>OZ007576.1:36568437-37023437 GCA_963931925.1 Onchidella celtica | reverse complement strand
CCTACCTATCTACCTACCTACCTACCTATACCTACCTACCTACCTACCTACCTACCTACCTACCTACCTATACCTACCTATCTACCTACCTACCTACCTACCTATACCTACCTACCTATCTACCAACCTACCTACCTATGCCTAAGTACCTACCTATACCTACCTACTTACCTACCTACCTATACCTAAATACCTACCTACCTACCTTCCTATACCTACCTACCTACCTACCTAAACACCTATACCTACCTACCTATACCTACCTACCTACCTACCTATATCTACCTACCTATACCTACCTACCTACCTACCTATATCTACCTACCTATACCTACCTACCTACCTACCTATACCTACCTACCTTACCTACCTACCTATACCTACCTACCTATTTACCTATACCAACCTACCTATCTACCTACCTATACCTACCTACCTATACCTACCTACCTATCTACCTACCTATACCTACCTGCCTATACCTACCTACCTATACCTACCTACCAATACCTACCTACCTACCTACCTACCTACCTATCTACCTACCTATCTACCTACCTACCTACCTATTACCTACCTACCTACCTGCATATACCTACCTGCCTACCTATACCTACCTACCTACCCTACCTACCTATCTATCTATCTATCTATCTATCTGTCTATCTATCTATCTATCTATCTATCACTTTGCACATTTGCTTGCCGGGCTGTCCGCTTCTGTCGGCATCTACTTGTTTGTCTGCTTATCGCTCTGCATGTTTGTCTGTCTATCTATCTTTTTATTGAAAAAAAAAAATTTACTGCTATTTAACGCACAACTTTACGGATCTTGCGATCGCCAGACAACTCATTGTGTGCTAAGAAACCACAAATCGTAATTTAAATTAATTATTGTGGATCTGCAAAAACCTTACACCAGCAATAAATGCAAAATGTGGGTACAGCCGCTGAATTCATCTACAACATAAACCGAGCCACTGGGAACAACACTGGTCTTAGTCCACTCGGTCTTTTTTTAATTATGAACACCACGGTGTTTGGAAGATTTTGATCTATCAAATGAATTATGGTCCAAATCATAAATGCCAGGTTAATTTCGTTTCTTGGAGATGGACAAGACTGGTCTTTAATTCCCTTAAAGACTATGATTTTTACTGCAACAATCACACAGAAAATGTGAATCCCATCCCTTTCGACTTCAAGCAAACAAGAAGTAGGAAACTGCGTTAAGTTTGATTTGGGCGCAAAATATAGTTTCCCTTCGAACTTGGCACTTGGATCAGAGTTGCTCTCAGTGGCTCGGTTTCCCATTTATGCGTCACCGCATCTAAATTTGGATTAAAATTGAAACTAAAACAGCATGGGTAAGTGAAGTAAAAATACGGTGAGGGCGAGTCCAACTTGAGAAAACTAAAATCTGAAATCCATTATCTGGAAGGAAGCTCAGCATAAGTTTGCTTTCAACTTTTCCTCCTCAATTCAGACAATCAGGGCCTGATCAATTCAGTTTTGTGCAGCTAAATGGGATAAACATGTTGTTTGGCAGTGTTTCGATTGTCTGTGCTATCACACTATGAGGTCATTTGACCTGGGATTTTGTTTTAACCAGCCCACTACTGAATGTGTGTTACGTGCTGAGTGGCACGAGCTGGGAATACAATTCATTACCACCATATTGCTGCTCTATTGATTCCCTCCTTGCTGGACTGGTGTCAATAAAACTATTGCACAAGTCAAACAGAATAATACAGGAGCTAACAACAACAAAAAATGCACAGGAATATCCATGTGTTTACGCAAGTAATGAGAACATGACTGGCGATATACAGCCACTAATTACGATAGTACCGGAGGAGTTTAAAAACGGTAGGTATTGTTAGAACTATAAAAATGCTGCCATCTCTCTTCTTAAACGTTAATAAAACAACGCTTTTCCTGTTCTACGAAGCCACCATCGAAAGCATAATAATGTATTGTAGTTCAGCATGGGGAGGCAATGCCAGAGAAAGTGACGAGAACAAACTTAACTATACAGACATCAAGAAAACATGCAACATGACAGACACAGCATTTTTCTGTTTTAACCATCTATATTTAAATGCTTGTGCAAAGAAATTCATATCCGTCTTAAATGACCGCCACAATCCCCTGTTTCATCAAATTTCTATACCATACAAGAGGAACAGAATAATACACAAGAAAATGAACAGAAAGATAGAGAAGATCGGTTTTGCCCCCCACCCCCACCCTATCCCCCAGCAATTCGCCTCAACAAGACTTTAGTTAGTTGTGTGCCATATTTCAGCAAGGTTCCTTACCATGTCACTTCATGTATGCCTGATATTAAGTTTATTGAGCTGTGATGTATGGTTATAGATAATGTGTGTTCCATGTATGTGCTCTAATACCCTCTGTGAACGATAATTTTCCTCATGGGATAATAAAGTGATTCATATCCTATTCTATGTGTGTTAATATTCTGATATACATGTATAGCAAGGACAACTGTATCAGTCCTTGATGTATAGTAACAATTTAGCACTGTCATTCTTCAAACACATATTGTGTTCTTATTCATACTGTGTGCGTATCTTATAATTTAGCCGCTTGAACGTTGACTGATACCTTTGTGAACATTCTTGTCTGTATTTCATTTGAAGAAACATGTGTATTCTTTAAGGCAAGCATGGGCAAGCTATGGGCCCCTCCAGCAATTTTGTCACCCCAGGTTGACTAAAAATTACTTTACGCCCCGATCATTGAGTGGTAGATACATTATTATAACGCACACGCACATCAAAGAAACAATTTTCTTTCAAAATCAACGTTCAGTATGCACCCTCACAATGATCAGGTACGGTCCTTTATGTACGAACAGTTGCCTACCACGACATTAATTCTTGTTTATTCCAACCCGCACTTTTTGTACAACTGAGAAATTCCACGTTAAACGTTTGCGGCTTTAGTACATGTATTATGATCTATTCTGATCTAGTCTGATCTATTCTGATCTGATCTGATCTGATCTAGTCTGATCTGATCTGATCTGATCTATTCTGATCTGATCTGATCTGATCCTATCTGTTCCTATCTATCTATCTATCTATCTATCTATCTATCTATCTATCTATCTATCTATCTATCTATCTATCTATCTATCTATCTATCTATCTATCTATCTATCTATCTAACTATTTTATCTCTCTCTCGCTTCTCTCTTTCTCTCCATATCTCTCTCCCTATCTCTCTCTCTATCTGTTTCTATCACTGTACTCTCTGTCTCTCTAAGGTTTATCTGTCTGTCTGTTCTATCTATCTATCTATCTATCTATCTATCTATCTATCTATCTATCTATCTATCTATCTATCTATCTATCTATCTATCTATCTATCTATCTATCTATTCTCATCATCCGTTGTCTTCCCTCTGGGTTTACCCCACCCTCTTGCACCGTGTCATGCACATTAATACCATTGGCTTTACATTGTAGTTGTGGTGAGTTGTGTCGGTTGAATCAGTCTGGTGTTGTTGTTTTGTTTTTGTTTTTTGTTTTGTTTTGTTTTTTTCAATCGAGGAATTTTATTCAATTTTATGTCATAGTGTACGGAAATGGTATGTGAGTGACTATAAACAAATGAAAGTTACAAAATCAATCACAATCAAATTAAAGCTACAAAATCAATCACAATCACCGCTATTTTTCAACCCCTTACCTAGGCAGCATCGAGCGCTCAGCCCACAACGCGATGGTGAGATGGGGTTTCAATGCGGACCATTCCGGCTCGCGTCCGGAAGCAGGGAAAGAGACGGCTGGCGAAGCGACGCGTGGAATCTAGTTCACTAGTGTTATATCTATGTATGACACTGAGTGAGCATAAATCGGAGAAGTGAAATGCCACAATGCATCAAGGGTCAGACTGTGCATAATTTGTTATACATTTTCTACATGCTAAAAGATCTCCATTTTTTTTTTCAGAAAATAGAGATGGGACAAACAAAAACCAAGGTAGCGTTGTGTCTGCTCTACAAGGTAGAAATAATGTATCAAAATACAAAAACAAGAGAAAGTATCTCCCCTCTTAGTTTTACATTTGGACGTGGTCAGAGATTATATAGTTTCACGCCTTCTCCTGTATTAGCATTTGTTAGTCTAACAAAACTAAACTGAATAAAAAATAAATGGAAAGTAGATCGGGGTATTATTTTCTTTACACCGCATGAGAGGGTCGATAAAGGATCGAAATTTTCATAATAATAATCTGCGTACTGGACAGTTTATTTTTGTAGTGAACAACGGCGGGGAGTGATGACGTCATGCGCCCATGTGTTCTTGAATAATAAAAAGGAGCGGGGACACATAGCAAACTTTAAAAAAAAAAAAGACTTCCTCACCATTTCAAGCCTCCAAATCTTAATAAGATGATTCAGCAGATCGAAAAGGGTGACATCTTCAAAATTTCACCCAGATTCGAGCCGTATTAGCGGTGGCAAGTTTTCTTGAAACGAAGGCAAACTAGTTAAAAAAATTATTGCTTTGTTATTATTTTTTACACATCCGCCTGTTTCATTATTGTGTCCGAGCAAAGCTTTCATGAAACTGTAAAGAAAATAATGCGAAGAATAAATAGTCGGAGGGGGGGGGGGGCAAGCCCCAGGTGGCCTTGAACCTTGCACAAGAATATATACTCCTCATTTTGCTATAAAAGGGCTACTAAAAATGTAGGATATAATGAGATAAAGGGTGGCAACGCTCAGAAATTCCTCAAAAACACCCCTACGTGACATTACAGATTAGCGCTCTTCAGCCAAAACAATAAAGTTGAATCCAGCCACTTATCAAAGAGATACCCATATTTATAAAACATCAAATTAAAAAGGAGCCAGTTTCCTACCACATGAAAGTTACTAGTACCAATTTGTGCTTATTACAAGAAATTTATTGGATAAAATCTAAACTATATCCCTTATATCGCTGAACATTGCGAGTCCAATATCTTTTAAAATCAGATAAAATCTACCAGATGGCGAAGGTTGAACTTTACTGCATATTATCATAGACGATTACCCACAGACGTATTTGAAAAACATAATGCAACAATTTGAAGATCAAAATATTAATAATAACAATTACAGTAATGCGTCTATTTGCAAGATATACGCTGAACTGCTTCACATTTTGAGAAGGTATTAGTTATGGTACGTTGCGACTTTTGTTGGCCCTTAAATGTGCATACAATATTGCTTGCAAGAGTAAATTGTTTCATTTCTGCACCTCAAGCCAGGTTCATTCAACTTGAATTACATCGGAATGTGGAGTAAAAACAATAGGCTAAAACTAGAGAAATAAGTCAAATGCACAAACCCTCTGTGCTGACCAGTGCGATCTGCAGACAATCTCCAACAAACTATCAGTCCTCGGTCACCGTATATCCTGTTTCGTAATTAGGTGTGTGTTTAGAAAGCTTCCTAATGGTTTTGAATGAAAGTAAATTCTGATTCCAGATCTGATCGATGCCATCCGTGAAAAGTTGAGCGTTTTCAATGAATGACGACATCCAAAATGACCGTCATTGAATTGTCGGGCGTCCTTCATAACTGAGAACAACTTCGAAACTTTGTGTGTGTGTGTGTGTGTGTGTGTGTGTGTGTGCGCGCGCGCGTGTGTGTGTGTGTGTTTTCAGTCGGAAATTATTGAGTTTGTAAAAACAAACATGATATCAAAATAGATATATTACATACACTTGGCGCCAATTTATTTAATCTTAATTCGAACATAACCATTGTTGAACGGGTGAGCGGTGATGCACATACATTTCGTCACCAAAGGTACCTATAAACTGATCGCCAATTGTATCAATAGATGTGTAATTTAGATCATTAATGATATTCTTTCATGCCATCACTGTTTCACCAGTGCGCCATTACTTCAGCCATAGTAACTTCACCAGGACAGTTCTCATGTTAAAGCAAGGATTAATCTCACCAGTCACATCCAGTTCATCGATGAGGTAGGAAACCGGTGTTTAGTGGTCTTCAGCTGGATTCGTCTCACCTGCTAGATCTCTAACAGGAGTGCTGTACAGGTAGTCTCCTTTGCGTTTTCACAATACAGGTCAGTCCTTTAGCATGTGCTGCAACTCGTTTTGCACCTGCAGCTAAACATAAGAACTGTTTGGTGCTCTCAGCTGTACCTCAACAGACCATGTAGTTACACTGCAGGGGGCTGAAATTGGGTGGAAATGGACCACCATCAATTTTCCACGGTAACCTTCGATGCTGAACGGCGAGACAGTGTGCCTGATACTTTTCACAGATGGTGGAAAACTGAGCAGCTTTGGTGTGACATACCCCCTGGCTGCAATTTTCGTGCTGAAAAGATGCATTTTGTCCAAGGGTGTGCCCGGCGCCGGATGATTTAGCGAAGTCAGGAAGTGAAGTAAGATTCTGTGCTTTTTTCTTCTGTTTGTGAAAAGCAGGTAATACAGTTTGCAGTGTGCGCAGCTGTTGTGATCTTCTGCGAAAAATATGGCAGCATCCTCCCGCTGCAATCAAATAAAGAGGCCAGCCATCTTCTCCTTCTGCCCCCCCCCCCCATTTCTGCCCGTACAAAAGTAGTCATGATAAACAGTCGCAGCGAAGTACTTTGTCTAAGACTGCGTCTTTCGTTGACATCCCAGTTTTCTGTCCACGTATGTCGCAATATTGCAAATTTTGTGAATTTGGTGGTGAGTCCTGATCTCAAGAGGTCTTTAATGACTGATCTCAGTTTCCAGTTCGCTGTGGGTTGGTCAGTTAGTTTACCACCCTCCTGTCAGCTAGAATTGTGCCTCATTCAATATTTCCCAAAGTCAAACAGTATCGTGTGCAAGATCGTCGATATCGTGCTGTCACAAAAGAAACATTAAAGGATCGCTAGTGTTGTAGTACCGTGAGTGCCTGGTATCGGTGCCTACGAAGGCATTGTTACCCATGATAGCCAAACATTTTTGCCTCTCATAAAAAACAGTCGACTGGCATCAGTTGGCATCAAACTGAACTGAGGTCAGTAACTATCTGACAAACGAATTCAGCAATAAAATGTTCAAAGCCTCCAAACGCTAGGTTCTGATAGCCTCACAGAGAAGCCACACTCCAACTAAATTGCATCAATTTGAAAACAATTTGTTGTTAAGAGGTAACAGACAGCGTCTAAAACTAAAATAATAAATTATTGATGATAGATTAATTAAAACTACAGAAATTTTATTACAGTGGTATTGGTTATTCTTAGTGCTCAGAATGGCGAAACAGGAAAATGAGTGCTATTATTCTTAATTTTAGGTACAAAACCTTTTAGGACTTTTAGACATTTTTAATTTACGTTCTCGGAGGATTAATGTTACAATTAGAAAATTAAAAATGTTTGTAGCATCTTTCGAACGCACCTGTGGTAAAATAATATATTGAGATAGTATTATTAGTCGCTATAAACATTGATCTGAAACAATTTATTCGAAATTTTCAGATTTTTTAAAGTGTGCAGAGTTCTGGACCCATGAATATGCAGAATAATGAAAAAAATACACGTAATACCGACACATCTGAAGTTTTGAATTCCTGGTCTATCTATTTGAGAGTAAGTGTGGAGAGTATCAAAGCTTTTGTTTTAAAACCAAGAAAGTAGTGAATATTTTCTTACCCCATCCCCGTTAAAATTGAGCTATATTATCTAAATAAAATTGGTGACATAATTGCGTCTACATAGGAAATGCCACCCTTTGGCCAGTTATATCCGGCAGTTTCCTGGGCCGAGGGGATCACTTTAAGTAAAAAAAAAAAAACGATAAAGGGAGAATCTTTTTCAGTTCAGGGTTCGGTGCTTATTTGAAGAGCTTAGAACAAGTTGCACCCCCCCCCCCACCCCGACTAAAATGTGCCAAGTGAAAAAAGGAATGGGAGGAGGAGATGCAACCATGGAAAGAACCGAAAAGAAAATAGGTAGGGGGGGGGGGGGACGAGGACTTTCGAAAGTGGAAAGGCACAAGGAAAAAGGTACTCTGGGGTTCAACTTTTCATTCATGCAGTTCTCTTTTGGTAAAAAATAATCGATAGTAATGAATGTTTTGTAATGATTACGAAAAACGAAAGTTTGCGGTTTTTCACGGACAAACGAAACACAGTAAGTCACCGTTGCCCGTTGGACGAGTGAATGTCAAAATGGCGACGCTAAAGATATTCTGTGCTCGTTCCAGCGGTAAGCCTTGTTATGGTAGTCTTGACCCAATTCTTTTGCTTTGATGGTTGGATAAGATTCGGGTATTTTCACAACATACTTTTCTTGTTGGTGAAGCTTAGTATCAGTGCGCATTCCCGTTAGTTTCTACTAAATCTGCTAAATACTACTAGATCCTAGAGTCTAGATCTAGATCTAGATCTAGATATATAGATCTAGATCTAGATATCTAGACTCTAGATCTAAGTAGTATGAAGTTCAATGCTGGAGCAAGCAGTGTCATAAGATAAACAAAACACTAAGCATCAGCCCCATGAAATATTAACCAAGTACTTTGCTGCTGGCGCACTGGGAACACATAGATCTAGATCTAGATCTATCTAGACCTAGATCTAGATATCTAGATCTAGATACAGTAGACCTCAAGTATAATGGCCTCGGATTGAATGGGACCTTGGTTATAACGGCATATAAATTAAAATCCCCATTATGTTTCATACACTCTTCTCATAAGTAAAACAAACTTGTCTACAACGGTTGCACATACAGCACACCTCTGTTACAACGGCATTTTTCGTTCTGACAGCACAGAATACATCAAGCAAAATGTTGCGCCGCTGAGAGATCTATCGGGAGATGGGCAGAAAGGGTGTGTGTGGGGGGGGGGTGATAATGTTATGACCAATCGCTACTCCTTTGTGTGAACAGATGCGAGATTGTGTAACTGTGGGAGGTAGGGTGATGGGATGGCGACACACCGCGGAGGTGAGCGATGGCGCAAGACTAGGCGCACGTGGTCAGTCCTGTGAACGTATGAACAATCACGGAAACAGGACCCACGAGGTTGGCACGCGTGTGTGCAAACCTAAAAGTAAGGAAGTGGTCATTCTGCGAGCGCCTGGTGTAGATCTATGGCTGACCAAAACTGTGGTCACCTGCTAGGCTACCTTTCGAGCGAAAGCATCACCATTCACTTTTTGAGAAAGACAAACTGCACTGCAATATATAATGATGGCAACAAAGAAGAGGAACTGAAAATGCCTTTCTCTTGAAATAAAGGCAAAATTAATTGAAGCGGTGGACAGGGGTGTAAAAAAACAGGGCTTAAATTTAAATATGTAGCGACAGTGCGTCCGTCACATCCATGACAAGCCCTGTGTGTAAATTTATATGGGTGCTTTCCCTTTGGCCTTGTCTATAACGGCACTTTTTGCTTAGAACGATAGTTTGCAGTGGTCCCGAGAATGCCGTTGTATCCAAGTTCCACTGTATCAATATTAACTCAGTGAACCTCACATCACCCAAACACTGGAAGAGGCAATTGGGTTACTAAAAGTAAAACTGAAAGTGAGGGCAATTGTAAGGCCTGTAGATCGTGGTGACAAATGTTACCAAACCCTTCTTTAAATAAGTTTAATTTCAAAATAAAATATGCCACTGGCAGCATAGTATTGGAACTCGATCAATTCTTCAACTTCAAGTTTCATAGAGAATAGTCTGCTGCCATAAACTTGTAATGGCATTATGTTTGTATTTTTCATGGGTTTTAAATGTATTTACACTTACTATTTTATGCCTGCTACCTTTCTGACAAAAAGTGGTTCACAGAATCTTATCATGGAAGCTGCGTGAGATAAATTTGTGATGGCAGCTGATGTGAGTCAGTGTGGTAACAATTTTTGCCACGTTGTACAGTTATATATAAAGGCAAAACTGCTTTTTTCTAGTGTGGTGACAAGAGTTACCTCATCATATATGGATCACAGGGAAAATACCAAATGCAGAAAAGGTTTTCTCTATACACAATTACAGTACTCCATTAGGTCATGGAAGGCAGTAAAGATAAATTGAGAATAAAATTCCACTTTGATATTCAGTATTGTGTTTTGGCTTACATGACAAAATACAGGATAGGCCTCTGTTTAATCAAAATACATGATATTTTTTGTGACTTTTTTGTCAGTCTTGACTTTATAATTTGTATTGTATTTTTCTATCATGTTATTAGTGCAAGGTTTGCTGAGACAAGGCCTGTTTCCTCTTTGTGCAAGTCCACAGAACAGAACACACTTTGGTATGTAGGCTACTGTATTTGGTAATGAAGAGGAATTTGTACTAAAATATTGTAAATGTGGCTTCTTCCAAGTTTTGTTTCTGAATGGAAGTAAATGGTGTCAATCCATTTTAGTTTTTTCCACAAGAAACACACCAAATATAAATGTAACATTCACATTCTCATTCTAAATACAATATTCCATTTCATAGTGTATTCTGTGAAATGGTTTCAAAGGTGGGGGAGGGGTGGAGAATTTTATACAGTAAAATCTATCTCTGTTTACATACAGTCAACAACAAAAAATTCTAACTTGACCCCTGTTGAAGTGGCAATAATGAGTTTTTAATGATAAATAGTGTTTGTGCAGGAATTTGTTTAGGTTTACATTTGTTGCGGTTTGATCAGTGAACTAATGAAAGAATTATTTCAATCACCAGTAAATGTTGGACAGAAGGAAAAGAGCCTGGAGTGGACACCTATCATGGACAGAGCAGCAAGTTCTGTGTTTTGGAATGAACTCTTAAAGGGTAAGTCTCCGTGAACAATATTTGTGTGTGTACAGTGGCTGGTGCATACCACTGCCCATCAGCCATTTCCTTTCTTCCCTGTTTCATATTTACTTTGGGAAGCACATTGATGATCTCAGTTTATGAAGCTTTTGTGGAGAAGAGGTGTTGGCCAAGAGAACAAGTGCCTTGTCATGTTTCTTTAAACTTTTTTAAAATCTGCTATGAACTGTTAGTTAGGATTTGCAGAGATGATACTTGAAATGACCATGAGGTGATCGAAAATAGAAAACTTTCATGCATTTTAGCCATTGCCATATTTAGGATGGAAATTTCATAGTTTAATTTGTTCTGTTAATAAGTGTATTATCTTTTTTATGCAGGCATTGGAATCTGTATGGGCATGTTACTGAGAGAACCTGCTACCATCAACTACCCCTTTGAGAAAGGTCCCCTTAGTCCTCGCTTCCGCGGTGAGCATGCCTTGCGACGGTATCCATCCGGGGAAGAGAGGTGCATTGCCTGCAAACTGTGTGAAGCTATTTGTCCTGCTCAGGTGAGAACTTCATAGATTTCAGAAAAAATAAGAAATTAGAAGTGATGAGGATGGTAACACAAGTACCTTTAACATGACCATTTTTGGAGTGTGGATTTATTGCCAGTGTTTAAAGTTACCATTTTAAAAGCATTTCAGTTGATTTAAGTTAAAGGCATTATCTTTTCTTTTGACATTTGTTTAGTTATCTAAACACCTATTCAAAACAGATCTGGACGATCTAGGACCATGTACTTTCTTCATATTTTTGTAGTAGTTTTTTGTTTTTTCATGGTTGTTCTGCATTTTATCTCTACTCTCAATATTGCTGATAAACAAACATGATTATAAAAGGATGGCTTCCATAGTTATGTTCATTTTGCTTGGACATTGGTTTCATTTTTTTTTTGTGAATAGAAATGTGACAAAGAAATACATAATCATGGTATGTTTAAAAATGTTAGGCTTCTTGGTTTATGAGTCATTTTGGTCAGTTTTCGATATCTTAGGTCTTAACCCTCCAAGTGTCAGGCATGTTCTTATGTGGTGTCAGAGGATATTTAAGGTTTTAATATAAGGTTTGAAAATAGATTATATTGTACACAATATTCAATCAAATGCTATAAAACTATACATTTTCTGGCAGGAAAATGAAAGGACTAAAGGAAGAAACATTTTTTTTAATAACATCGTAAAGTGTTACCTTGACCTTGCCTGAAACGACCTTTATCATTTTGACATACCAGTAGTACTCACTTTTAGTAAAAATGAAGGACACTTGTGCTGCTCTAATTGTTTCACTGCTGCTAAAAACAATTAGTCAATTCAATTTCCTGCCAGAAAATGTATAGTTTTGTACACTCTGGATGAAAATTATATCATGTCTGGTTCTAGTGCTTTCATCATAAACAGCTGCCCAGCCAAATTTATCTACCTCACCTTCATCAGGTCTACCATTATTTTGGGAAAAGTGTCCAATAAATAACGCAGTTATGTCCCTTTTCCTTTCAGTTATCGGCATACTGTCATCCGTTCCTCCAATATCATTGTTGTGTGGCAAAGATTTGCCGACATTGGAGAAATGCTGTAGCTATCAAATGCGCAGAGCTTTCCTTTTTTTTTTTTTTAACCCCGAGCTGACTGTTTCTTCAGAAGAAGCGATGATACCGATATACACACAGTACGGCAGTTAATCAAGAGATCTAGGTCAAGGCCTAGTATCAACGGCGCACAAATGTTTTGTGGGGGGAAAAATTACTCAGTCTGTAGTACTCAGTACTTTTACTGCCGTATGCCTATGCAAGGCACTCCACACTCCCGTTACTGAAGCCAAGGGTCATCCTTTGTGTCCGCACACCCCCTCTCTTACCCCTCTCCGCCAGCACCGCAAAAAGAAATAAAGATGTCTTATTGTCTTTATATGTCTTTATCAGCTATTTATAAATCGGCCGATATGATCGACCGTAGCACCACAGAACGGGACCTACGACCGTTTTAATCGGCCAGCAACACTTGGAGGGTTAATGTAAGTTGGAAGATTATTTTGCTGTTGAATGAAGCATTGAAATGCGAGTGTGAAAAGTTCTGTTCTTTTAACATAAAAATTTTAAGTCCTAGAGGGTTATCAGAGTGATCTATAGGTGTTTTACCGGGCCTGTCTCATAGAAAAGTTAAATTCTTGTCAAAGCAGAAGGATGTGGATTTTTACTAGATGGGCATCAAATGATAAAAATTGCCTAGTTTGAGGCAGCATAGTATTGCCTGGATTCAGCATTATTGAATCAAGAGAAATGGTAATGCTGGATGGTGAAATTATCTAACGTCTTACCCTATTTGATGACACAGGTTAATAATATTCTAATTATTGTATGTGTCACGCATAATGTGTACAATTGCCTAATGTGTACATTAGGCATCAATTTGCCCAATGTGTACATTGGGCAAAATGGTTTGCCTAGTGTTGAATGCTGTCAACATTAGGCAGAAAATTGCCTAATGTTCACATTATGCAGGCACATTTTGCCCAATGTGAACAGAAAGTGAATAACATTGCCTAATGTGTACAGTTGGTAAATAAATTTATATGTCACGCTCACTTTTTAGAATAGGATACAACACATAACATTTACAATGTTTACAATAGCTTAAGACATATTGAACAATTTGAAAAGAAGAACATTTATTAAAAATATTGGGAAACAATTATAAAGCATCAAATGTCCAATAATCAAAGGGACAAAATCACATAATTTAATGCACTTATAATACATAATAATACATAGTTTTCAGACGTTTTTGCATGCTCTGCCGGGATGGCAACGAGAGTTGCACATCATTCGTTTTTTTAAGCAGGTACACCTTCCTGACGTACAGTCTGTTTTGCATTGGCATTTCTGAAAGCCTTGACCACCAGTTGCCTTTGCTGTTGCTGATCTCAATGATAAATAAACCTCAGGAACATCATTGACTGTCATTAAAGCGTGGTCTATACGATCCAGATCAGCTGATGTAAATTTGGAATGCAGTATTCCCTCGCGGCAACCAACTGTGTACAGACCATCCTGTTCTTTGATGACGACCACTAGAATATTTTTTGGATCTGCTGGGCCTCGATCCACGTCGGGAACTCGAAGCGTTGCACATTGTCCAACAAGTAATGGCCTACGCAGCTGTTTCCCGCGACGTGCCATTCTGTCTGCTGCCTTCGATTGCCCTGCATTGGCGATGTTTCTTATTTGCCGGAAATAGTCTATGTCTGATGCTCCCACTGCCGCTGATGTTGATGTTCCTGCCATTGTAGTGGCTTCATCATCTTCCACTTCATTGTCCTCTGTGGGTGATGCCACCTCTTCAGTCACAGCAACCATCTCGGTGACTGCTTCTGTTTCTGTCATTATCTCTCCCATTGCTGCTGTTTCTGTGTCGTCATCTTCCTCTGCCATCTCTACGTCTTCGTGTGCCAATACATCTGTGTCTGCGTCACTTTCTGTCACAATTGCACTAGTCGTCGTATCTGCTTCTTCCACTCTCACTGCATCTTTAGTCACAGCAACCATCTCGGTGACTGCTTCTGTTTCTGTCATTATCTCTCCCATTGCTGCTGTTTCTGTGTCGTCATCTTCCTCTGTCTCTCTTACATCTCCCCCTCTGGTTTCTAAAAATGCCTCAATATCTTCTTCGGTCGATATTTCACGCAAAGCTTCACCTGGCAGGAGAGAGGACCCCAGTCCAACTTGCGGATCGTTGCCAAACGTAATTTTAAATGGACTAAAGCCGGTAGTTTCGTGTTGGCTAATGTTTATTTGCCATTCCACAAATTTGAGACCCACTGACCATTTTTTACTATTGTTTTCTCTCATCCAAATCACTAGTTTATCCTGAATAACTCCATTCAGGCGCTCAACCGCACCTTGGCTCTGGGGATGCCGTGGGCGGCCAGTCACCAATTTCATTTCTGGCCAGAGGGTTGATAGCTCCGCAATAACGGCATTTACAAATTCTCGCCCGTTGTCTGATTGCAAAATGGCAGGTGCCCCGAATGTCAGAAATATATCAAGAAGATTGGCTGCCACCTCCTCTGCTCTTTTTGACGCAAGTGGACGCAATATGCAAAATTTGCTGAAATGGTTCACATAAGTCATGATATATTTGAAATCACCGTCAGGCAAAGTTTGAAAATTTATGAGATCAATTTGACACCTGGAAAAAATGTGATGACTGCGCACGGGTTTAACTACCAGACCTTTTGCAACTTTCTTGCCTTCTTTTGATGGCAGTGTTCACAAAACGATATGTACAGATAACATGCTTCTTGGGTGATGTTACAATACTTTTTTTTCACTTCTGCAATTGTTTTCTTACCACCCCCATGTCCAATAGTCTCGTGAGCAACTTTGACAATGTCAAAGACTTCTTCAAGGGAAGCAACAAACTTAAAATTAACAGCGTCTGGCTCTTTCCTTCGGCGAATGAGTCTGTCCGCATTGCCGACACGTAAAATTTCAAACCTTCTTTTACAGTTGAAATCAGAAGTTGTCTTTGCACACACAGAATTGATTCTGAGTAACTCTTCGATGACTTGATCACGCTCTGTGGTAGATTGCAGAACAACATTGGAAGCCTTGCCCTCCAGTTACCCTCAGCTTAGTCTCGAAGGCAGTTCGGTCCATTTGATGTTGCTGAAGAAACAAAAAATAGAAAGGAAAAAAACTTAGCTACAGCAACAGCGGGAACAAAAAAAACAACAACAACAACAATAACGTAGGCCTAATTACCTTAAGTCTTTAGATTATCACCACGGCTTGTTTTGAATTCACAGTGACGTCTCGTGTGTTCAACAACAACAATAACGTAGGCCTAATTACCTTAAGTCTTTAGATTATCACCACGGCTTGTTTTGAATTCACAGTGACGTCTCGTGTGTTCAACAACAACAATAACGTAGGCCTAATTACCTTAAGTCTTTAGATTATCACCACGGCTTGTTTTGAATTCACAGTGACGTCTCGTGTGTTCAACAACAACAATAACAACAATTACGACAACAACAACAACAACAGCAATAAAATAGCAGACTGAAACAACAGAGAGATACATCACATAAATAATATTTACCTTCGATCAAGTCACGCTCTGTGGTAGATTGCAGAATCAAATCCAAACCAAAATTGAAATGGAATAAAAAAAAAGACAGTGTGCACACGTCTGTAGACCTCTTGAATTTCAAGTCATGTATGGAAACACACTGATTAGGGCATAGTGTTGTGTGATCCAAGGTCTGAATTCACTTCACTCACTGGCAACACACTGACTAAGGCACATTGTTGTGTGGTTAAGCTTGTTGTTTATAGTTTCACTCAAGTGAGTTGATACTTTCATAACTCTGTTCACATTAGACAAAATGGTCTTGCCTAATCTGAGAACATTGTCTCTGTTCACATTAGGCAAAATGCCCTTGCCTAATCTGAAAACCTTGCCTAATGTGCACATTAGGCAAGCATTTTGCCTAAGTTAAACAATAGGCGGAGGACGTGCCTAATGTACACATTAGGCAACTTGGCCTCCCTAATGTACACATTAGGCAACTGTACACATTATGCGTGACATATATGTATATAACCGATCTTTACTAGTAGTCTCTTGAAGAATGTTGTTTAACCACTTTCACCAAGGACGATTCGGCACTGAAGAAGAAACTAACATGAGGATGCTTTCCTCTTGTCTTTGAAACAGGCTATTACTATTGAATCAGAGCCAAGAGCAGATGGTAGCCGAAGAACGACTCGTTATGACATTGACATGACGAAGTGCATTTACTGTGGATTTTGCCAAGAAGCCTGCCCTGTTGATGCTATTGTTGAGGTAGGAAATAACTACAGGAAATATTTTTCTGATAATGGTTTTAAAATTTTCACAAGACATCCATCCTCAGCATCCTTGATTTCTGGATGACCACAGAAATGAATCAGTTTCTGCAAATAAATGTATATCAAAGCAAAATTTGTTGGCCTCTAGTGCTGCTGTCTTACACTGAACTGTACAAGCAACAGTGCATTGAACTATGTATTATTGTAGAAGAATATGTTTATTACAGTCGAATGAGTGATCTACCCATTGTTTATGAAACTGCTTTGATTAAATCGCATGATCTTTCTGAAATCTCAAGGTAATGAGTAGCTTTGAAAGTGAATGTAATATGATCGTATCATTGGTGAAGGATTTAGGGAGGGTTCTCTTCTGTGAACAAGAAAAAGGCTGGCTTGTATGTATAGTCACAACAGTTTTGTAGCTATATGTGCCTCCCTAATGCCTTAAATTTGTCATGGAAGTGGAGGCCTTTGTTCATATTTCGTTTTATGTATAGACTCCATTAATATTTCTCACATTCAGAACTTCTCCCAGAATGTATGAAACTGTAACCCTCGTCCCACATTGAGTGAACTCGTCCACGGTAACGCCCTGTGCGGGGATAGCCAGCTGCCCGTCAGCCGATCGTTCGCATGTTGCCGATAACCTCTGTGGTCGGGTCAATCATGTCCATTTGAACACATGTATGGCGTTTACTTTCAGACGCAATAGTAACAATAATGTTGGATATATCGTAAGCTACCCCTATGATATTTGGATAAAATATAAAGTACTTGTGATGATATGCAGTAAATTTTGTTGTTAAATAGAAGGCCCATAATCAAGAATTTTCTGCATTTACATGCCGTTTAATGCACGTTTTGTCCTTTTCCCAAGACCTCTGCGTTTTGGTTTTTTTTTGTTCCTAAGTCATTCAGGTGAACAAATTATTTTTTAAACCAGGCGCTTAATTTACTAACCACAAGTATCATGGCATTGCCTTCCCCCTCCCCCATTATGTAAAGTTTCCACGTACTATGATGTTAGTTTTAGCAAGAGATATGATTTCCAGCTCGTAGAGTACATACACGTACTGAAAAGAGGTTTAATCAAAGCAAACACAATATCTCTCTAATTACCACATTAAACAAAGACCAATTTTTCACTGTTGAAAAACCTACCGACAGACCCAGCATGCCTACTATTATATCGGAATTCATCATTACAGACATAGAACGGTTCTCAAATATGCAGATGGCCCCTTTCTTCTCATTTCAAATGTAGACGACAACCAGCATCAAAGTCCAGTTTCCGGAAGATTTCCCCCAGTTAACTTCAGACTGTCGGTACCATTACACGAGTATGACGAATAGTTATGAATAGTTGCATCGTAATAAACGTAATCAGACGATACCATTTTTTTAGAGATTGCGGGGGTGATGGGATGGATAAACACCCGAAAATTTTGTGTGAAAAAAACAATAGTCATGAAAACCGAATAAACAAAACACGAGGAGCAGCATTGCTATACAATGGCCTCCCGCAGGACCCGGTTTGCAGTGTGTAGGCCACAATTTTGGCCTCGCGAGATGCGCAAGAAGGCCAATATATATTGGCCGCCCGCAGGACGAGGGCTAAGAAATTCTCACTATTGTGTATTTCTTCTGTTGTCTTTCTTCAATGTATTTTTGCCATAGCTTCAGTAATTTCCTGTGAGGGGAGGGGGGTAATGTGAATCAGCAATTTTTTTGCTTTCTAAATGAAACAGGGTTAAATTACCCAATGTGATGAGCAGAGTAATGTATAATTTATTTATGACAGATGACTTATAGGCTACAGCTGCCAATGAAATTTATTTTATTCCTGGTTTATTTCATGTGAGCTTTTTGTATTTCATACAGGGTCCTAATTTCGAGTATTCGACGGAAACACGCGAGGAACTCCTATATAACAAGGAAAAGCTACTCAGCAATGGAGACAAATGGGAGCCAGAGATTGCTGCCAATTTACAGGCAGATTACTTGTATAGATAAAATAAGACATTTTTTCTTTGCTTTATCTTGTTCTTGCATTTTAATGACGTTGTATATAAAATTTACATATATATTGTTTTTCTATTAGATGACTAGCAGGAAGATGTGGGCATTTGAGTGATAGAAGGGTAAATGGTGTTGTATTTCATAATCTGTGAAACTATGATTGCAAGTGTTATCCACAACATCACTAAAATTACGTAAGTGAAAATCTGTAAGCCTTTTATTATTTTTTTTCTTTCAGGAAAAGATTCAGAAAATGTTCATGCTTACAGACTCAGTGTCACCACTTGAGATGGGTTTCAGCCACTAATTCAGTAATTGTTGCACTAATGTAATTATCAGTGTTTCATAAGTGAGTGAATAAACTCATTGTTAGCCCAGAAACTTCATTCTTTCAAGGGTGGTCTTTTTTTTTGTTGTTTTTTTTAGTTTTTTTTTTTATAAATTGTCATCTAATTTGCCCATTTTGTGATAATGAACTGGTACAAGGAAAGAAGTTGACATTAAAGCCATGGACTCAGTTCTGCAACTTGTGTTGTAAAATTGCCCGTCATGTGTGAGTGGTGCAGTGTGCAAGGGCAGATTACATGTATGTAAACTATACTGTAAGACTTCAATCAGATATTTATTTTCATCAACCAATTTTATTCGATGCTATATTCTTCAAGTTTTGTGTTAAACAATTAAAGCCAGTCAATTTCAGATGATCTCTTGGTAAAGGAGTTAATATGTATTTCGCTTCAATCAATACATCATTCACATTCAATGAATAAAATAGTAAGAAAACAATAATTCAGTGAAAATGGAATACAAAATTGAATCCCAAGATATTGAAAAAAAGTAAATATCACAAATTAGTTGATAATTTGGGCATTCTCGGTTGCATTTCAAAGCTAGGATTCTGCTTCATAGTTTAGAATCACTGCTGTGGGTAGGATTTTGTACTCTTTACTCTTTCAATTTCCATCAAGTCATTCATATGAACTTTTGCATTTCCACACAAGTAACACAATGAATCAGTTCATTCTTTCAGAATAATCTTCCTCCTCACAGACTACATTTTCATTGCATCTGCACAGGTGAAAATTATGCATAAATCAATCTACTTTTAAAAAAAAAAATTTTTTTGTTGAATCAGAACTCGTGGGCAATGTCTTATCTTATGTGAAATGCCCACATTCTTTTTAGCTTATTTTTGAGCATACATTTTTTTATTGCCCAGATCACAGTAAAATCATTAGTAATCTGCAACTGATTTACATGATACTAAATTTCCTTTTTTTTTCTGTGTATGATAAAAAATATTTTACAGTGGCAAAATTAAAAATATATCTTTCTAAAGTTCTATAGTGAGCCTATTAGTAATAAGAACAGTGATGAATGGCCACTGTGAGATCAGTTAACAACATCATAGGGAACAGCCAGTCCAATGTTGTAATCATATGCTTCCGGTTCATTGTAAGATGACAAACAAATATCAGGGATGCCTTGTGTTTGCTGATTTGCCAAGAAATCATATACCTGCACAGTGCCTCTGTATCTGAAAAAAAAAAATCACAGTAAAATTACTATTATTAGTAAATAGTAATATGAATTATTGAGACCAATGCTGACAATGCTTCCAGTGAATATTCTAATCCTGCATTATATACATACATGTACATGTATAACGGGTTTCATACACAATGTCAACCAGCTCACATAAAAGTGAAACGAACAAAAAATCACCCTGTCATTTCTGTTGAATAAATACTGGTGTGCTGATTTGTTGGCAGCAATTTGTCACCATTCCCTATGACAGTAGTAACTCAAAAATTCGAACAAATTTTTTTATATATACCCATTCGACTACATTCAAAGCTGCATATCAAATGATCCTGGTTATAGACTTCTGAGCTGAAAAATAACCGCATAGCAAACTCAAAAATTCCTCACAAGACCAGTTGTGCCAAATTAAAGATTTTTGCTCCTCCTGTGACTAGTGTGAGGTAGCCAAAACCCACTGCAGTCAATCACACTTGAGATGATGTCGCCCGGGGGATAAAAAAAAAAGCATACATCTGCTGTTCAACTCATCTGTCGCCAACCCCATGTAAGCGGACATAACCACTATTAGCTTTACATTTAAAGTCTGGGGGGCGGTGGAACACTTTCAAACTGACTGTTGGTCAGTGTATTTACAGTTTCTAAAAATCATGGCTTGTGCTCATAAAAATGATAGACGAGGTGATAAGATGCAATATAGGGGGTTTCCAATAAAATGTCTTTGGTTAATACCCTGGACCATCCTATCGGCATTCCCATGCGTTTGTTGTTGGATGGTGGTACTTTTGATACTGCGTGAGAGAAGGGCTGTGAGGGAGAGGCATTGTCCATGACAGTGTATGTGTGTGTAGTAGTGTGTGCCCACATGGACTCAATACCTGCGCGAATATGCGCGAAAACAATGAGACCATGGAGCCAGGTAGCTCGATGGACAGGACTGGACTAGCCTAGCCTATCAACGTGCTGTAGTGTAGCCACTGTATCGCCAACAGGGGGTGTCAGTGTCAGATAGTTGAGGTGCTGGCTCAATTCATCGGTCAGATAACTGAGATCAACCCATCCATTTCGCATTAACCCTCACGCTGTGAGAGGCATCAAAATACGGCAGCCACTTTCCAGGCATTCACTCTGCACAATACGGCAAGGCCAAGCTGACCGTGCAGCGCGCAAGTCGTATTTTCATGTGTCAGGTCACTGTCCTCTTTGACACATAACTACCACCTTATTGCTCACTGTATGCCTTCTAAATCAAAGACACTGTGACAAGGATGTGAACCACTGGTCAGACTCACAAATACTAAGCTTTCAAAGGCTCTCCACACACTATCAAAAGGTGTAACATCGACATGCAAACTGTTGCTCAACAAATTTGCAAGATTATCTCATTTTCTCACAAGCTAAGAACCAATCAGAAACAAGCTCTGAAATGACCTTTGCCCCTCACGATGATTAATACTGTGTAATCTTTCTTCCTAATACTAGATCTATATTAACTGCTTCAAATTAATAGAAAGTGACATTTCATGAAAAAATAAGTAGGACACACAGAAAGTGATAAGCTTAAATATCTGTCAACGTAAACTGAACAAGGTAAGTTATTCTCAAATCTAATACAGTTTTTCACAATTGATTTTTACCTTAAAGATGACACTGTTTCAAACTCGTCAGCCTCAGGAAACTTTTGGTATGGGACATTTCCAATGATAAGCAAACGTTCATCAAAATGGCAGTACTGGACTGGATGCCTGCAGTGATATTGAAAACAGGTTTTTAAAATCAGTTACTTATAATTAAATAATCTATCTTATTATAAAAAAAAATAGTGGCGGGAGTAATTCATTGTGGTGCAATTTCGTCCCTTTTTTTTGCTCAACTCTACAGCCTAAATGACAGTTTCAACAATTATAAAATTAATTTTCTTAAGTGTCAACTAATCCGGTCCAATCGCTTTTGTATTGACCGATTGTGTTGATTCAAGTTTCAGGTATTTTTAAATAAAAGTTGTAAAAATGCAAAATACAATGATCTTTGTTTTGGCTCCCTGTGGTAAGCCCATCGCACCGGAAATGATGTACTAACACATGTTCAGTTCGGTTCGCACAATTTCCCTACCAGAAAGGAATGCATGGTGTTCTGGGGCACATGGAATCTATACTAAGACTGTAGAATACGGGAAGTTTTGTAGAGAGAGAAGATATAGAGCAGTGGGTTCACAGGTTTATCCCAGATAATGCCGGGAACTCCATCTAGTTACATTAAATTATTAACCCTCGTCCCATGTTCAGTGAACTCACTCATGTAACGCCCCGTCCAGGGATAGCCAGCGGCCATTCAGCCGATCGTTCACGTGTTGCCGATAACCTTGGCGGTTGGGTCAATCGGGTCCTTTTGAACACGTGTATTGTGTTAACTTTGGGATGCAATAAAACAATAGTAGTGGATAAATCATAAGTGACCCCATGATATTTGGATAAAGTATTGTGATGATATGCAGTAAGTTTTATTGTTACATGGAAGGCCAAAAATCAAGAATTTTCTGTATTTACATGCCGTTTAACACACGTTTTATCATTTTCCCAAAAGCTCTGCGCTTTTTCTGTCCCTATGTCAGGCCATTCAGGTGAACAAATTATTTTTTAAGCCAGGCGCTTAATTTACTAACTGCATGTACATGTATCGTGGCATTGCCTTCTCCCTCCTCTACTATGTAAAGCTTCCACGTACTATGATGTTAGTTTTAGCGAGAGATTTGATTTCCAGGTCGCAGAGCACATACATGTAGCGGTTTTATCAAAGCAACACAATCTCTCTCTCTAATTACCACATCAAATAAAGACAACGACCAACAACAAAGTTGGTCATTTTCTCCCAGTTTTCCCTGATCAAAAACCTACCGACAAACGCCCTTATGCAGCATGCCCTAGTATTACATCGGAATTCATAATTACAAACATAGAATGGTGCCTCAAATACGCACATAGCCCCTTTCTTCTCATTTCATATGTGGACGATAACCAGCATCAAAGTAAGTTTCCCCAAGAATTTCGCCAGTTCGAACTTCAGACCGTCAGTACTATTACATGAGTATGACGAATAGTTACGAATAGTTGCATCGTAATAAACGTAACCTTACAATACCATTTTGTAAAATATAGTAGGTATGACAGGATAGATAAACATGAGAAAATTGTGTGGAAAAAAAAACGTGAAAAAAAACGATAGTCGCGGCAACTGAATAAACAAAACACAAGGAGCAGCGCTGCCATACAATACATTGGCCTCCCGCTGGGCCTGGTTTGCAGTATGTAGGCCACAATATTGGCCTCGCGTGTCTCGCATGTTGCACGGGGAGGTTAATATAGTGGCCTCCCGCAGGACGAAGGTTAAATCAAATGCAGCAAGATTTCAAGCATGAGTAAATTAAATACTGTGGTGAAAACTAAGTAAACTAATATTGCAAAAAATAGTCCGTTTTACAAAGGTGGTGAGATACAAATGTGGCCAAATTCTGCGTTATAAATACAGGTACTGACATTTGCCAAACAAAATAATACTTGATAAAATCCTTATCCAGCAACTGCTCCATGGTCAGGAAAATTTCGTTTTTTTTTCCAATATATTTCTAAAAGAAAAAGTGCAATTCTATCCACCTTGAGAAGATTTGATAATCTAAGACACAATGTTCCTGGATTAGAAATTTTTTAAAGGCCCAAATCATACTGTAATGGAGCAAAGGGTGAAAGTTCTGCCCCCAAAAGCCCTTTTTTGGGAGGGCTCCAAAACTCTGGAAGCGTTCTCATCGCCTATAACTCGACTTATTGGGATCTAAGGGGATAATATAAAAATGCTGCAAACTGAGGGTAGTTTGTTCATTTTGCATAATTCATACGTAAAATTCGCAACAAACACTTCCAACTCCATGCTTTTAGAACAGTGACACGCTATTACGATCTATTTTTAGTACCGTGACGCAGTTTCCCTTATCGTTCATTCGCTGAAGGAAGCAAATTGTGGATTAACAAAAACATGGATCGCCTGTAAACTTTAGCGAAAAGGGTAAACAAACTCCAGAGTTGGCACGGAATCCAAGTCGTTACTGATTCTATCATTGTATTTTTTTGTGTCCTAGATCTAAATCATTATACGTCATGAAGATATTTCTCCCGGGTAACTCAGTTAGTGCTTTGAAAAAAAATGTTAATATTTATTTGTCAATTCTAAAATTATGCCTCAAGGGCAGGGCCTAGATATTGGCCAAAAGTTTACCTGTTATGAACATCCCAAAGTTTACGACACATCCTCTGATCCCAGACATTAACAAAACCACCCTCATCGCCAGAAACCACTTTCCAATCATCCATCTCTACACTTGTGACCTTTGCTACATGTCCCAACAGGGTCGTGCTTGCATGAGGGCCAACCCTGAGGTCATACAGACGAATCCTGAAAAATCAAATGCAAAGAAATAATTCTAAGAACATAATTAACAATCCACTAGAATTTCTATGATCATCTGATAGGTATAAACAGTGGAGCCCGCATTATTCAAAGTCATTGGGAAGTGGATTACACTCCGATTTACTAGAGTTCAATTTACCTCTGAGTAGAGAAATAACCACCATCATGCTCTTTGCCCCATACCATACATGTAATTACATCCTGTTGCAGACCCCCCCCCCACCATACACACACACACAAAAACGTAGCGGTAAAACCAAAAATCAAAATTGAATGACTTGGGCCATCAATGTCATCAATCGATAATGACATTCTCTGGTGTATGATGTTCAAATGCAAGAACGTAGGCTTACTTCGTTGCCCCACCTTGCTATCAGTTGCGTGGAATTACTATTACAAAAGTGTAACAACGCCATACTCATTCTCCTCCCCATCGAGTGTACTGTGGTGAACGTGTAAACACTGCAGCGGCGTATTTGCAGTACTGAAATGCTAAGAGCCATGTGTGGTTGAGGTCTTTGTTCCTCTGGGGCCTTACCATAAATTTTACGCTTAATACAGTCATGTGATGCTGTATGGGTTAGCGAGCACTACATAAGTGTGTAGCAGAATGGCACTATATGAGCATGGTGGGCACACTGTAAGTCTCATGGTTCAACTGTGTGTAATATATCTCCCACGGTATACTGCGTCTTGGCTGTACCTGTTGTGGTTATATCAGCGATCAATAAATTTACTGGCCATAATGCGAGCACCATCTCACTTTATGCACGTTGTTGGCTGATATTATTAGTCATTGGGGCAGAATCATGCTGCATGCAGGGGCCCCACCTGTACTACTGCCACACTCCACGGCATGTTCTCGTTTGGCTGAACAGATGCATAAGGGAAAGCTTTGGATCCTACCCATCATTTTTGGCACCACTACCCTCCCCCTGGATCACTGTTAAGAGTAAAGAGTTGTTGAACAGGCCTGTGTCAGCGTGTTTGTAGAAATTGATCTTAACGGCCACGGAACTGGAAATCAGAAGTTATAACTTACATTGTGGATGAGCACACTCAATCAGCTCGATTTATCAGAATTGGGGTGGTTCGACCTGGAATTAGCACTAAATGTTTAATCGAGATAAAGAAGGAAATTTCAGAATCAGTAATCACCTCGAAATAACAGAAATTCGAATTTTATACCAAAGTTCGATTTACATGGACTCCACTGTAATAGTATCTAATTTGTAGTAGGATGTATTGCATGTACCTAGAGGGATACACAAATCTACACAATTTCCATGATAGGTAATAAAAAAAAAATCCCATTATGGTTATCGTTTGCCTATAAGAGTTATTCATAAGATGTCATTCTGCGCTACTTCACTCATAATATGACAATGAAAAAGTTAACACATACTGCAATAAACTTGAAGGCAAGAATAATGGCCGAAAATACTTTTTCCCAAACCACACCGAACACTTAACCTTGCTGACCCTGCAGAATTTCAAACACTGTTTTCTAGCTCTATGAAAGCAAACTGATCATTAAAAACTTTGTTTTCATAAGGAGTTAAACAAGAACTGCTACACTGAATTCTTCACAGTGAGAACATTACATTAACTGGAATATTTTACATGTGGTCAGTTGTTATGAATGTTCACAGCATTCTACATCCACACAACTCTTACTTCCTGTCTCCACTTCCAGTGACCAGTTGGTCTGAAAGAGCCTCTGGCATATGTATGCAAGATATGAGCCAGGTATGACCAGTCAGAGTGGCCTTGATATGGTTTTTACTCACATCATAAATGTTCACCTGAAAAGTGAAGGCAAATACAGGATCAAACTGAATTTTTTTTAAAAACTACATCGTACCAAATGTAAGGTATTCAAATTTGGGACATGAAATTTTCAAGCAAGAGGTACAAAGTCTATTCATCTCCAGTTTTCCTGCCTACGAATGCATATGAATACAAGTGTTTTCAATTGGTTCAGATGCCATAATTGATAACTGTGTCATGACGTACAAGTTTACAGAAATTCCTATTCAACTGTTACATATTTGATCTGGGTCTACAAATAAAAAATTGAACACCCTCCCCCAAAAAATTCACTAAAATACATAATTTACAGATCAAAAGCAACAGTAGGATCTGGCATTAAAAATTCAAACTACTGAATTTATTTGCATCTCAAACAGCTATTCCCTTCCACACATAAAGCAGGGCATAATGCCCAGCATATTAAGCACTTCTTTCACACTTTCACCTGGTCAAACAGGTACAAGTCAAATACACATGGAGCACATGACAATAGACAATACAAGACACCCAATCAGATGATATTTTTCAGACGTTCCTGCCTTATATTCTTTGTGTTTCGTGCCTGTCATATCTATTCACAGAGCTGATGCCTTTGTTAGCTTCAAATTGAGGGGGCTATAATTACAAGGGACGGGCATTTCGAACCCCCCCCCCCCCTCCCACCCAAATTCTAACCCCCTCGATTATTATTACTATCATGACTTATTCAAGACATTCTCAAGTAATAAAAAATTTCTGGACCATTGCTCTCATTTTTGAGGAGAGAACGTAATTCCCTGGATGATCTTCG
The DNA here is from genome assembly GCA_963931925.1 of Onchidella celtica. Classification (NCBI taxonomy): domain Eukaryota; kingdom Metazoa; phylum Mollusca; class Gastropoda; order Systellommatophora; family Onchidiidae; genus Onchidella; species Onchidella celtica. The sequence continues at coordinate 36,996,137 of OZ007576.1, read as the reverse complement.
TTCAACTTTCAGCTTTGAGGCACGTATATAAATGTGGTGAAGACAGTTACCTTAACTTGCGTAGATGCCCCAGTATATAAATTGTACCCAATAGCGATTTCATCCTCATTACTTCTATATCCAACAGTTGTGATGGGAGCCCATATAATATTTTGAATCTGAAATTGAAAAAACAAAAAAGAATTATTTCTCTATCGTGTGCTATAAATTGGAGGTTAAATTATGTAACCAAGGGTTAAATGTTTCTTTAAAACATCATAACTATTAAATCTGATAAATAAAGCTATTCAGTTTATTGCTTCTCCCCAAAAAATTTGTAAAAACTGAGTTATGATATTTTACCATGCAGGCCTCCATCTTAACTCTTTCCATACTGCAATTCAGCCCAAATTAGTCCAAATGCGTCAGTCGGGGGGACCGATACATCGGCAAAAAGTACTCTCCTTGTTACCCCTGGGCATTTCAACGATACTGTGTCCATCTAGCTTCCCAGTGTTTTTGTTGTTTGTGGTACAACCGATGCCACTATTACTGCACTTCAGCAGAAATTAGTCCAAATGCGTCAGTCGGAGGAACCGATGTATCGGTGAAAAGTACGGAAAGAGTTAACATCAAAGAAAAAGTTACAGTGAAGAGGATCTCAGTCAATACAGTGGAACTTGGTTATAACGAGAGGTCATATTCCACCAAAAATGTCTCGTTATACCAAAGGTCTCCCTATTCCAGGAAAGCGTACAAAAGGCAAGGCAAGGGATTAAAATACCCCACTATGATTCGGACATGCTAACAAGAGAGGTAACCATGAAAAATTGTGGGGCATTTTAATAGTTACTTCCCTTGTTGGCATGTCCTGTACACCACTGTCATAGATTTACTACACTAACTAGATCGCGGCCTCCCATTGGTTGAGCCAGCGAAAAGTGAAGCACCCCTAGAGAGTGATCCGCCATTTTGATAAGACGTGTTGTAAACAGTCTGAGTCATCGATCCGCTACTTTCGTTTTCTGCTGTTTGTCCTTTGTAAGTCTCACAAGAAAGAATCTGAGCTTGGACCTGTCTTTTTCATTGAAAGGTGAGTATTACTTAATGTTAATGATTTTTTTTTTTCAGAGATAATCAATAATTGCAGGCTGAATCACTGTGAAAATACGAAAGGGCGAAAGCTCGGTATGCTATCAGGCTAGCAGTCTCGCTAGATCTAGTCAAGATCATTCACCAGGTATCATTTAATGTTTTAGATCTAGTCTAATTGAAATGGCAGTTTCTAGAAATAGCACCGTGCAGAAGTATTGATACAGTCCATTTAGCTGGCAAGTCACCAGTCATCTGTGTGGCCTGGGCTACTAGTTTACTACTAAATAGACGAGATCTATTGCCTTGCCAAGCACTTTCGGTTCAATGCGTATCGGTAGGTGGGTGTCACGGGGAATGCCGACAGGTCATACCACACAGGCAGCATAATCATATACCTAGGCCTAGTCTAGATCAAACGGTTTATTTTTATGCTTTTACATGGTTGATAAGCTGCATTAGCCTTCCCTCCCCCTGGCCTGGGAAAAATTGCCTGGTACTGATTGGAGGCCAACACGGTGCCAAGGAAGAGGAGAAAGGGATGTAAATAATCTTCTTCTTCTTCTTCTGCGTTCTTCGTGTCAGACTATTTATATCAGGAGGCCGGTAGCCTTTATGAAGGATGCTGTGCTCCTGAGTTCCTCTGCTGTCCCATATAGCTTGGTGTGTAGTGCCGCACCTCGGGGCCAGCTGTTTTCCCTCTGTTCTCTGTATAGGGGGCATTGTTGGAGGACATGTTCTGCATTCTCTGGGCAGTTTCCACATGGGCATGTCTCAGTTTCTCCAACCCTGAATTTTTTGTAAAGGTGCTGCCGGAGTCTGTTATGTCCTGTTCTCAGCCTAAAAATGATAGTTTGCTCCTTTCTGCTGAGCAAGTGTATCGCATCGTCTGTTACATGGCTTGGATGACTTTGTTTCCACTTGGATTTCAAGGCTGCCTTAATGTGACTTTTAGCTTCTGGGACTGTTATGTTTTCTCTGTCTTGGGGGAAGTTTGCGCCATTTTTTGCCAGAGTGTCTGCCTTATCATTTCCGATGATGTTACAGTGACCAGGGATCCACTGGAGAACCACGTTGCTTGCTGTGTGGCATAACTGCACTAAGGCAGAGGTGAGTTTGTTTTGATGATAATCATGTGAACTTTGAAGGGCCTGCAGGACTGACCTAGCATCTGTGAGAATAACTATTTTTTTGTTGTATATGTCTCGGTTTTGTAAGTTTAGCGCAGCTTCTAGTATGGCTTCTGTTTCAGCTCTGTAGTTGGTAGAATATTTCCCTGTGGGTACTGATAGTTCTGATTCTTCCCCATTAGTCCATTGGATATATACACCACCTCCTCCATCTCTTACGACTTCTTGTGCTGACCCGTCCGTGAATACCCGGATCCAGCTGTTTTGTGGATAGGAGCTGTCCAGCATTTCCTGTGTGAGTGATTGCAGCTCTGCCGTGGACTGATTGGTCTTGGAGGTGATGCCGTAAATGGTGTCTTTGATTAGGGGAAAGTGTTGTCTTTCCCATGGAGGGCAGCAGTCAACCTCTGTAAGGTCCTCGTCTTCATCTATGGGTGGGATTTTAAGGTTGATTAACTGTTGTCTAGCTGATTTTATAAAGCTGGTTCTTTTTAGTCTGCTTTTTGTTGGTTTCTTTACTCTATCATTCATAGGGTGATTTCGAAGGTTTTGAAACTTTGTTAGCTGTGAGGTTAGTTTTCCATTTTTTCTGTCCTCCAGTGGTTGTAAACCAGTGATGCTCTCCATCTCTACAATAGGTGTGGATTTCATTCCCCCGGTGATAATTCGAAGGCTCTGGTTTTGGATGCGTTCCACTCTCTGGAAATTGCTCTTTGCTGCTGCTCCCCATGCTGAGATACCATACTCCAGAACCGGACGTATGTATCCGGTGTAGGTTTTCTTAAGTATGTTTTGTGCTGCACCCCAGTCTGTGCCTGCCAACTTTTTTAGGAGCGCAATCCGCTGCATTGCTTTAGTTTGGGTCTTTTCCAGATGGGCTTTCCATGTCAGTCGTTGGTCAAATGTGACCCACGAGGTATGAGGGTGAGTCATCTTTGATGAGAAGCTCGTTGTTGATTTTGAGTTTAGGTGCCTGCATTCTGGTGGAGAGACTAAAGACTGTGTGAGTTGTTTTCTTGGCATTCAGCTTCATGTTCCATGTTGTTGTCCATTGTTGTAGGTTGTTTAGGGTAGACTGAAGACGCATCTGAGCTGTGCCAAGGCTTGTCTCCGAACAGAGTAGTGCCAGATCATCAGCATACATTACCGCTTTCACTCTTGGAGTTAGAATTTCTTTTATGTCATTCATGAAGAGGTTGAAGAGTGTGGGGGATATCACTCCTCCCTGAGGGACTCCACGTTTCAGTTGTGCAGTGCTACTTTGTTTACCTTGTAACCTTACTTTTGCTTTCCTGTCGGTGATGTATTGTTTTATCCACTGGTACATCCGGTTGGACACTTTCGCTTTCAGGAGTTTAAGGAGGAGACCATTCTTCCATACGCGGTCGAAGGCTTTCTCCATATCTACCCATACTGCGATGGTCACTTTCTTTTCCTGGAAACCGTCTTCTACGACTTGTGATATGTAGGTTATCTGGTCCTCTGTTGATCTACATTTTCTGAAACCGGCTTGTTCGTCCATGATGAGCCTTTCTTTCTCGATGAACCAGGTTAGTCTACTGTTTATGATCCTCTCCATTACCTTACACAGGCAGCTTGTAAGGCTGATTGGGCGGTAGCTATCCACTCTATTTCTTGGCTTGCCTGGCTTGTGAATTGGGATGAGTGTGGCTTTTTTCCAGGTTCCAGGAATCCTGCCATATTTCCAACTGGAGTTGAAGAGGGCCAGCAGTTTCTTCTTAGCATTCTGTCCAATGTGAATTAACATATCATTTGTTACTTCGTCTGGACCAGGGGCTTGTTTTGGTTTCAGTTTCTGGAGGGCAGTGTTCAGTTCCTCCATGGTGAGTGAGCTGGTCATTGTGTTCTCCTCTGGCTGTTCTGGTTGGCTGTCTTCCAAGTCCTGTATGTTTGCTTGTACTTCCTGTTCTTTATCAACGTCTACATCTGCGTTGCCAACAGACTGGAACTGTTTCAAGAGTTCTTGTGCAGCTGCCTTTCCAGATAGGAGGTTGCCTTCTTTTTCAATAGTTATCGGGGCATATCTGTTGGGTTCTTTGTTGAGGGACTTTGTTAGCTTCCATAGTTTGGACCCATCCTTCTCAAAGTTCAGACTCTCTGTTTTTTCATGCCAACTGTATGTAAATAATAAGGATCAAATATGATGTGTAGGGCCCAGAACAGGTACTCTTATGGGGATAAATTTACAAAATAGGACTTTTTCATATATTATCTTGCTGGAAGGACGCTAGGGAGTTTTTCCACAACGAAGTGCTTATTCGCAGACGTCTGCAAATTATAAGATCCTGCTCTTATTCGCAGATGGGGGGTTTCTTGGTCTTGAAATGCAAAATTATTGTCAATAATTTTTGTGAGGCGCGTTCACCAGAATATGGAAACGAATCACAAAAATGTTTTAATTTGAAGACAGTTTAGTGATTGTTTTGTATGAAAAACTTTTTACCCAGACACAGTTTTGCTTCCGAGAGGTCTAAATGTGTTGTTTTTTGTTTTTGTTTTGTTTTATTGCATGGTGATGGGGGTTGATGCATACGTGAAAGGTATTAGAGTGATGATGTGAATGCCTTCTTGTAAACAACAAATTGAAACACAAAATTTTAATGATGCAACATTACATTTTTTGATGTTTTCTTGATATGTGATGTAATTTTTATCTTCTCTCTTTATTCTTTGTCTTCTTGTTTAGATGAAGACGATGCACTTGGTGTTACATTTATAGAAGATGTCATTGCCATGGTCGTGCCAGGGAGAACTGTTGAGACATAATTATGAGGCATGCAAAGTTCAGCTGTGATTGGTTGTTTGGGCTGGTGAAGATGAGGCACAAGGTGAACGAGGTTAACTGTCTGGGAGATATCGCCAAAGTTGTCAAAGAGTCTTCTGTCTGCAGTACTGTTGAATTGTGTGGAAATGAAAGAGGAGAAATTTTTGTGCCAATGTATGACTGGACAATACTTTTAGGACAATTTTTCAAAAAAATCAAGGGTTTCATCATTTTCGTTTTGATAGCCTTAATGAAAATTATGTTGTGTAAAGAGTAATAGATTCAGAGCCAGTTCAGTTTATGTTATTCTCAGGTGATACGTTTGATTTGACGGCCATACCAGATGTACTTAGACCCTCAAGCCTCACCCTAGAGTGTCGGTGAAATAAGGCACTTTGTCTCTGAAAAGTGTAATGATTTGGTGGCCCCTCAGCCATCCCGTCCTCAGCCAAGGATAGGCAGGTCGGAGGAGAGGAATGGTGAACCAGATGTAGCAGAAGCTGGACCATCACAAGCAAAGCAGAGGAAGGAACCAATTGCAAAAGTCTCCAGAGGGAAAGGGAAAAGCAAAGGGAGAGGCAAAAAGTAATTTGGAATTGGAATAAACTGTTTACAACTATCTCTCATGGGTGAAAAGAAAATATTAGGTCCTTTAGAAAATACATGTGTAATAGTTCATCTGGTGTTTTGTTTCAACTGTTTTGTTTCATTCAGTCACCATTCCAGCTCTGTTTGATTTCTTCACTGGATATTACTACTTTTTCACTATTTGTATTGTTTCAATGGTATGCATTATCATGCTTATTCTCATGGGTTTCTTTGCTTGTACTTTTTCTTACGTATCATGCAAGAAAACTTGAAAAAGAGCGCTATTTCAAAACTTTGTAAAACTGTAACCAAAACACATATAACACTGAAACTTGTAATTCTAAAAGGAACACGCATACAATATTTTATATTTATTATCTTTCATTGTTCTGATTGCCTATTTCCTTACGTAATATTTAGTGTTACGCCAACTTTTGAAATTAGACAAGTATGGCCACTTTGTGGTTTGACCAGACTTTAAAATGATACTAGTCATTGTATGATGCATTTATTAATTGATGACATATTTTAGGTAATGTATAATTATATATTTACAATTATGACATTTATCTGCTGTGGTGTATTATCCCTTATTATATTAATACATAATGCATTTTTATTGTCTTGATTTATTTAAGGGAAGAATAAATTATTATAGATATGAACCTACCTGAATGTTCATGTCATTGTTAAATTATTACTTGTTTTACTCTGTCCATCATCTGGTTCTCCTTCATACTTCCCTTATCTTTTTTCTGTTAGTTCAGTTGTTGTGCTACATAAACTTTGGCTGTTTTCCTTTGTAGTTAAAACTTCATAAGCATCTTTTTTTCAAATTTATTTCATTATAATATTAGCGAGTAATTGAAAATATCCCACCTTACAAAAAAATTCGCAGAAAATCAACCACACTATATTTTTTCATGAAACAAACATTAAAACCCACAAAAATGGTTATTCTATACATAAAAAAACAAACATAAAATATATTTTGCATCTCATACCAAAAGTATCATCTGTCAAAACAAAAGAAAACTTTAAACGTGATTTTCTCAAAAGTTGCTTTTGCTACCCCCCCCCCCCCCCCCCGAATTTCAAAAAATCATATAAAATCAGAGAATAGGTCTATTGAACCCAAATTATGTTTTAAAATGCACACCAAATACCAGTGCACAAGGATACACATGCATTTATCTCAAAAATGAAAATTTTCACCATGTGACTTATTTTGTCAGAGCCACACACATTTTAAAAAGCTGGTGCTATTTTCAAGGTTTAGATCTAGGTACAAAGGCTACCATGGCGTTTAAATCGGAGGGTGGGCACGATAGGGTAGTTGAAAGTGGGCTTATTTTGTCAGTGATGGATAATGATGAATTATATGAATGAATCAAAAATGTCCGTCAAGCTGTTATTGACAGCGGTTTAGTTGGGTTTTTTTTTTCTTTAATTATTCACACACAAAAAAAAGAATTCATCATCAAGACGCTGATTCTAGACTTCTTTCACATCCCCGGCCCACCCCGATTTTTTAACGTTTTGCATTTTGTTATATTTTATGAAAGAGTGAGAAGGGACAGGAAGGTGGGAACGTTGATCTGACATAATAAAGCCAGTGTTCGCGGTAGGCCGATTACTAGCTGCACCTCTTCGCCGCTGAGCGTGCGAAGTCTTAAGAAAATGGCTGCCATGCACCACGGTGGCTTCACTTCGCTGCGGTAGGGCCCGCGATCTAGTTAGTGTAGTAAATCTATGACCACTGTAGATAGAATATCAAACTGACGGCAGATCTCAGACTTGATATCTGTATTGGTGTTTGTTTGTTTGTTTTTTGTCTTTTTGTGCTGAGGTAGCCATGTTTCGATCAAATTATGAGAGATTCAGATTAAAAAATCAGAGGCAGACGAGTACGTTTGTTTCCGGTGGTTTCCCGTGCTGTGTTGTGACACAGAGTGTAGGCATGTGGTCACAAAGCCCAGTGTAGACAAAGAGCATACCCCACGTGACGATCAATTACGATCAAAGACCGTGCTACATGTGATAATTATCGCACATCACAGGTAGTGACCAGCGAGTGCACATGTCTGACGAAGCTACACGGCTGTAGCCTTCATAGCCTGCCCCACAGTGTGCCTCAGTAAGTGATGAGTCATCACTATAAGCTGTGTAGTTTGCTGTCACAGAACGTGGTCAGTAGGGAGAGAAAGCATACTTCTTCTTCTTCTGCGTTCTTAGTGTCAGACTGTTTATATCAGGAGGCCGGTTGCCTTTATGAAGGATGCTGTGCTCCTGAGTTCCTCTGCTGTCCCATATAGCTTAGAGTGTACTGCCGCACCTCGGGGCCAGCTGTTTTCCATCTGTTGTCTGTATAGGGGACATTGTTGGAGGACATGTTCCGCATTCTCTGGGGAGTTTCCACACGGGCATGTCTCAGTGACATGGAAAGCCCATCTGGAAAAGACCCAAACTAAAGCAATGCAGCGGATTGCTCTCTTAAAAAAGTTAGCAGGTAAAGACTGGGGTGCAACACAAAACATACTCAAGAAAACCTACACTGGATACATATGTCCGGTTCTGGAGTATGGTATCGCAGCGTGGGGAGCAGCGGCAAAGCATACTTATTACTAGGCCTAAGCAAGAGATGGCCAGGTGGGGCCACAACTCGCAAGGCAGGCGTGTAGTAACAAACAAAGAACGATGCATGTTGTTATTGTCTGTCTGGACTGACTGTCAACACGTTGTTCTGTGGTCGTCCCCACCATTTGCCTTACGCGCTCAACATTAATTCTGTCTTCTCTCGCTCTAGCAGGTGCTTTGATTATCGATTGACGTTTTTCAAGTATTTTATTATATACAGTGCACTCTCCCAATTACGACATCTCCGAATAACGACATTCTCCCGATAACGACATTGACCTCCGGTCCCGATTTTTTTACTATATGTTATTAGTAATAAAACTCTCTAAATAGCGACATACTTTTTAGACCACTCTCCGGATAACGACATTGAGTTAGCAATAATCGGCTGTGACTTTGCTAGATACAAAAATAAAAATAGCTAAAATATTGTTTCCGGTCAGTTTCATTTCATTCTCTGAGCCAATAAAAACACTTCTTTTCCGACCAATGAAATGTCCTACCAGAGGCACCTCATAGCCAATGAGATCGCTTTGTTATCGGCCAATGAGATCGCTTTGTTATCGGCCAATGAGATCGCTTTGTTATCGGCCAATGAAAACACACCTGTGTCTATTGTCGTCGGAACAAAAAGGGTGACGCGCATTAAATGAGTCAGTCATCACATCGCTGACCGCTGAATCGATTGTATTCACCCGAGAACAATAACGCACCCCAAGATGTCGACAGCTGCTGTTAAAAAAAGAAATATACTGACAATAGATGCCAAGCTGCAAATTCTGGCTGATGTGGACACACCCCTTTTTCCGCCATCTTGAAAATCTCCGAATAACGACATGTTCCCGATAACGACATGCACCTCTGGTCCCGAGCCATGTCGTTATCGGGAGAGTGCACTGTAGCTCATATAGTAGAAAAAAACGGGATTTAAAATGTTCTCGCTATTGGCAAAGGTCTCGTTATTAGCAGTGTCGTTAAACATGATGGTCCACTGTACATATCTGACACCCTTTACCACTGGAACGCAGTAAACTACATATTCGCTGCTTTAAAAAGAAAAATAAGTCAACAAACCAAATTGGTGCATGAGTGATGACATGGATATAATGTAAGGTCTCAATCATTTAGAAGAGAACAAATTTACAAAACCAAGCTTGCATATTTTTGCCAAATTGTATAATATACAACTACTGTCAAGTTCTCATCCCACTGTTCTATACAACAAAAGGTTTAAACTTGCTTGAAACTATTCAATTCAGGCAATAACATGCAACAGCTTCTGTAACATTTAATCCACAAATCTACCTACAGCTGCCACAAAGAGATATCAAGGGACAAAAATCTGACTCTCTAACGGAAAATTCATGTTATCCATGTTATCTTCAAAAAAAAACAATCTCACCTCTGTTAAGTCTGGCTCATATTTGGTGGACTTGCCAGGGATCCAATGGGGCTGAAGTTCAACGTTTTTCAGCCATACAGAACTGTGACAGGTAATAAGAAGGTGGGATGACATATTTGATTGACAGGTGCTGTACCAATCAACTTGTGTCACCTGGATCAGATTGAAAATATGGGAGAGTGTTATTTTCAAAAAATTTCTATATGATCCTATAGCTTGAAATGAAATACTGACAAGCTCTTGAAAAAAAACACTAGTCAGATAATACTCATTATTGACCTATGTTGAACATGTAAATGACTCATGTGGATAACAATTCATTCCACAGAAACACGTTTTAAAGAATGAAAAATTTCTTTATAGATTTATGTAAAGTAAGACTAATGACGTTTAATATACATGTACTGACAGACAAAAATTATTTAAATTAAAAACAAAATGTTTGCATTACCAAATATTTTTGAGAAAAATCTAAATTTTCCAAAGTTGATAAAATTTCACAATTCTTGAAATCATGCAAGGAGCTGGAAATTTTATTATGAAATCAAACGACATTTACTGGTGTATCCATATTAAAATCACAGAGACAGGATCCTTCAGAGTCCCCTATGCTATGAATCTGTACTCGTGTGCCTTGAGACGCAGCCACCAAGGAGCACTGACAGCCAGTATCTTGTGCTGCCAAACTTGTAACATCTGGGTTGTGGAATGTGAATGTGTGGACTGGGTCCATGCCTTCATTGTTGCACCAAATGTCCACAAAACCTGAATATCAAAGCACAGCAGCATTAACCAACATCATCATTGCTCTACGCTAGTGGCATAAGTCATTGTTGACACTTTTGAGAATTAAGAAAAAAACTATTTCTTTTCCTGTCATTTGGTGACTTATGCCATTATGATTCTACTGGATTATTACATTTTCCTACTGGCGCATTTCTTTTTCTATAATATTATCGGATAGCCCTCATGCTCAAGAATGCATTGAACCACCAGTTGCCCTTTGGCATATGTCTGGCATCTGCCATTATCGTAGAGCAGCAATGATATGGCATAACGCAACATCGCAATTTAACTAACAAAACATCCAGAGGAAGGCTGAAGAATGTGGACTGGCTCTATGCTTTCCTTGTTTGACTAAACATCCATAAAACCTGATTATTAACCCACACCCCGCGCGCGACGGTTCAAAGCCTGCTGTCCGGTCAGTGTCCGTAGTCACGGTGAATAGTGCCTGGGTCGCACTGACCATTGTCGGGTATGATGACCACACTACCGCTATCTACGTGGTTCGGTTTTTATTGATCGGTATGAAAATATTCGCTGCTATGCTTTATTACGCTTGATAATGAATTAACCAGCAAAACCTTTGTCTGTAAGTCTGTAACCAATGATCCGACTTATGAAACCAAACTGACAGCTGTACTTTTCGTGAGAACAAAGCATGATAACTAGCCATGCCCCCCAAACCCTAAACAAATGGTTTCAACCTGATTGACACATACTAATGAACCAATTGGGCATTTGGGGGAAAGGTCATTTCAGAGCTTGTTTCTGATTGGTTCTTAGATACAGACAACTCTAGATGATGGTCAGCTTGTGAGAAAATGAGATAATATTGCAGATTTGTTGAGCAACAGTTTTGCATGTTGATGTTACACCTTTTGATAGTGTGGGGAGAGCCTTTGAAAGCTTAGTCTTTGTGATTCCAACCAGGCGTTCACTGGTTAACATGTCCTTGACACAATGACTTTGATTTAGAAGAGATACAGTGAGGAATAGGACGGTACTAACATCTCAAAGATGTCAGTGACCCGACGCGTGAAAATCCGGCTTGTGCGCTGCGTGGTCAACTTGACCTTGAGGTATTTGTAAGCCCGTGCAGAGTGAGTGCATGGAAAGTTGATGCCGTAATTCGACGCCCGTTGCAGGGTGAGGGTTAAAGAAGAGCACTATTATCTTAAGAGACCGCAACAGTGCATCTACTTAAACTACCAAAACACGGGATGACAGATAGTAGACAAATAGACGAGAGGAGCGACATTATATAATAAAGAAAGTAAGGCCTCCAATGTAATCATGAAAGATTTTTTAACCGCTGAGCCTTATATTCTACAAAATATCATTACCACACATAGAAAGACACAAAGGTGTACATTGGCATATCTTAAAAGATCTGGAAATTCGCTATATATTTAATATTTCGTTGATTTTGAGCCACAACTGAATTGAACAGAGGACAACATTCAGACATTTTGAGCTGAAGTAGAATAAAAAGTATGACAAGAAATTTTGTTCTGCGCCTCACTTTACATATAGGCCCATTGCGATTGATGTCACAGAGTGTTTTTGTCTTGTTCTTCCGACACCTAAGATGGCAGGTGGATCAGCTGATGAGTGTAACTTCGAGACATGTCTAAGCAGTTAAAATGCCTGCTGGTTGCATTGCAGTTGACTGTTATGACAGGGGTGGAAAGGATGGATCCAAGCTGGTCAGATTCCCTACCATACGTGTAAACAAGGGAAAGGAAGCGAAAGAATTGACTGAATTGATTGAACGTCTCCCATGTGCATGTACACATGTGCCATTGTTTAGTGAACTAATTTTAGCTCGCCGCTGATTGGTCTGCGACGCCTGATGTGCTCACAGTGCAAATCAGCTAACAAATCAAAATCAATGCTACTATGCTATGGTTATGCATCGGTCCTTACAACAAAGATGGCCGATATGCGCAATGGGCCTATTAGTGATGGAAACACAACCTTACAAATCACATCTGTGTTCTCCCCGAGACAGCAGGCCAACCAGTAGTTACAAAGACAGAAAAATATTGTTTGAGTGAAAGTAAAAAAAAGTAGAAAAAATGAGTAAAACAAGGTGGGAAAAAAATATTGATATATCTCAATAAAACAATAATACTCTGGGAGAAAACAATGAGAGTTATGGATCACCAAGGCATCTAGTTAAGAAGAGATACTCGTATAATATGTATGAGAATAATTATTCTCATCTAAAATATATTTTACCATGTTTAAATGATGCTGCTGTCACTGATGCTGTGGCCGAAACCTGTTTTATCTCATTGTGAATCCTGCCAAAATCATCAGCATTTTCATCGAGGACCAAAGCAGTATTGCTGGCATTAAAGGTACAAACGTCACCAGATTTAGTATCCCATGATCTAACATTGCAACTTGTGTACCTGCAAACATAATGAACAAGATAGAAAATTATGCCTCCCCTTTTTCTGCTCTTTGAATAATATGAAATTTAAAAGTGTAAGGCATCCATAGGGACAAGATATTATCAAGTTGGTACAAACCAACACCACTCAATGACTGGATAAATTTATGAGAAACATCCATCTTTTTGGAAGACCCTTCAATGTATTTTTTTCCTTCTTACGTAAAAAAAAACAAACAAAAAACTGATACTGTAAAGCATTAAAATACCTAATGACCAAATTATGAAGAAGCATTTATTAGATTCACTGTTTTCATTAAATAAAAGCCTTTCCCGTCCTCTATACTGAGAGATTAGTGAACCCCTAAACACACTGAAAGTTGTGATTGAGTACAGTGTACATCCTGAAACTGTAGAATGCACAGAACTGAGTGATTTAGACTTTCCAAAAGACCATGGCTAGAATTATTTTTTTTCTGATTTCCCTGATTACTTGTTGCTCCACAACATGTAAAAATACTAACAACAACAAAAAAGTATTATTCATTGCTACAGTTGGCAGTCTGTGCAGTTTGTTATTGCTGTGCCTTTTAAAAAAAACTTAGACAGACATTAGAATGCAGAGAGCTTGTATAAGTTATCAAATACAGTATCTCCATGTCCTCCGGCAATCCATTTCATTTGATATGTTTAGCCTTTTCAAATGATCTTACCCTGCTATGATGTTGGAACCATGTGAAGTCACTGCACACAGAACACCTCCTCTAGCAAAATGTAAGTGATATGGTTTTCCAATCCTAGCCTGAGGAAACAAAATATATGAAAATAGATGAGTGTTACAGATTGGGGTATATTAAATTATGGAATTTAGGTGTTCGACTGCATTTAATAAATATCAAGAGGTTTTACTAAATTACTCTGCCATACCATGCCACATACACTAATAACAATTTCGAGTAAGTTATATCAAGGACCTTGTAGGGCCACAAATTTATTACTTAAGATTCCTAACAATTTCGTCTATCTTACATATTAAAAAGACAACATCAGCAGCATCAAATGAAAATACTATAATACATAACTAGAAGTCTCCTCTAGATTCTTAAAAGATTAGAAAATCCATATCATTCTGACTCATTCACAGTTTACTTAGTAATTATTTATCTTCAGAAATATAATCTGCCTACTATCTCACCAATAATATTCTTATGTCTCAGACGACAATATTCACTCAGTAAATTACTTATAAAGGATCAAACCGTCAAGACACACTGACGTAGTTAATATAGATCTAGATCTGCTCTAGGATGGGCTGGCAATCCCCAGCCTCATCCAGACACATCAAATTACAATTTACAAATGTGTATATCAGTCACTCAGTCTAGATCTTAATTGCAAGTAAAAACATTATAGTCTTGCATCTTTTGGTAGTACTTCTACTGGAAAAGTAGGGTCAGATTCACGTCATCGTCGACGCACGGTCTCGAAACTTACGATTGGTTCCCTGAAACGATATCAGGGAACTGGAGAAAATAGCTGTGGGCAAATTCATTGTCTATCCAGGACATAGACATGTCTTTAACAGTCTTATGGTTCTCTCTGGCTGAACCTTAGCCGACACCCTCGCAGGATGGAATACGCTGCATGGAGTGCCTAAACCTAAAGATGGCTTCGCTTATATCTTCTGCAACCCCAGCCAACTGCTCCAATTTGATTGGTGCATCCATTTCGAGCTCAGCTCGCAGTCTATTAATAGTAACAGACAAAGTTAAATTACTATGTCAAAAGCGTTCGCAAAGTCTCTCCACCCTCTACGTTTTATGTACGAATTTATTCACTCCTTATTCGCCCCGTCTTCCCTTGCTAAAGTACACCCAAACCACGGGGTCGAAAACTGCACCGTCACTGTTAATTTATCCATTCGTTCTATCTTGCCCCACTTTCTTTCCATCTCTAAGAAAAAGCGTTTCAAAAACAAACTGTCCACGATAATAGTTCAAGGACGTTTGCACTGGCTAAAATCAATGATGACATGAAATAAAAGCGTGACCCAGCACGGCAATTCAAATCCTAACCCTGACAATGAGAGTTATTAGCTCTACACTACAATCACTACATGTGTTAACCCTTTTACTGCCAAGCCCAAATGTCCTTCCTTCCTTTAGGCTACCAGGGTTAAGTACATAATTTTAATGAATACTGCCAACGGCTTTCTGAGACAAAGCAAAAATAACACTGTTCATAATTTTTACCTCAAAAAACGTGTGAAAAACAACCTCTGCACATCAATTACATTGTGCTTGTACCAAAAAAGAATAATAGATTATTGGGTAAAAAGACAGCAGGGCGCAGTATAAAATTAGGAGAGCACAATATGCCGGAACAATGTCTGTCAATATATCAGCCTTGCTGTAGTTTAAGCATGAAATAGTAGTGTCGATACGTTGGTCGCATGACAGTCTTCCGCAACATATGATGGGCCAATGTGGCAGCATGATGATTAATCATGGTATTTAACAAGCAAAATCAACTACCACAAGTGACAAGTACTGAAAGTGAGTTTACCAATTCTGTAACCATTCCCACCCAGTGCACAATAATTCATGATCCAGCAATAGATTTACATAACATTACCCATTGACTTGCAATTCTGGCAAACAAGTATAAAAAAAATAAGCAGAAGAAGAACCTGCATTCTTAGAAACAATAATATTTCTGTAAAGTAATTCCTTGTGTGAATTCGGTGAGAGCTTCTTCCACGACAGTCACTGAAACATCAGCTTCTTGTATTCTAGTAATTAGTTATCAACACATACACATGCATACAAAATCAAGGTGCCACATCTCATCTGACTCAGTTTTCATGTAATTTTTAGTTTTTTTCTCATGCCTTGCCAATCGCTATGGGGTTTTGCAATCATCCATTCTTTTTTTCTTTATTTTTTCTTTCTATATTCTATATTTTACCACACAGTAACTTTTTCCAAAAAAAACACAAACAGTCAGTGAGGTCACAGAGGGCCATGGAACGAAGTTAAAATGTCCAAAAAAACAAAAAAAACACAAAGGTTGTATGTTATATATAAAGCATGCATCAGAAAGAAGTGACGAATGTTACAATAACTTACAGAGTTTGTGAATTATTGTAATATTTCCTTGTAATTGTTTGCAACATCCTTTTCTTGTTATTAATGCCGGGCTTTGTAGCATAAAACTTTTTTTCTTTTTGGCCACATTTTAACTTAATACCTTGTCCTGCTGTATCCCACTATCTATTTGCTCCTATTTCTGGGTCATGCTAATAAGAACGTAAGAATTCAAGTAATTAGGAAGCATCTTTACTCAGAATGGCAGCATGGATAGGGAAATTGAAACAAGAATCCAAAAAGCAAACGCAGGCATAAGAGGATAGCAAGAAGAGAAGAAAAAAAGAAAGCTCTTTTAAGAGATTATACAACAAAGAAAATGTTATTAAATAGTTTATCCAGGTTATTGGAAGCACAACAGAAGGACACAACAGAAAACTATGCCTATGTTTACCTACCCTCCAATTCACATTCAACAACTGTTTTTGCTCTGTGTACCGTTTGACTTTGTTCTTCCATCCTTCATCTTCACTAACATGGAGTTCACTGTCATAGCCCAGTTTCTGGCAAATTCTAAACCAAAGCAGCTCATCATCAGCAAGGCTCCGCCAACTGTGGCTCACCTGCATGAAAAATTAAAAACAGAAATGAAACTAAGAGTCAAAGAGAATTTCTGCATCTTTAATTTGCTAATCAGTACGTTCAGATGACAAATTTTCAGTTTATCATATCTCTGACAGACAGTTTATCTGCTAAGAATCAACAAAACTGAGAAAAGTACATAGAGAAAAATATATTGTGAAAGTGAGATGAAAATGAAGTACTTAACACACACATCTACTGTAGATCAGTGAAACACATTGGATCCAGCATAATTGTTCATTCACCGTCTCTGATCTTGTCACAACATTTTTAAAATCTGATTTAAAAACTTGTTTTCAAGCAAAAAAAGAGTTGAAAGCCTGGAAGGTAAACAGAATTGAAATGTTCCATATTTAACCCTGAGAGTGATAAACATGAAGTATGCTCTGCTTGTAATTATCCTCTGTTTAGTGGCAGACATAACATATATGTATGTCTTTTTCAGCAGGTACCAAAGAAAAAATTCTGCTGTGACTTCCCTTTACCTATAAAATGCATTTTTAGACTGCTGACCATTGGTGGACTATTTAAGTTGATGAAACGACATGGCTCTTTGATTCTTTTGTGTTTCCAAGTGAAATAAAGAGTACAATCTCCAGCATGTTGGATCTCTTTCCATTTTCCCTTGTTTTTTGTGGTTGTTTTTTTATTTTGTTGTTGTTGTTTTTTCAAAATGGCAGATCTTGCAGCTTTGCACTAATTGGGAACACATAAAACAAAACTTCATTCAGTTCTGAATAATAATAATTATCTTCTCTAAACAGATCCATAATGAATTTTTTAAATGGATGACCCAAAAGTGTCCAGATTTAGTATTACACCACAGTGTCACGAGTGGAGTGAGCGATAGTTAATAATTACGGGGGGAGAGGAGGAGAGTAAAATTAACGCACGTAGACAAGTGGGGGAAAGCGTGCATGTTATGAGTGGTGGGGGTCTGAAGGAGGCGAGAGCGCTGTATTACTATCACTGCAAGTTAGAACGTCCTAAAGAGCGGACGCAAGAGAAAGCCCAGTGGGCGAACATAAGGGGAGCAGTCGGAAGACTAGTGAGAGAGTTTTTTCCAGTGATGACTGGTAGGTGAAACGATGATTGATGTATTATATTCGTCTATTACCATGATGTAAATAAGTATATGTGAGGAATGTGGAAGTCCTTGATATTGGATATAGCAATGTGCGCCATGAGCGATAGATGAAAGTTGAGTTCATGGATTTGTAGCGAGAGTGAGTATTGTGTACTACGATGGAAGTGTGTTACCGTAAGATGTTTGGTGAGTGAAATGTGAACTATTGTGTGTACGCTTCATGGGTTGTAAGGAGAGGTGGAGTGAATAGAAATGGTATGGTATTATACCAATGTAATGTTATTCTTGTAGGTGTCGGGGACGGGCCGAAGAGCCACCTCGGTGAGCACAGGGGATAGGCCAGCACAGGGCCGGGGGCCACACATAGGCCAAGAGTGAGGCTGTCGGTGCAGGACAGTAGAGGCACATAAAGTCGTGGCAGTCTGGCCACGGACAGGGACGTAGATATGAGCGTGAATGTGCTAATTGAAATGATAATGTACTATTGCTATGTTGATGGGCTATTGAAATGATAATGTACTATTGCCACGTTGATGGGCTATTGAAATGAAAATGTACTATTGCCATGTTGATGGGCTATTGAAATGATAATGTGCTATTGCCCTGCTGAGGTGCTAGTGCAATGCTAAGGTGTTATGGCAATAGGAAGGTGATATTGAGAGACTGCGGTGCCAGTGAATTATTAATGTGCTATTAAGACCCTGAGGGGAGAGGCTGAGGCCGAAGTGTCTTTAGGAAGTAACTACCGGGTTGTGGATCCGAGGAAGAGTGCATGTGGGAATAAGGCCGTTGTACGGCAGTTAAATTCAATAATATAATGTATGTAATTGCGCTATTATCTGTATAATTATGTTTAATAAATGTGTGAGTCTGATGGGTTGTTCTGTTAAGTGTTAAACTTGTTCGTTCGTGATTGTTGTCCTGTCATAACTTATTACATCTCCCAGTCTGGGATTTGTGACACTGGGGGCTCGTCCGTTGTGACTCGTCCATTTTTGTAATATTTAGTTGTAGTTAGTTAGTAGGTATTTTTCAGTGGGCATTTGTTACTTTAGTTTTTGTCCACGTAATACTTATCTTGCGGTAGGAATTTGTGCGGTCTTTGTTCGTGGGATGAATGGAAATTTCATGATGGTATAATTTATGTATATTTATGAATATGTATTGATGCATGTATTTTGATGAATATGTATTAATGTGTACTTAAATTGCTGCAGAGTGTGTGTGCCAGCCTGTAGAGGTCAAGCAGCCAGAGCTCCGAGACAAGGGGAGAGGTTATAGTCAGAAAAGTTAAGTAAAAGTCAAAATTTTTGTGCCCTGGATTGAGGGCTGTCTGTTCACCTGTCTTTTTCCGCTGTTTTTCTGTTTTTGTCGTAATAGATTATACGGGCGGTGGCGCGGGTTTGCTGTGGTGAGCGTAGTTTATCCTTTTCGGGAGGTGGGCTAAACTTGGAACCGCGTTCATCACAGTGAACAGTTCTGTAGGGACCTGTATTTTTGTTTAGATTGTGCCGTTCCATCTTCCTCGTTGTTTTAGGAAGACGTTTCTCTTGTCCCTCTCTTACCTATCTGTAGATACGTTCTTTTTTTTCAGACTCTGTTCTTGTTCGTACCTTGTAGTGTAATCGGCGTAGTTAGGTTGCATTTTTTTTTCCATTATATTTTCTTTTTTAGGTCTTTGTCCTAGTCTGGTTCGTTGTTCCTCGATGTCCTTGTGGTCCTTCTTCTGAATTTCTTCATTCTTGTCGTTTCTATTCTCTTTTATTATTAATAGTGCTGTACATTTAATGAATGTAGAATTAGTTAGGAAGTAGGTTATAAAATGTTCAGTAGGTAAATTTCTGAATTGTATTTGAGACAATTGGGTGTTGTTATATCTGGTGTGATCTCAGGTCTCTGGTCGTGTCGTTAGTGATCATACCGACAGGTTGGTCGTTCTCATAATAGATACCATAACCATAAATCTGTGAAATGGCGGATCTCCGTGAGCTCATGAAATTGGGTACGGAACTTGGCCTTGAGGGAGAGGAGCTGCGCAGCTGGATTAAAGAACAGCAGGCAGAATTGCGCGAGGAGCGTGCTAAAGATAGAGAGCGAGAAAAAGAGGCTCAGGAGCAAGAAAGGGAGTTTAAGCAACAGGAAAGAGAGGCTAAGGATAAGGAACAGGAAAGGGAGTTTAAGTTAAAGGAGTTAGAAGCTCAGCAACAGGAGAGAGAGGCGCGAATAAGAATCGCCGAGTTGGAAATCAAAAAGAATGCGCCAACGGAAACAGTTGAGCGGCAGGGGCAAAATAAAGGTAGCGTTAGGATTAAGCTGCCTACGTTCGACGACCGGAAGGATGACATAGACGCCTTCCTTTACAGGTTCGAACTGAACGCACAACTGCAATGGGGGGAAAATAAGGAATTATGGTCCACATACCTGGCTTCCTTGTTGCAGGGGCGAGCGTTAACCTACTTTAAAGAGCTACAGCGCGAAGACGTACATGATTATGATAAGCTGAAGTCTTTGCTGCTTCGCCGATTTGCGCGTACCGAGGAATATTTCCGGGAGCAGTTTAGGCGAGCACGTGCGGATACCAGGGAGGACTTTGCTGCCTTCGTCGCGAGACTAACAGAATATTTCACGAACTGGATGGACTTGGCGCATGTGGGCGCGGATTTTGCTAAATTAAAAGACCTAATGATCCGTGACCAGCTGTACGCGTCGTGCCATAAAGATCTGGTTGCTTTTCTGAAAGAAAACGAACCCGCGACGGTGCAGGAGGCGTCTAGGTTGGCGGAAGCATACCGTACGGCACACCCGTCCAAACCAGTAGCGAGGGCGTACGTGCAGGATGCTGGTTACGTCGCCGTGGTTGAGGGGTCGCCGGCAGGACATAAAGACAGGTCGCGTCAGCGTGGTGCCTATAATGGGCAAGCCCAGGGGCAACGTAGGGGGTATCACCAATCACCTGCATATGGATCCGGTAAGTTTGACCGAGCAGGAGGGCTAGGTCGCGGTAATGGCCGAGGGCGATTTGTGACCTTTGCCGATGACCGACGGCATAGGGACTTTAGTTCCGGTCGCGATGGGTCACGGGGACCCAGGTCTAGCGGAGCACAGGGAGCGGAATGTTGGACTTGCGGACGCGTGGGGCATTTTTCACGCGATTGTAGGGCCGCGAAGTGTTGGAACTGCGGAAGAGCAGATCACATCAGCGTGAATTGCCCTGCAGGTAGGATAGCGGCGAACGTGGATGACAATCGCAGTGGCTCCAGTCCATGTTCCCCTAATAAATTTCATCATGCGGCTGCGTGTGTTACATCGGACAACGGAGGCGGACAGTATTCTAAGTGTCCCAGTTGTGAGAAGTTATTATCTTCCGGTGTTTTACCTTGTGGGAGAAAGATCCCCGTTATAAATTCATGTCATACAGGAGGTGGTCTTAGGGTTTATCCGGGGTTTGTTGGAGACGAACCGGTCTCGGTTTTACGAGATACAGGATCTACCGTTGTGGGAGTGCATAGGGACTGCATTCGGGATTCACAGCTTACAGGTGAGACTGTCCCGTGCATCCAATTTTCAGGGGCTATAGAGAAATTACCCATGGCAAAGATAGTGATAGATACGCCTTTCCTTAGCGGGGAAGTCGAAGCAGTCGTTGGTTGCTTTCCAGGCGCCCAGCTCATCATTGGTAATGTATCTCGGGTAGGTTCCCCTTCCGAGGAGAATGTGCAGGCATGGTCACAATCAAAAGGTATTGACTTTTGTGCCACAGTCGAGACACGTCGACAGGTACGTGATAGAAGTAAGATTAGACCTTTGGCAACGCCAGCGGTCAACCTGGATATCACACCAGGGCGCTTGGCGACATTACAAAAGGAGGACCCATCATTGAGTCCATGTTTTGACGAGGCGCGAACGGAGAAAACAAGGAAATATAAGAACGGGTCGTCGTCCTTTGTTATTCAGGCGGGCATTCTGTTCCGTAAGTATGTAACGGTGGCCTCCATTTTAAAGCAGGTCGTTGTGCCAGCGTTGCTAATCGCAACAGTATTGCATTTGGCACATGATGTCCCATTAGCGGGTCATATGGGAATAGCTAGAACCAAAGAAAGGGTTCTTAAAAATTTTTACTGGCCATCCATCCACAGGGATGTACAAGTGTATTGTAAGACATGCAGTGCGTGCCAAAAGACGACGCATAAGGGTCGTACACCCCAGGCTCCTCTTCAAAAGATCCCCACGGTTTCGGAACCGTTTAAAAAGGTTTCGATAGACCTTGTTGGCCCCATTCACCCAGCTACCGATAGGGGGAATCGATTTTTCTTAACGGTCATATGTAATGCTACGAGATGGCCAGAGGCGGTTCCTCTTCGGACCATAACGTCTGAGGCAGTCGCGGAAGCGTTGTTTGCAATTTTCGCTAGGGTAGGAATACCAGAACAAATTTTGTCTGATAGGGGCGCGCAATTTACTTCGGAGATGATGAAGGAATTGTTTCGCTTATTCAGCATACAACCCATCACTACCACCCCTTATCATCCGCAGGCTAATGGCATGTGCGAGAGATTGAACTCGACGCTAAAGTCGATGCTGCGTAAGGTAGCTGCTGATCGCCCTAAAGATTGGGATAGATATATCCCTGCAGTATTATTCGCGTACAGAGAGGTACGGCAGGAGTCAACGGGATTCTCTCCGTTTGAAATGATGTATGGTCGTAGTCCTAGGGGTCCAACTGATGTTCTTCGGGACATGATGACGTCGCCATCATCGGGAGACGATGAGCAGATTTCAGTGTTTCAGTACCTTGTTGATTTAAGAGAAAGATTATCTTCAGCGCGCACTATAGCAGAAGAAGCTTCTAGTATCGCTTCGAAAAGAGCAAAAGACTATAAAGATAGAGGTTCCAAACTGAGAATTTTTAAGCCAGGAGACAAGGTCCTATTGTTATTACCTACGGACCATAATAAGTTATTGATGACATGGAAAGGTCCTTATGTTATTGAGCGAGTTGTTTCAAAGGTAGATTACGCTATCCACATTGATGGATCGAGTAAGGTTTTCCATGTTAATATGCTACAGAGATTTTATGAGAGACCAGAGTATCTGTGTGCACAGATGAAACCAGGGGAGAGTGTCTTCTCTATTGCTTGTACGGGGGTCGTAGACCAGTTGGACTGTGACGTAAGCGACACCGAGGCGCAGGAAGAGTTACAAATTCAATTGCCGGAGTTAACTCCGACACAAGGTTACAGGGACGTAAAAATTAACCCTGACCTTACGAGTTCAAGGAGTAGGGAACTTAAGACCCTGTTAGCGTCATTCCCGGATGTTATTACGGATTTGCCGGGTCGCACTACGGTGATCCAGCACCAAATAAAGTTGACTTCGGATAAGCCAGTATTTCTTAGACCTTATCCGCTGCCTTTTTCTTCGAGAGATAGAGTTATAAAGGAAGTTGAGTCAATGTTGAAGTTAGATGTGATAGAACCATCAACATCGCCGTATTCATCACCCATCGTCCTCGTGAAAAAACTTGATGGATCAGTGCGGTTCTGTATTGATTTTCGAAGATTGAACACTATTACGGTAGGCGATAGGGAGCCTATTCCGTTTCAGGAGGAACTAATAGCTTCATTGGCCGGGTCCACGTGGTTTTCCAAGATAGATTTAACGAAAGGTTATTGGGAAATCCCTCTTACTGAGGAGTCTAAACAATACACGGCGTTCCAAACGCCCATGGGATTATTCCAATTTAAGGTCATGCCATTTGGGTTGGTAAATGCGCCAGCGACGTTTGCACGATTGATGAGACTGGTGTTGAAGGACATACCTAATGTCGTGTCATTCTTTGACGATATAGCATGTCATACGTCGACATGGTCTGATCATATTCAGACACTAACAGTAATTTTTAAACGATTACGTCATTTTGGGTTAACTGCTAAACCCGCAAACCCTAAAACAAAGAAACAAGTCAGAAGCTTAGTGGGAATTTTAAATTATTACAGAAAGTTCATTCCAAATTTTTCCTCCTTGTCATCTTCTCTTACTGACCTTACTAAGAAGGGACAATCCGATAAGGTCCAGTGGACGTCTGAATGTCAGACAGCATTTGATAATTTGGTGACAGCATTATCATCGTCACCCATTTTGATATTACCCGATTTTCGATCTAATTTTATCCTCAGAACGGATGCGTCGGACTCTGGTGTCGGCGCTTGTCTTCTACAGGAGAAGAACGAATGTTTCCATCCTGTATGTTATGTCAGTAGGAAGTTATTGCAGAGAGAAAGAAAGTATTCTGTGATAGAGCGGGAGTGTCTTGCCATTGTGTGGTCCGTCCAGAAATTAGGACGTTATCTCATGGGACGAGAATTTTGTATCCAGACAGACCACAAGCCACTGACATTTCTGTCGAAGAATCGTTCGTCCAGCCCACGCTTGTCTAGATGGGCATTGGCTTTGCAGCCGTATACCTTCTTTATTCAACCAATTCCAGGAACCAGCAATCATATCGCCGACTACCTTAGTCGAGCCTAGGGGAAGACTTCAGGAGCTTATACATCGGAGGACAGGAACATTGACAGGATCTGTGTGAATGAGTCGTCGACTTTAAAATATTGACATTATAAATATGATATGAAGAATGGTTGATAGGTTGATTGGTTTTTGATTCTGTATTAGGTATTGTGTTTAGTTAGCTATTGATGATGTGATACATATATGCATAGTGCAGGGCATATTGATCCCCATATTTTCCCCTGATTCCGGTATTTTATGTGCTAGGGGCATTGGTAGGTCATTTTTTATGTAGGTATTGCTCACGCTCACTCGTTGACAGTCATCTTGAGGCGATTTGAAATTAATTGCATTAATTTTTTTGGGGTGGGGGATGATGTCACGAGTGGAGTGAGCGATAGTTAATAATTACGGGGGGAAAGGAGGAGAGTAAAATTAACGCACGTAGACAAGTGGGGGAAAGCGTGCATGTTATGAGTGGTGGGGGTCTGAAGGAGGCGAGAGCGCTGTATTACTATCACTGCAAGTTAGAACGTCCTAAAGAGCGGACGCAAGAGAAAGCCCAGTGGGCGAACATAAGGGGAGCAGTCGGAAGACTAGTGAGAGAGTTTTTTCCAGTGATGACTGGTAGGTGAAACGATGATTGATGTATTATATTCGTCTATTACCATGATGTAAATAAGTATATGTGAGGAATGTGGAAGTCCTTGATATTGGATATAGCAATGTGCGCCATGAGCGATAGATGAAAGTTGAGTTCATGGATTTGTAGCGAGAGTGAGTATTGTGTACTACGATGGAAGTGTGTTACCGTAAGATGTTTGGTGAGTGAAATGTGAACTATTGTGTGTACGCTTCATGGGTTGTAAGGAGAGGTGGAGTGAATAGAAATGGTATGGTATTATACCAATGTAATGTTATTCTTGTAGGTGTCGGGGACGGGCCGAAGAGCCACCTCGGTGAGCACAGGGGATAGGCCAGCACAGGGCCGGGGGCCACACA
The DNA here is from genome assembly GCA_963931925.1 of Onchidella celtica. Classification (NCBI taxonomy): domain Eukaryota; kingdom Metazoa; phylum Mollusca; class Gastropoda; order Systellommatophora; family Onchidiidae; genus Onchidella; species Onchidella celtica. The sequence continues at coordinate 36,971,016 of OZ007576.1, read as the reverse complement.
TAGGCCAAGAGTGAGGCTGTCGGTGCAGGACAGTAGAGGCACATAAAGTCGTGGCAGTCTGGCCACGGACAGGGACGTAGATATGAGCGTGAATGTGCTAATTGAAATGATAATGTACTATTGCTATGTTGATGGGCTATTGAAATGATAATGTACTATTGCCACGTTGATGGGCTATTGAAATGAAAATGTACTATTGCCATGTTGATGGGCTATTGAAATGATAATGTGCTATTGCCCTGCTGAGGTGCTAGTGCAATGCTAAGGTGTTATGGCAATAGGAAGGTGATATTGAGAGACTGCGGTGCCAGTGAATTATTAATGTGCTATTAAGACCCTGAGGGGAGAGGCTGAGGCCGAAGTGTCTTTAGGAAGTAACTACCGGGTTGTGGATCCGAGGAAGAGTGCATGTGGGAATAAGGCCGTTGTACGGCAGTTAAATTCAATAATATAATGTATGTAATTGCGCTATTATCTGTATAATTATGTTTAATAAATGTGTGAGTCTGATGGGTTGTTCTGTTAAGTGTTAAACTTGTTCGTTCGTGATTGTTGTCCTGTCATAACTTATTACATCTCCCAGTCTGGGATTTGTGACACTGGGGGCTCGTCCGTTGTGACTCGTCCATTTTTGTAATATTTAGTTGTAGTTAGTTAGTAGGTATTTTTCAGTGGGCATTTGTTACTTTAGTTTTTGTCCACGTAATACTTATCTTGCGGTAGGAATTTGTGCGGTCTTTGTTCGTGGGATGAATGGAAATTTCATGATGGTATAATTTATGTATATTTATGAATATGTATTGATGCATGTATTTTGATGAATATGTATTAATGTGTACTTAAATTGCTGCAGAGTGTGTGTGCCAGCCTGTAGAGGTCAAGCAGCCAGAGCTCCGAGACAAGGGGAGAGGTTATAGTCAGAAAAGTTAAGTAAAAGTCAAAATTTTTGTGCCCTGGATTGAGGGCTGTCTGTTCACCTGTCTTTTTCCGCTGTTTTTCTGTTTTTGTCGTAATAGATTATACGGGCGGTGGCGCGGGTTTGCTGTGGTGAGCGTAGTTTATCCTTTTCGGGAGGTGGGCTAAACTTGGAACCGCGTTCATCACAGTGAACAGTTCTGTAGGGACCTGTATTTTTGTTTAGATTGTGCCGTTCCATCTTCCTCGTTGTTTTAGGAAGACGTTTCTCTTGTCCCTCTCTTACCTATCTGTAGATACGTTCTTTTTTTTCAGACTCTGTTCTTGTTCGTACCTTGTAGTGTAATCGGCGTAGTTAGGTTGCATTTTTTTTTCCATTATATTTTCTTTTTTAGGTCTTTGTCCTAGTCTGGTTCGTTGTTCCTCGATGTCCTTGTGGTCCTTCTTCTGAATTTCTTCATTCTTGTCGTTTCTATTCTCTTTTATTATTAATAGTGCTGTACATTTAATGAATGTAGAATTAGTTAGGAAGTAGGTTATAAAATGTTCAGTAGGTAAATTTCTGAATTGTATTTGAGACAATTGGGTGTTGTTATATCTGGTGTGATCTCAGGTCTCTGGTCGTGTCGTTAGTGATCATACCGACAGGTTGGTCGTTCTCATAATAGATACCATAACCATAAATCTGTGAAATGGCGGATCTCCGTGAGCTCATGAAATTGGGTACGGAACTTGGCCTTGAGGGAGAGGAGCTGCGCAGCTGGATTAAAGAACAGCAGGCAGAATTGCGCGAGGAGCGTGCTAAAGATAGAGAGCGAGAAAAAGAGGCTCAGGAGCAAGAAAGGGAGTTTAAGCAACAGGAAAGAGAGGCTAAGGATAAGGAACAGGAAAGGGAGTTTAAGTTAAAGGAGTTAGAAGCTCAGCAACAGGAGAGAGAGGCGCGAATAAGAATCGCCGAGTTGGAAATCAAAAAGAATGCGCCAACGGAAACAGTTGAGCGGCAGGGGCAAAATAAAGGTAGCGTTAGGATTAAGCTGCCTACGTTCGACGACCGGAAGGATGACATAGACGCCTTCCTTTACAGGTTCGAACTGAACGCACAACTGCAATGGGGGGAAAATAAGGAATTATGGTCCACATACCTGGCTTCCTTGTTGCAGGGGCGAGCGTTAACCTACTTTAAAGAGCTACAGCGCGAAGACGTACATGATTATGATAAGCTGAAGTCTTTGCTGCTTCGCCGATTTGCGCGTACCGAGGAATATTTCCGGGAGCAGTTTAGGCGAGCACGTGCGGATACCAGGGAGGACTTTGCTGCCTTCGTCGCGAGACTAACAGAATATTTCACGAACTGGATGGACTTGGCGCATGTGGGCGCGGATTTTGCTAAATTAAAAGACCTAATGATCCGTGACCAGCTGTACGCGTCGTGCCATAAAGATCTGGTTGCTTTTCTGAAAGAAAACGAACCCGCGACGGTGCAGGAGGCGTCTAGGTTGGCGGAAGCATACCGTACGGCACACCCGTCCAAACCAGTAGCGAGGGCGTACGTGCAGGATGCTGGTTACGTCGCCGTGGTTGAGGGGTCGCCGGCAGGACATAAAGACAGGTCGCGTCAGCGTGGTGCCTATAATGGGCAAGCCCAGGGGCAACGTAGGGGGTATCACCAATCACCTGCATATGGATCCGGTAAGTTTGACCGAGCAGGAGGGCTAGGTCGCGGTAATGGCCGAGGGCGATTTGTGACCTTTGCCGATGACCGACGGCATAGGGACTTTAGTTCCGGTCGCGATGGGTCACGGGGACCCAGGTCTAGCGGAGCACAGGGAGCGGAATGTTGGACTTGCGGACGCGTGGGGCATTTTTCACGCGATTGTAGGGCCGCGAAGTGTTGGAACTGCGGAAGAGCAGATCACATCAGCGTGAATTGCCCTGCAGGTAGGATAGCGGCGAACGTGGATGACAATCGCAGTGGCTCCAGTCCATGTTCCCCTAATAAATTTCATCATGCGGCTGCGTGTGTTACATCGGACAACGGAGGCGGACAGTATTCTAAGTGTCCCAGTTGTGAGAAGTTATTATCTTCCGGTGTTTTACCTTGTGGGAGAAAGATCCCCGTTATAAATTCATGTCATACAGGAGGTGGTCTTAGGGTTTATCCGGGGTTTGTTGGAGACGAACCGGTCTCGGTTTTACGAGATACAGGATCTACCGTTGTGGGAGTGCATAGGGACTGCATTCGGGATTCACAGCTTACAGGTGAGACTGTCCCGTGCATCCAATTTTCAGGGGCTATAGAGAAATTACCCATGGCAAAGATAGTGATAGATACGCCTTTCCTTAGCGGGGAAGTCGAAGCAGTCGTTGGTTGCTTTCCAGGCGCCCAGCTCATCATTGGTAATGTATCTCGGGTAGGTTCCCCTTCCGAGGAGAATGTGCAGGCATGGTCACAATCAAAAGGTATTGACTTTTGTGCCACAGTCGAGACACGTCGACAGGTACGTGATAGAAGTAAGATTAGACCTTTGGCAACGCCAGCGGTCAACCTGGATATCACACCAGGGCGCTTGGCGACATTACAAAAGGAGGACCCATCATTGAGTCCATGTTTTGACGAGGCGCGAACGGAGAAAACAAGGAAATATAAGAACGGGTCGTCGTCCTTTGTTATTCAGGCGGGCATTCTGTTCCGTAAGTATGTAACGGTGGCCTCCATTTTAAAGCAGGTCGTTGTGCCAGCGTTGCTAATCGCAACAGTATTGCATTTGGCACATGATGTCCCATTAGCGGGTCATATGGGAATAGCTAGAACCAAAGAAAGGGTTCTTAAAAATTTTTACTGGCCATCCATCCACAGGGATGTACAAGTGTATTGTAAGACATGCAGTGCGTGCCAAAAGACGACGCATAAGGGTCGTACACCCCAGGCTCCTCTTCAAAAGATCCCCACGGTTTCGGAACCGTTTAAAAAGGTTTCGATAGACCTTGTTGGCCCCATTCACCCAGCTACCGATAGGGGGAATCGATTTTTCTTAACGGTCATATGTAATGCTACGAGATGGCCAGAGGCGGTTCCTCTTCGGACCATAACGTCTGAGGCAGTCGCGGAAGCGTTGTTTGCAATTTTCGCTAGGGTAGGAATACCAGAACAAATTTTGTCTGATAGGGGCGCGCAATTTACTTCGGAGATGATGAAGGAATTGTTTCGCTTATTCAGCATACAACCCATCACTACCACCCCTTATCATCCGCAGGCTAATGGCATGTGCGAGAGATTGAACTCGACGCTAAAGTCGATGCTGCGTAAGGTAGCTGCTGATCGCCCTAAAGATTGGGATAGATATATCCCTGCAGTATTATTCGCGTACAGAGAGGTACGGCAGGAGTCAACGGGATTCTCTCCGTTTGAAATGATGTATGGTCGTAGTCCTAGGGGTCCAACTGATGTTCTTCGGGACATGATGACGTCGCCATCATCGGGAGACGATGAGCAGATTTCAGTGTTTCAGTACCTTGTTGATTTAAGAGAAAGATTATCTTCAGCGCGCACTATAGCAGAAGAAGCTTCTAGTATCGCTTCGAAAAGAGCAAAAGACTATAAAGATAGAGGTTCCAAACTGAGAATTTTTAAGCCAGGAGACAAGGTCCTATTGTTATTACCTACGGACCATAATAAGTTATTGATGACATGGAAAGGTCCTTATGTTATTGAGCGAGTTGTTTCAAAGGTAGATTACGCTATCCACATTGATGGATCGAGTAAGGTTTTCCATGTTAATATGCTACAGAGATTTTATGAGAGACCAGAGTATCTGTGTGCACAGATGAAACCAGGGGAGAGTGTCTTCTCTATTGCTTGTACGGGGGTCGTAGACCAGTTGGACTGTGACGTAAGCGACACCGAGGCGCAGGAAGAGTTACAAATTCAATTGCCGGAGTTAACTCCGACACAAGGTTACAGGGACGTAAAAATTAACCCTGACCTTACGAGTTCAAGGAGTAGGGAACTTAAGACCCTGTTAGCGTCATTCCCGGATGTTATTACGGATTTGCCGGGTCGCACTACGGTGATCCAGCACCAAATAAAGTTGACTTCGGATAAGCCAGTATTTCTTAGACCTTATCCGCTGCCTTTTTCTTCGAGAGATAGAGTTATAAAGGAAGTTGAGTCAATGTTGAAGTTAGATGTGATAGAACCATCAACATCGCCGTATTCATCACCCATCGTCCTCGTGAAAAAACTTGATGGATCAGTGCGGTTCTGTATTGATTTTCGAAGATTGAACACTATTACGGTAGGCGATAGGGAGCCTATTCCGTTTCAGGAGGAACTAATAGCTTCATTGGCCGGGTCCACGTGGTTTTCCAAGATAGATTTAACGAAAGGTTATTGGGAAATCCCTCTTACTGAGGAGTCTAAACAATACACGGCGTTCCAAACGCCCATGGGATTATTCCAATTTAAGGTCATGCCATTTGGGTTGGTAAATGCGCCAGCGACGTTTGCACGATTGATGAGACTGGTGTTGAAGGACATACCTAATGTCGTGTCATTCTTTGACGATATAGCATGTCATACGTCGACATGGTCTGATCATATTCAGACACTAACAGTAATTTTTAAACGATTACGTCATTTTGGGTTAACTGCTAAACCCGCAAACCCTAAAACAAAGAAACAAGTCAGAAGCTTAGTGGGAATTTTAAATTATTACAGAAAGTTCATTCCAAATTTTTCCTCCTTGTCATCTTCTCTTACTGACCTTACTAAGAAGGGACAATCCGATAAGGTCCAGTGGACGTCTGAATGTCAGACAGCATTTGATAATTTGGTGACAGCATTATCATCGTCACCCATTTTGATATTACCCGATTTTCGATCTAATTTTATCCTCAGAACGGATGCGTCGGACTCTGGTGTCGGCGCTTGTCTTCTACAGGAGAAGAACGAATGTTTCCATCCTGTATGTTATGTCAGTAGGAAGTTATTGCAGAGAGAAAGAAAGTATTCTGTGATAGAGCGGGAGTGTCTTGCCATTGTGTGGTCCGTCCAGAAATTAGGACGTTATCTCATGGGACGAGAATTTTGTATCCAGACAGACCACAAGCCACTGACATTTCTGTCGAAGAATCGTTCGTCCAGCCCACGCTTGTCTAGATGGGCATTGGCTTTGCAGCCGTATACCTTCTTTATTCAACCAATTCCAGGAACCAGCAATCATATCGCCGACTACCTTAGTCGAGCCTAGGGGAAGACTTCAGGAGCTTATACATCGGAGGACAGGAACATTGACAGGATCTGTGTGAATGAGTCGTCGACTTTAAAATATTGACATTATAAATATGATATGAAGAATGGTTGATAGGTTGATTGGTTTTTGATTCTGTATTAGGTATTGTGTTTAGTTAGCTATTGATGATGTGATACATATATGCATAGTGCAGGGCATATTGATCCCCATATTTTCCCCTGATTCCGGTATTTTATGTGCTAGGGGCATTGGTAGGTCATTTTTTATGTAGGTATTGCTCACGCTCACTCGTTGACAGTCATCTTGAGGCGATTTGAAATTAATTGCATTAATTTTTTTGGGGTGGGGGATGATGTCACGAGTGGAGTGAGCGATAGTTAATAATTACGGGGGGAAAGGAGGAGAGTAAAATTAACGCACGTAGACAAGTGGGGGAAAGCGTGCATGTTATGAGTGGTGGGGGTCTGAAGGAGGCGAGAGCGCTGTATTACTATCACTGCAAGTTAGAACGTCCTAAAGAGCGGACGCAAGAGAAAGCCCAGTGGGCGAACATAAGGGGAGCAGTCGGAAGACTAGTGAGAGAGTTTTTTCCAGTGATGACTGGTAGGTGAAACGATGATTGATGTATTATATTCGTCTATTACCATGATGTAAATAAGTATATGTGAGGAATGTGGAAGTCCTTGATATTGGATATAGCAATGTGCGCCATGAGCGATAGATGAAAGTTGAGTTCATGGATTTGTAGCGAGAGTGAGTATTGTGTACTACGATGGAAGTGTGTTACCGTAAGATGTTTGGTGAGTGAAATGTGAACTATTGTGTGTACGCTTCATGGGTTGTAAGGAGAGGTGGAGTGAATAGAAATGGTATGGTATTATACCAATGTAATGTTATTCTTGTAGGTGTCGGGGACGGGCCGAAGAGCCACCTCGGTGAGCACAGGGGATAGGCCAGCACAGGGCCGGGGGCCACACATAGGCCAAGAGTGAGGCTGTCGGTGCAGGACAGTAGAGGCACATAAAGTCGTGGCAGTCTGGCCACGGACAGGGACGTAGATATGAGCGTGAATGTGCTAATTGAAATGATAATGTACTATTGCTATGTTGATGGGCTATTGAAATGATAATGTACTATTGCCACGTTGATGGGCTATTGAAATGAAAATGTACTATTGCCATGTTGATGGGCTATTGAAATGATAATGTGCTATTGCCCTGCTGAGGTGCTAGTGCAATGCTAAGGTGTTATGGCAATAGGAAGGTGATATTGAGAGACTGCGGTGCCAGTGAATTATTAATGTGCTATTAAGACCCTGAGGGGAGAGGCTGAGGCCGAAGTGTCTTTAGGAAGTAACTACCGGGTTGTGGATCCGAGGAAGAGTGCATGTGGGAATAAGGCCGTTGTACGGCAGTTAAATTCAATAATATAATGTATGTAATTGCGCTATTATCTGTATAATTATGTTTAATAAATGTGTGAGTCTGATGGGTTGTTCTGTTATGTGTTAAACTTGTTCGTTCGTGATTGTTGTCCTGTCATAACTTATTACATCTCCCAGTCTGGGATTTGTGACACACAGTGCCACTAGGGGACTGATGAAGACTCATTATAATGCCCCTGTGAGGGTTAAATACTGCATTTATAAACTATTCAACTCAAAAACAGATGAAAACAGAGGATGTCTCCACATAAAAATCAATGACATATAATTACAATGTAAATAAAAGGTCATACACCTCTCCATAAATAAAGAAAGTGTACCCAAATAGATTGTGAAGGATGCAAAGTGGGCATTATCCTGAAGGTGCACTGTAAAATTCAAACTCAAATCTCTAGACAATCCTGAAGTCAAGTTATTTTTGACAGTTATGATGTTCCCATCCAGTATTACCTGAGAGCATCTGCATAATGATTTCATATCCAAATGCTGAAATATCTTGATGGCCACTTCACGAGGTAATGTTGAATCAAAAAAAGGTATCTCATTTATTTCATCCTGAAAGGGAATAAGAAACAAAAATAATGCATAAGTTGAGGTCGGCATTCACTTATTACAAATGACTATCATTCCATTGCTGCATTTGTCTTTATATTATCTTATGTCAATGTTAATCCCATACCAAAATGTCCTACACACCAATTTCCAGCATGCTTTACAAAACTTCATTTTTTTAAACTGAGATGGCAGGGAAAATGGGACAAAAACAACAACAAACAACGTCACACACTGACTTTTATTAAGGGGGGAAGATCCCCACAAATGCACTGTGTGTCGCTGCCAGCTTTCAGTAAACTATATTTTAACTGACATGTGGCTTTCACACATATCCAAAGAAGGCACTATGCCGGATGCCTGCCTGCGGATCCATGAAAAGTGAAGGAATTATTTTCTAACACTGATCCGCAGTGCATCTTAAAAATTTTAACAATTTAATTTGCAAAATGCCTCCCAGACCTATAACAAAAAAAAATTGTGCATTTTAACAACTTTACACACAGCTAACACAGTAATACAATTGAAGAGTGTTTTTCCAAAACCGGGTAAGGCAAATTTTGCATGAGCTATGGCCCCTTTCAGAGAGTCATTCAAAATGAGTGTAAGAGTAAGACACAGTGTAAGTGTTCAGTTAACACTTGCTGTCCAATTTTAAATTTTATTTGTGAAATTTTAAGTGACAAAGTCCTGAGTATCAAGCTTAGAGTACCAAAACAAACGTGAAGGCACATAGTGGCCATTATCATGCTGATGCACCATTAAACCCAAATTCAAACATCAAACCATCTCAATCTGATTAAGTGAAAAGAATGTGGAAAAATGCGTTTTTAGAATCTCAGTTCTATAACTGAAAGCTCATACAGTCAACTACGCTTGAGTTGATATCGCCGGGGGATAAAAAAAAGATCAACACATCCGTTGTTCAACTCATCCGTCGCCGATCCGATGTCAAGAGATGTAACCAATATCAACTTTACATTAAGGGGGGGGGGGGGGATCGTGAAACGCATTCAAACTGAAAGCAATGGTTGGTCAGTGCACTACAGTTTCTAATCTTGGTTTGCCACTCATAAAATCATAAACTAGACGGCAGGATGCAATACATGAATTTGGGATACCCTCAGTCTAACGTCTGTGCTTATTAAAAAACCTCCAGCCGACGCTACTGGTCAAGCCCGCTGACCGGATCAGTGACCTCACTCACGGGGGGTATCTATCTGGGTCACATTGACCCTTGCCGACTTACACACTACCGCTGTGCACGTGGTTTTTATGTGGTCGGTAAACCTTTCGCTGCTGTGCCTTATTACAGTTAATAATGAATTAACCAACGAAACATTTGTCTGTAAGTCTCTAACCAATGATCTGACTTAGATACTGACACTGACAGCTGTAATTTTCTTCAGAACGAAGCATGACACCCCCGAGCGCTAAACAATGATTTATCCAGATTAGCACTATTAATGAACCAACGTGGGCATTTGGGGCAAAGGTCATTGCAGAGCTTGTTTCTGATTGGTTCTTAGTAGAGACAGACAACTTTAGGTGATAGTCAGTTTAGGAGAAAATGAGATGATAATAATGCAAATATGTTGAACAACAATTCGCATGCCGATGCTACGCCTTTTGATAGTATAGGGAGAGCCCTTGAAACTGAAAGCTTAGTCTTTGTGATTCCCACCAGTGGTTCACTGGTGTGGGCTGCCAATCAAAATACCCTCACGCTGCTGGCTTGACCACAGACCTCTAGACCTGCTCTGACCTTGGGACTAGCCTATCAGCTTTGCATTTGGGGTTGGGTGGTGGCATTTTTGAAGTATGCATGGGAGAAGGACTTAGAGGGAGAGGCATTGTCCATGACACCGCATGTAGTCGTATGCACCCACGTGGACTCACTAACTTTTTTGACTGTGCGTGAAAACAAAGAGAGACCTACAGCCTAGCAGCGTGCTGTAGTGTACACATTGCGTCGGTGACGGATAGTTGAGGTGTCGACTCAATTTCATTGGTCGGATAATCGAGATCAACTCATCCGTTTGGGGTTCAACAATTGGAATAAGAGATGGGACAGGAAATCAAAGTCAACACAGGCGTCGCGACGCTTGAGTTGAAGTCAACTACTACTACTATTTCCTGTTGCACCCACTGGTGCTTAGGGCAGCAACAAAGGATCTCTAGCCCTGTCTGTCCTGGGCCATCTTTGCGAGAGTTCCCCATGAGTGATTGAAGGATTTCATCTCTGCCTCGATTGTTCTCCGCCAGGTTGCCTTGGGTCTGCCTCGCTTGCGCCGTCCCTCCGGTGTCCACTGAAGTGCTGTTTTGGTTATAGAATTTGCTTCCTTTCGCAGCACGTGTCCAAGCCATCTCCATCGTCTCTTCGTGATGATGTTGGCTATTTCTTCTTGCTTGCATCGCCTTAGTAGTTCCTGATTAGAAATCTTGTTTGGCCAAAAGATGCGGAGAATCCTACGAAGACATGTGGTGTGGAAGGAAGACAACTTGGCGAGGTCACCTTCTGTCATTCGCCAACACTCTGATCCATACAGGAGTGTGGATAGGACACAGCTTTGGTACAGTCTGATCTTGGTGTTGATGCCGTATTGTGTCGATTTCCAGATGTTGCTCATACTTTGAAAGACAGCCCTTGCATTTCCCAGCCTACTTTGGATGTCCTCCTTTGTGCCACCCTCTGGTCTGATAATGCTACCAAGGTATTTAAATTTGTCCGTCGTGGTGAGGTTCTTGTCATCTACTTGCACTGGTGCTGGAGTGTCTACATTTAGGGTCATAATCTCTGTCTTCTTCTGGCTAATCCGAAGGCCTACTTTGCATCCAAAATTATGTAGTCTCTGCGTCTTATCTTGCATGTGTTGGTGTCTATGTGACAATAGCGCAAGGTCATCCGCAAAGTCCAAATCCTCTAGGTTGTCGAAGAGTGTCCATCTGATGCCTCTTGGTGCATCCTCTGTAGTTTTCCGCATAATCCAGTCGATTACGAGGTTAAACAAAATTGTTGACATCACACATCCTTGCCGTACACCAGTTTTCACTTCAAAGGATGCATCACTGTTTCCGACACTGCAACTGAAGTTCTTGTAAAAGCTTTTGATGAGTTCAACAAGCTTGCTGGGAATCCCATAGTGCCGAAGAATGCGCCATATACTCTCTCTGTGGATGCTGTCGAAGGCCTTTTCGAAGTCAACGAAGTTCACATAGAGCTGCCTTTGCCATTCTGAACACTGTTCTATGATGCTTCGGAGTGTGAAGATCTGGTCAATGCATCCTTTCCCCTTTCGGAATCCGGCCTGTTCCTTTCTCAGTGTCTTGTCCACAGCATCTGACATACGTTGCACAATGATCTTGGCAAGGATTTTGCTGGGTATAGAAAGGAGAGTGATACCACGCCAGTTGTTGCAATCGCTGAGTGCTCCTTTCTTGGGTATTTTCACTATTCTGCCTTCATTCCAGCTCTTTGGTACTGCTTCTGCTTCCCAGATAGCTGTGAACAGTGGCTGAAGGATGGTGGCTGACTGATCCGGATCTGCTTTGAACAGTTCTGCAGTCAAGTTGTCTTTTCCTGGGGCTTTGCTGTTTTTCAGGCTCTTTATGGCTGCCACTATCTCTTCTTTCTTTGGTGGATCTATGTTGATGTCAAGGTCTTCAGCAGCATCTTGTATTATTATTCTATCTTCAGGTGGTGGCTGGTTTAGTAATTCCTGAAAGTGCTCTGTCCAGCGTGTATCCTGTTCTCGTTCTGTAGTCAGTAGTTTCCCATTCTTGTCTTTGATTGGAACATTTGGTCTTCCACCGTACTTGCCACAAATGCGCTTAGTGATCTTGTGGAGCTTACCCTGTTCTCCTCTTGCTGCTGCCTCCTCCGCATCTGCCGCTAGCTGTTCCATGGCTTCTCGTTTATCTTTCTTTACTAGTCTCTTCACTTTCTTATTTAACTCTGTGTAGCTATGTTGGTACCTCTCTTTCAGCCTTTCCGATTTCATTTGTAGGAGTTTCTTTTTCATGACTTTCCTCTCCTCGATCACATCCCATGTTCTTTGTTGGATCCACTCCTTGCTTTTCCCTTTCTCATTAAATCCAAGGCAGGCTACACTGCTCTCTGTGTACACTGTAGTTACTCTTTTCCACTCTGAATCGATTCCTCTTTCTTTAGGGTTGTTCTTATCAGACTCTCGTAGAGCCTGGAATCGGTTCTTGACTTGTATGTTGAAGGCATTTCTAACACTTGCATCTCTCAGTTTCTGAATATTAAGGTGTCTTTGCTTTGATGTCTTGATTCCGGTCTTGTTCAGTTTAATTTTGATAAGTGCTGCCACTAGATGGTGGTCGCTGGCTACGTCAGCTCCTCTTTTCACTTTCACATCTAGAAGGGATCGTCTCCACATACCGTTGATCATCAAATGGTCTATTTGGTTCTTGTCTCTTCCATTTGGAGAATTCCATGTGGGTTTGTGAATTTCTCTGTGTGTGAAAAGGGTCCCTCCGATGACTAAGTTGTTCAAGGCACAAAAATCCACAAGCCTTTCTCCATTGTCATTCCTTGTTCCAGTTCCATGTTTTCCCATTACTCTTTCATAATTTATATCATCTTTACCTACCTTAGCATTGAGGTCTCCCATGACAATGATGAGATCATGCCGTGGCGTCATGTCCATTTCCCCCTGGAGTTGTTCATAAAAGTCGTCTTTGTCTGTGTTGTCGTTTTCGTTGGTTGGTGCATAACATTGGATGACAGTGATGTTTGTGTTTCCTTTCATCCTCATCCTCATCAGTCTCCTATTGACTGGTTTCCACTCCAACAAGCATTTGTCCAGTCCTTTCTTTAGGATGATGGCTACTCCTTCATGATGTTGGTCATCCTCTCTTCCAGAGTAGAGAACGGTTTCTCCAGTGGATGTTTTGATCCTTCCAGATCCAGTCCATCTGCTCTCACTTACACCCAGGATGTGTAGGTTGTAGCGCCTCATCTCTGATGTTACTTGTGCTAACTTACCCGATTCATACATTGTTCTAACATTCCAGTATCCAATCCTGGTCTTGGTTTTGGCGGTGTTCAGTTCCTCCTTCATCCTGCTAGCAGTTTCCTTTCGGCTTTCACTACTTGCATTCATACGAGTCGCGAGGTACTCAGAAGGTCCATCACATCCAGAACGTTGGTTTTTCCATGTTGCTGTTTCCGTAACGATTTTTGTTTCTCCAAGTAAGGTCACCCCAACAAGGATTTCAGGGTAGGGTTGTTAGCCCTACGCCCAACCCCCGAACCTATAGGGCCGGTCTGTTCAATCTTGTCTGGTCCTTCCCCCATGACCTGTCCAGCTTGCTTAAAGCTATCAGGGGCACGAGGCCTCCGCTGGCTTAGCTCCTGGGATCACTGGGACACGCAAGCCACTCCTCCACGTCAAGGCATGAACAATTGGAGCAGGTTGAAGTCAACACAACCGTTTTATTTTAATATAAAATATGATGCAACGGTGCCGGTTCCACCAAAAATGATCAACTCAAGAGAAGTTCAACTCATGCGAGTTCAACTCAAGTGAAGTCCACTGTATTACAAAATATCTAAGACAGAGAAAACTAACCAAGTCAGCAATGAAGATATCTAACATTTTCTTCCCCAGCTGGCTGTTGCTCTCATTGCTTTCTGTTTGAGAATGAGAGACTGACACTTCTTCCTTTGATTTCTTCACTCTGGATCCTGGCTGTTCTTGACTAAAATATTTACGTTTTGTGTAGGTAAACCTTGGCTGTGAATATTTGGTCTTGCTGATCGTTGGTTTTACACGTCTTGGGGCTTCATTTAGAAACTGTGTTAATATTTTGAAAGGATAATACTCTGTATCTGGAACATTGTAAACTTTTGGTTTTGTCAAGTTATCTTCTTCCACATCGGCTGCATCTTGACTTGTATCATCACATAACAGTTGATTTACAAGAGCACCATTTGCTAACGGTAAATATTCGTCTTTATAATGATCAACTTTATGCTCCACAACATGTTCACTTGGACTAGATCTAGAAGGTCCTGCTTTGCTTGCGGCATTTTCCGACTCGGAATTGGAATGGTGCAGGTGTAATTCTCTTTTCCACTCTTCACGAAATTTATCGAGTTCATTTGAACCGGACATTCTTTAACACGTGTTTTCAACTGTAAGACGATGAATTCAAATCCTTGAGATAGATTTTCACAAAATCTTACATACAGATTCACTATGAGCCTGCGAAAGTCGCCATTTGTAAACAACAGAAATTATTACTGTGAGAGTGATTTCCCCTGTGTTTAGCTCTAAAATAAACGGATCAAAACATTTAGAATCATGACAATTATGATTTTATTTCAAATACAGACACGAAGAAAAATAATATAAGTATTTGTGCACAGTGAAAATTGATGAGTTTATGTCGCTACATTTTTTATAATATCATCAAGACTAACTATGCCGAAAGAGAAATTAACAACGTATGGCCTACAACGGTTTTTAGGTAATTTTTAAAATATCCCAACAGTACATTTTTGTCCATCAAATACGATTGACAGTTTGGCTCTTTCCGAAGCTGTCATAAAAGTTGACTCAATGTTATATCTTTTCTTTTTGTCCTTACTTTCGAAAGAAAGAATTCCCGAGAAAAGCTTTTCTCAGTTGTTGCCAAACCTTCTGTACGCGCTACACTCAAAGTACATGTACCTGCTTTTCACTATTTAAAAACCATCCACTACGTTTTGTTGTTTGTTTGTTTGTTTTTCACATGTCCAGGTTCAAACACAGCAAAAATGATTAGTGAGAGGTTTGGGCGGTTTAAAATTTCTGGGGACAATAAAGAGAATAATATGAGGAGAAAACAAATAGAAATAAAAAAGAGTGGATTAGAGAAACATTCGGGTACTATGATTCACTTTTGTTGCTGTTCCTAACAGATGACACTATATCATGCACAACATGTATTGTGAATAGTAGAAATCAAATTATTCAGCATCAGTCTAAACTAAATTAAGTCATAAAATTATTTGTTATTATGAACCTCCTTCCCTCCTCACCAAAGTAAATTGCATTTTTCTTTTCCACCAAACTTTTGCCTGTACATGGAACTTCTGGCAAGTGGCATTTACTGTTACGAAACCGAAAGTACACCTTTCCCTCTCCTTAAGTTACATTCGATTTCTCTCCACTGACAGGGTTCGGGTTCCTGTGGTTTCCTGCTGTTCACGGCCGTCCAGTGTGATTACAAACAGTTCAAGACGGACAATGAAGT
This sequence comes from Onchidella celtica, assembly GCA_963931925.1. Taxonomy (NCBI): domain Eukaryota; kingdom Metazoa; phylum Mollusca; class Gastropoda; order Systellommatophora; family Onchidiidae; genus Onchidella; species Onchidella celtica. The sequence goes on along the minus strand of OZ007576.1, from coordinate 36,955,587 downwards.
AAATCGGAATTCACGTTTACAAAATTCGTCGTATGAGACGAATTCGTATGAAAAAAATTCGTCAATGAGAAGCGGTGAGAATCGTGTCAGCTTGTCCAATAAAATCGGAACAGTTTGAAATGTTTCATCGCTGTCCCCAAATGTTTCATGAACATTTTATTTTGGCAGCTCAAAAAGGAGATGTCATCCCAAATGTACGGCACTTACTCATCCTGCGAAAGAAATGTTTTCCATCAGATCTTTGGCCTGTATACCGAGGAAAATTCTCATCAATGTCATCATCGGTTATTGACAATAAATTTATACCAGAAAGCTCAGAGGTAGATGATAAAGAACTACACAGACTGCAAGATTTTATTGACAGTCACAATAAACTGTTTGTCTTGACAGGTGCAGGCATCTCAACAGAAAGTGGTATACCAGACTACAGATCAGAAGGGGTAGGCCTATATGCAACAAGTAGAAATCGACCTGTGCAGTACGCAGATTTTCTGAAAAAATCTTCAATTCGGCAACGGTATTGGGCAAGAAACTTTATAGGCTGGCCTAGGTTTTCCTCTTTCCAACCAAATAGATCGCATTATATTCTGAGCGATTGGGAGCGAAAAGGAAGAGTTCACTGGCTTGTTACTCAGAATGTTGATGCCCTACATTATAAAGCAGGATCTCATAATGTCACAGAACTTCATGGCAGTGCTCATCGAGTCATATGTTTATCTTGCTCTTTCAAAATATCTAGGCACACAATGCAGGACAAGATCAAAGATATTAATCCAGGGTGGTCCGCAGAAGCTGTCAGTATTGCACCTGATGGAGATGTCGACCTTGATTCTGAACGTATCAAACAATTTCAGGTACTGATAGTAATACTGCTGCAAAAATTTGATATATGGCATATAATAGGATGTGGCACCTTACAAATTATATCAGTGACATTACTCCATTAGTGACAAGTTTTTTATGACTATAGAATTGATTTGCTGATTAGGCTGATAGTGATACTGATAGGGGTGAAGCATAAAGATCAGCTTCACTGAGCAGCTTCTGTAAGCAGAGAAAATGATTTTCTTTTTATATGAAGAAGATAGAATATATTGAATTTTTCACAAAATAAGCCTCATGTTAAATGTGTTGTTATTCCCAAATATACTTGGTAAACTCTTCATTTTTCAATGAAATTTCTATGAATGTACATATCAGGAGTGTGCTTCGGTACATTTTACGGTTTCAGTGTTCATTCCATGTTCTGTTAGACATTATTCATGCACTTTTGAAAATTATGCACAGATACTAATCACTTGTCATAATACTTTAACCCTAGTCCTGCGGGAGGCCACTATATTGGCCTCCCCGCGCAACACGCGAGACACGGGAGGCCATTATTTTGTCCGACACGCTTAACCGCGGGTCCTGCGGGAGGCCACATTTTTGTATAGCAACGGTGCGCCTCGTGCTTTGGTTATTCGGTTGCCAAGGCTGTCGTTGTTATTGTTTTTTTCACGTTTTTTTTCCATACAATTTTCGCGTGTTTATCTATCCTGTCACCCCTACTATATCTAACAAAATGGTATCGTCCGATTACGTTTATTACGATGCAACTATTCGTCATACTCGTGTAATAGTACTGACGGCCTGAAGTTTGAACGGGAAAAAATCTTGGGGAAACTTTTACTTTGATGCTGGTTGTCGTCTGCATGTGAAATGAGAAGAAAGGGGCCATGTGCGTATTTGAGGCGCCTTTCTACGTCTGTAATTATGAATTCCGATGTAATATTAGGGCATGCTGCATGAGGGCGTCTGTCAGTAGATTTTTCATCAGGGAAAACTGGGAGAAAATGACCGACTTTGTTATTGGTCGTTGTCTTTATTTGATGTGGTAATAAGAGAGATATTGTGTTCCTTTGATTAAACCGCTTTTCAGTACATGTATGTGCTCTACGACCTGGAACTGGAAATCAAATCTCTCGCTAAAACTAACATTATAGTAAGTGGACGCTTTACATAGCAGAGGGGGGAGAAGGCAATGTCACGATACATGTGGTTAGTAAATTAAGCGAATGGCTTAAAACATAATTTGTTCACCTGAATGGCCTGACATAGGGACAGAAAAAGCGCAGAGGTCTTGGGAAAATGATAAAACGTGTTAAACGGCATGTAAATGCAGAAAATTCTTGATTTGGGGCCTTCCATTTCACAATAAAACCTACTGCATATCATCACAAGTACTTTATCCAAATATCATAGGGGTCCCTTACAATTTATCCACCACTGTTGTTGTTATTGCGTCCTGAAGTATACGCGATACAGGTGTTCACATGGACCCGATTGACCCGACCGCCGAGGTTATCGGCAACACGCGAACGATCGGCTGACTGGCCGCTGGCTATCCCCGCACGGGGCGTTACGTGGACGAGTTCACTCAACGCAGGACGAGGGTTAATAGTGCAGCATGTATAATATTTTAGCTATTGCTATTAAATAACATAGGTTTACTTTAATTGATAAGCACCTGCAATTATTAAGTAACGGCAATTAATGAGTGATATATTACATGTGTTACAGTAGATTATCTCAATATTTTTTTCAAATTTATATGTTAATGTAATAATTGTTTCAAAATTCAGACTGTTTTCTTTTACAATAAAATGTATTCCATGTATATAAAACCTTTTTGCTGCTACCCTTTTCAATACTTCATCCCCATGTATGCATGTATACCTGTCTTTCAACATAAACAACATGTACATAATGTGAGAGCACTTTAGTACAAAGTATGGACTAGTTTTCTTCTTCATTCGGTCCAGTTTTATTTTGAAAGTGCAACCATTTTATTGTCATTCTTTTAGATCCACAGGTCTCACCCTATTGCCTGTTTTACATCATATTTTGGTGTCTTATTATTCACTGTCTTTCGGATTAAAAACGTTTCATCGTTTGTTTCTCAGGTTCCCAAGTGTCCTAGTTGTGGAGGTATTCTCAAACCTGAGATAACATTTTTTGGAGACAATGTTCCAAAACATCTGCTTCACTTTGTTTTAGACAAGATGTTCCATTCCAGTGCAGTACTGGTTGTAGGATCTTCTCTAGAGGTCAGTGCAAAATTTAGTAATTATACAATTTTGATTTTAGAAAATTGTATGTTTCTTGTTTCATTGCTTTACTTGGCTATTGAGTGAGTTTTATGATGATCACAGTGATAGTTCAAGAGATACTGCATGCCATAAAGAGGACAAGATAATAATTGGCTCATTTCGTCTTGGCAGACGATCAGCAGCTAAGTTTTGTGCTGCATGCCTGGGCTGTGGGCAGTGATGTGGAGTCGGAGTCGTGGAGTCGGAGTCGAGGAGTCGGTACATTTTGCTGGAGTCGGAGTCGAAAAGTATGTTCACCTGGAGTCGGAGTCGAAAAATTAATTTCGACTGGAGTCGGAGTCGGGAAAATAAATTTTGGCTGGAGTCGAAGTCGGAGTCGAACCATAAAATAATTCATGTTAAAAAAGAAAGAAAATATTAATACACTCGTACCCATTTCAGAATTGCAAAAGGTTTAAAATTTAAATGATCTCCCCAATGAAGACCACCTTCTAGTTACAACACTTTTGGTCTTGACAATTACTGTATTATAGTTAAAGTAAGTATCCCGATTACAACTCTCCGAATTAAGTAAGACCTACCTCCCGATTAAGTTATTTTTCTTATTTATTTTTTAAATGATCTCCGAAGTAAGATGACCTCCCTTCCAATCTTTTTGTCTGACAATTTGGTTAGTCTTAATTGGGAGAATTTACTGTATATTGTATGTTATGTTTGGTCAATACATGTATTATGTGCGTCAATGTGCTATAATACAACTGCAGTTTAAAAAATTTTTTATGCAATTATCATTAATATAATTTTTGCACAATTTAATACAATAACAGTTTTTGGATTAAATTAAATTTTGAACATGTCAACTGATATGTTGTTTTGGAGTGAATTTGTTGTTAATTGGAGTAAATTTTGCTATGTTGGGTGTATCGCCAGCATCATTCCACAATGACGTAAGTCAATGCTTTTATGTTTTTGACTTGTAACAACCAACGGTCCCACCAGGGCAGAAGGCATATTTTACGAATTTCCAAGTTGCTGAAATAACAAAAATCAGGCATAATCGACTTGTGCCATCGTGGAATACTGCTGACAACACTTAACCTGTACATCTAAAAATGTGAACATTATTTTTGTAGAATTGTGGGGGAAAAAAATGAAATATTTGATGTTTGTCTACCAGATAAAGTGATTTCAAAAACAATATTAAAAGTCTTGAGGCGGAGTCATACTTTTTCAAAGTCTGGAGTCGGAGTCGGACTTTTTTCAAAGTCTGGAGTCGGAGTCGGACTTATTTAGAGTCGGAGTCAGAGTCGGACTTTTTTCAAAGCCTGGAGTCGGAGTCGGAGCCGTGTTTTTTTAAAAGCCTGGAGTCGGAGTCGGAGTCGAACATTTTTTTACCGACTCCACATCACTGGCTGTGGGTATGGAGAAAGTGCCTAGCCCATGGTGCACTTTCCCCCCCTCGACAATGTTGATTTGATCCATTGGAACGACATAGTCAATATGTGTGGAATCAACAGTGTTGCAGGAGGTGCATTCCTCCGTGTAGTCTGCCTTTAGGGGTTCTCCTTATTTTTAATAATTAATAATGAATTATAATAAATTATATACCTTTTTTTTTTTTTGTTGGAGATATGGAGGGGGTAGGTGATATGACTGAATTTTAACCTATTAATTTTTAGTTTCAATTTTGCCCGCGCAGCGGCCTGTAGGGCCTACTCTTTACGATTTCCAACTGCCAAGGTTTCTTTAACCTGCGCAACGTGCATACGGGCCCTCCGAATTTTTCGTCCTCATCTGAGAAGACTAAGTACTCGATCCTACCCCCCAATAGGATCAGGGACACGAAAATATGAGAAAAATCCCAATTTCCAACATGCCTGCACAGCCTGGGTTTCGAACCCGGGACCCTTGGCACGAGAGGCGAGCACCTTGCCTCTAGACCACCTTATCCCCAGAGGACAAGATGACAGACAGATATTAACTGGGAAGGCAAGAGAGGGTCAGCTCAGGGTCTGCCTACAGCACCAGCCAGCGGCTATTCAATAATGCACTGTACCTTCTATAATAAACACTCGTATTGCCATTAGAATGATGCTTGATGTCATCATTGTTTGAATCAAAATATTGCTTATTTCATTTGTAACTTATGTTTGATTATTGTCTTACTTGATGTAAGTTCCTTCATCTCTACTGCTGTGGTATTCATGGAAAATGCGTTTAGTGCATCGCAAATTGGAACACATTTTTGCTATATATTTCATGCACATTTAGAACGTTTAACCCTTGTCCTGCAGGAGGTCACTATATTGGCCTCCTCACGCAACAAGCGAGGGCATTATTGTGGCCTGCATTTTGCAAATCCTGCAAGACGCCAATATATTGTATAGTAATGCTGTTCCTCGTGTTTTGTTCATTTGGTTGCTGCGATAATTTTTTTTTTCACACTAGTTTGGTGTGTTTTGCGTGTTTATCTATCCTGTCACCCCTACAATGTCTAACAAAGTGGTATCATCCAATTACATTTATTACAATGCAACTATTCATCATACCCATGTAATAGTACATGTACTGATGGTCTGAAGTTCGAACAGGGGAAAATCTTAGGGAAACTTTTGACTTTGATGCTGGTTGTCGTCTACATGTGAAGTGAGAAGAAAGGGGCCATACGCGTATTTGGGAAACTCCATGCGCGTATTTGAGAAACTGTTCTATGTCTGTAATGATGAATTCCGATGTAATACTAGGGCATGCTGCATAAGGGCGTCTGTCAGTAAGTTTTTCGTCAGGGAAAACTGGGAGAAAATGACCAACTTTGTTGTTGGTTGTTGTCTTTATTTGATGTGTTAATTAGAGAGATATTGTGTTGCTTTGATTGAAACTGCTTTTCAGTACATGTATGTACTCTACGAGCTGGAAATCAAATCTCTTGCTAAAGGTGTGCTAAGAAAACTAACATCATAGTACATGGAACCTTCACATAGTGGAGGAGGGTGAAGGCAATGTCATGATGCATGTGGTTAGTACATTTAAGTGCCTGGCTTAAAACATAATTTGTTCACCTGAATGGCCTAACTTAGGGACAAAAAAAAAACCAAAAAAACCCAGAGCTCCTGGGAAAAAGGTTAATGTAAATGCAGAAAATTCTTGATTATGGGCCTTCTATTCAATAGTAGAACTTATTGCATCACATCACAAATACTTTCTCCAAATATCATAGGGATCATTTACGATTTATCCATTATTGTTGTTATTGCGTCCTAAAGTAAGCACAATAAACGTGTTCAAAAAGACCCGAACGCTGAGGTTATCGGCAACATACGAAAAATCGGCTGTCTGGCCGCTGGCTCTCTCCGCACAAGGCGTTATGTGGATGAGCTCACTCAACATGGGACGAGGTTTAAACCAATTACATGAGAACTGTCTGTCTTGTTAAAGAAAAAGCATATATACCCCATTATAATCATGTTCAGAAAATGTTTGTACAATGCATTCACAGGTTTATTCTGGATATCGTTTTGTGAACAGAGCTCGCACCCATGACATAAAGATTGCCATAGTCAACATTGGCCCAACTCGGGGAGACAAACATGCTGATATCAAAATCAGTGCAAGATGTGGAGATGTTCTACAAAGATTGAGAGTAGATTCTTAAAATTAAATGGCATTTGGTTTTAACATGTATGTTAATGTTAAGCAATAAATCTCATGGCTGTGAAATAAAACACTTGTGTTCATTACATATTGTAATTCTGACGATGAATGATTGGACAAAAAAACTTAGCTTGTTGTTTCTGGTGCCTTTGATATTGATGAACATGAAAACAAATTACATACAACTCTTGTATAATATTACTAGCTACCGGTAAATATGAAAACAAATATTATATTTATTTGCACGGCTATTGGTATGGAATTGTAAATGTCAAGGATGTAAAAACAAAAAAACCAAAGATCTGGATTTTTATTAGGATAACAATTCCTTTGATCATAAAATACAACCTTTTCATAAAATGACAATGAAACAGGAACCATCAAAATGCAGTCTAAGATTCTACATTATATTCTGCCTTATATAAATTATTTTGAACATAGTGATTTCACTTCTTGCCATTTCTTTCCCACCATTCCAGTTGACGAATCAAAGAAATTCTAACAAATTGGCAAAGAAAACAAAAAGCTACTTTTTAAAAATCAGCCTCAGACAAAAATAAAATTGAAGAATCATAACACAGAAATGTCACTGCACTTCCAAATAAGTGTATAATTTTAGTTTCAGATTATAAAATATATTTTAAAAAGTGCCATTACCTTTCCCATATGAAGCATAAAGAATTTTCAACTTAAATGTGATGGACAAAGAATAAACAAAGAGAGATAACAAGACACTATTTGAAGTAATGTTTCATGCAGCTCTTGACTGGACTTTGTACTTATGTCTATGAAATGATTCGAGTAAGTTTCAAGTGTGGAAAAACATTGAAAAATGAATATGTTATATAAAAAAAAGTGTTCAATAAACACAGAACATTTCAGCTCAAGTAACATTAATTAAATGTCAGGAGATGAGTGAAGCTTCAATTCATATTGGCTTTTTAAATAACTTGTCGTGCCTCTCCAGTAATATACAGGGTTCACACAGGTCCTTAAAAGTCCTTAATTTTCATAAAAGGAAAAATAAGTACTCAAAAGACCTTAAATTCTGAAAATGATGTCGAAGTCCTTAAAAAGCCTCTAAATTTGTGTTTCAATTGAAACATTTGAGGTTCAAATCTTCCAGTTGCACATTGCATAATTGGTACATTATACTTTGAAGTAACTGAACTTTTAGGAGTGAATTTACTTTGTTTGGATTCTGGATACAGAAACATCCTGTTTCGATGAGTTATGCACACTACTTGTATAGTTGTAATATTTCTTGCGCATAGGTACTTGATTTTTGAGTGCTGTATACATGTAATATTTCTTGGTCGCAGGCACACAGGTTCTTAATTTGTTTAATGTGAGTCCTTAGGAAGTCCTTAAAAAGTCCTTAAAATTAGTTTTCAAGACTTTGTATGAACCCTGACGTTGAATTTAAATTTTAATGCAGCCTATCTGTGGCACAAGACAAAGTTTTATTGATCAGTTCTGGTAAACTGTAGCTAAATGGTATTGCAAAATTAAATTACATATTAGAATTTTCAAGAAAACATTTGATTAATTTATCGTAAATTTATGAGCTTTCAAATTATTTTCACCCATTTCTTTTAGGAGCAGCCAGCTGTGGAATAAACTCCCATCCACCCCCTTTATAACCATGTGTAGCTCATGACAATTTAAGTCTATGAGAGACAAAAGTGGTCGTTTTGTTCACATTCTGGAATCTATACTGAGAGGCGAAAAAAGTATCCACCTTAGTAATTGCTATAATATGAAAAGTGTGTAGATTTGGTGAACGACTGTGTAGTAGTCAAGGCGTCGAACTAAGCGTCGGGTTGATTTGTTTACAAATCAGTTTTGTTCTTCTGCACCGTGTTTTTTGACAAAATAGGGTTATGGCCCTTGTCATCCTAACAATCACTGTAAAAATCAGTTTTTTTAGTTTTACACACCACATTGACTCTAATAATAATAATAGTTCGTCCATCAGGTATGATGATGACCTTGACAACACCAGAGGAATAAAGAACAGAAATTGTTGAGAATTTCAACACATGGACAATAAAGAGAACTAAAGGACACAGAGGACAGAATGGAAAGACTGTTCTTTCATGACTTATGGCTTCTCATGTGACTGATAAGTCCTATTTTTGCCCTGCAGACCCTTCCACATAAATGACAAGAGTGCTCCGTTGGTTCAGTACCACTGGGCCTTTTCTTGCGCCGTTCTCTTTTTTTGATAGCCTGCTGGACTCTGTCAGCTTCCCATGCTTTGCTGCCTCTGGTAAGGGCCGCCCTCCAATTTGCACGATCAAGCGAGAGCTTTTCCCACTCACTCACATCAATGGCAAAGGCCTTCAGTGATTGCTTAGAGTGTCTTTGTAACGTCTCTTTGGGGCCCCAACATTCCTCGTTCCATTGGAGAGCTCAGAGAAGAAGATTTGCTTAGGGAGTCTGGAGTCGGGCATTCTGACAACATGTCCTGCCCAACGTAGCTGAATTTTTTTCAGGTGGCAGAAGATGCTCAATTCCTTGGCACGATTGAGGACCTCAGTGTCTGGAATTTTATCCTGCCATTTGATCCTTAGGATCTTTCTAAGGCAGGCCAGATGAAGGTGATTTAGCTTTCTGGCATGCAATTGGTACACTGTCCAGGTTTCAGCCCCATAGAGTAGGGTGGGAAGGACCACAGCATTGTACACTTTCAGCTTAGTGTCTGTGCGAATGCCGGCGACATCCCATACTCTCTTTCGAAGCCTGCCAAATGCAGAGCTGGCTTTGCTGATTCTTGAGAGAATTTCAGTATCAACACGAGCCGCGGAAGACAGTGTACTGCCAAGATAGGTGAAGTTCTCCGACACCTTCAGAAGACTGTCATGGACTTTGATATTTGGGGTCACAGGATACTTGTCGTCTGGAGTAGGCTGATGGAGCACTTCCGTCTTCTTTGTGCTTATTGTGAGGCCAAAGTTGTCACAGGCACTAGAGAACTTATCAACACAGTTTTGCATGCTATCCTCATCGTGTGCCAGAAGTGCACAATCATCAGCAAATAGTAGGTCACAGACTTGAGTACTTTTGGTTTTGGTTTTTGCCTGAAGTCTCCTGAGGTTGAATAGACTGCCATCAGTTCGGTACTTGATGCTTACCCCTTGAGGAGGAGAGCTAAAGGCTTCTTGTAGCATTGCAGAGAACATGATGCTGAACAGAGTTGGGGCTAAGACACAACCCTGTTTTACCCCATTTGTGACAGCAAAGGGCTCTGAAACACTGCCGTTGCTTTTGACTGCAGCTTGCATGCCATCATGAAACTGGCGCACTATTGTGATGAATTCGGGTGGACACCCAAACTTCGCCAAGATTTTCCAGAGGCCTTCACGACACACTGTGTCAAATGCTTTTGTGAGGTCAACAAATGTGATATACAGCGCTTTATTTTGTTCCATGCATTTTTCCTGAATCTGTCTGGCAGCAAAAATCATATCCGCCGTTCCCCTCTCTTTACGAAAGCCACATTGGCTCTCGGGAAGCAAGTCATTTGACGAGAGGTGATCAAGAAGGCGATTCAGAAGCATTCTTGCCAATATTTTGCCAGCAATTGAAAGTAGAGAGATTCCCCGATGGTTGTCACAGACTTGGCTGTCCCCTTTGTTTTTGTACAGATGGATGATTGAAGCATCTTTGAAGTCCTGTGGCAGCTTCCCTGCTTTCAACATATGATTGAACAACTCGGTCAACCTTTCAATAAGCTTTTCTCCACCAAAGGCATACACCTAGCAGGAATTGAATCCACGCCTGGTGATTTGTTAAAGGACATCTGATTTGTGGCAGTCCGGGTCTCATTTGCTGTGAATGGCTTGGCAAGAGCTGCATTAATAGGAGTCTGAGGGAGGCGGTCAATGGACTCAGTATTTATATTTGATGGCCGATTTAGCACACCTCCGAAATGTTCTGCCCAACGCTGAATTATGGCATTCAATTCAACAATGCGTGTTGAACCATCTGACGCAAGAAGTGGCGTAGTGCCAGAGCGGGATGGTCCAAACACAGCTCGGAGGCTCTCAAAGAACTTTCTAGTGTTGTTTGTGTCGGCATATTTCTGAGTTTCTCTTACTCGCTCTTCAAGCCAGTCATTTTTCATTTTCCTCAGCTTCTTCTGGAGTACACCCTTACATGCACGCAGTGCATCAGCTTTTGCTGTGGAAGAGGGGTCACTGCAGTGAGCTTGGCTGAGACTATTTTTTTCTTTGATGAGCACTTTGATTTCATTATCATTATCATTGAACCAGTCCTGGTGCTTGCGGACAGGAAAACCAACTGTGCTGCTGGCGCAAGAGTGTACAGTCGTATTTAGGTCAGTCCAGCTCTGTTCAATGTTCTCAGGGTCAAAAGTCACGCAATCCAATTTTGAGGAGAGTTCTGATGAGAGCTCGCTCTGTTTCTCAGCTGAGCAGAGTTTTGAAACATTTAGGCGTTTAGGTGGCGCTTTCCCTTGAGGGCGTCTATTGCGCCTCAATGTTAGTCTGAGCTTGCAAACAATGAGTCTGTGGTCAGTTCCACACTCGGCACCACACATCGCCTTTGTTACAAGGACATCCTTTCTGTCAGTCTTCCTCACAATGACATAGTCTATGAGATGCCAATGCTTTGAGCGGGGATGCATCCATGACGTTCTGTTTCTCACGGGGAGACTAAAATTTGTGTTGGTAATGAACAGGCCAAATTCAGCGCACAAAGTAAGTAAGCGCAACCCATTGTTATTGCATGAACCAACTCCATGAGGGCCCAAAACATTTGGCCACGCTGAGATTTCGGAGCCAACCCTAGCATTGAAGTCCCCCAAGAGAATCAGCTTATCAGCTGCCGGGACAGAGCATATGACAGATTCTAGATCAGAATAGAACTTGTCTTTGGCTTCATCTGGGTTTGCCATGGTGGGCGCATATGCGCTAATGAGGGTGGCTGACTGGCTTTTCCCAACTGGGATCCTGAGTGTCATTACCCTGTCATTTATTTCAATTGGCATTGACTGCAAGTTTCTGACAAGGTCATTTTTAATTGCAAACCCAACACCATGCTGTCTCAGTTCGACTGCAACCTTGCCTTTCCAGAAGAAGGTGTATCCACCACTGAGCTCTTTGAGTTGGCCACTATCAGGGAGTCTGGTCTCACTGAGTGCCACTATGTCCAGGTTGTACCTGCTGAGCTCAATGGCAATAAGTGCAGTGCGTCTTTCCGGGTTGTTTGAGTTGTCCTGTAGTGTGCGTATATTCCAGGCTCCTAGCCTGAGTAAGCTGAATTTCTTTTTGTTTCGACCGCAAAAAGGGATCCCCACTGGTCGCGGTATACCAGTCAGGGTGATGTGAAGTGGGCTTTCTTTAGGGCACCTTTTCTAGCCCCTTCCTCAGTTGAGGTGAGCAGTGCTATCCTTAAATAAGGCTGCTCAGCTACTGTGGGTGCTGCCTCCCCACGCCTCCACTTCAATCGACGATGAAGCGACCATAGCCCACAGCCACCAACGTGTAGGTCTGTGCTAACAGCTTCCAGTCTATCCAAACCTGCTGCCACCGCACTCGCCCATCGCCGTTGGAATTTTGAGAGGAAAGAAGACGAGACAAAGATGAAAGAAGACGAGGTGAGTGTTAAGACTGGCGCAAAGAATTTGTTTTTAGTGAGAAAGAACTGCGCAAACATCAGACTCACTCTCTCGCCTGGACACAACTTATCCAAGTGGCAAGACAGGGTCAAGACGACTGGAAATGTATCCAGGTGCAGGAGGATGCCAGAGGGACAGTCATATTGCCTGACCGGCTGCCTGTAGGCTACTCCACAGCCTCGCAGGCCCAACTGACTAGGGTGAAAGACCCAAACCAAAGAACACCAATACTGGTGGATGCTCTGTGTCACGATATCCAGGCCAGAGTGACGGTATATTGCCATCTGCCCTATCAATCAACCACTGGCCTGCTGCCGCCAGCTTCGAAGCTGCGTCCGGGAAGTTTGCTCAATTCTTCATCTGTGATTTAGGCAAACAAGCCTATGACCACACCGCTACCGGGGGCCAATATGAAGGACTCAAGTACTGAGGGTCACATTGTGCCCAAGCATGTGGCCGTTGGGTTAGATGAAACCTCCTACATTACATTGACTCTAAGCCTTGCAGAAAAACACCAAATTTTTAAATTTTGCATTACCGTATAGCGTTGAGTTCCTCACAATGCCGAGATTAAGCGCAGAGGAGCGTGGAAGGGCCTTGGGAATGTTACACTTACAGGCTGGAACTTCTGCCCGTCAAGTTGCTACTGTCTTCAACTGCACCCATCGCACAATCAATATACTGAGGGAACGCTTTCAAGCAACAGGGACATCAGCCGACAGACCTAGGAGTGGAACACGTCGCATGACCACTATGCATGATAATCACCAGATGCTTAAAATGCACGTACACAACCAACAATCTCCAGCAATTGGGTGTTGCTCTGGTAGAAGAGTGGACTAACATGCCGCAAAACACTATTCGACAACTCGTCAGGTCAGTGAGGAGATGATTTCAAGCCTGCATCAATGCTCATGGTGGACATACACGCTGTAGACTTTGTGAAAGGGGGGTAAGTCAGTTTAAACCCTTTAAATTTAACTTTTTGTTTGAACTACAGCGTTCACGTTCTGCATGCTCTTTACTGACTTTAGGCAGATAAAAAAATATAGTCTGTGTCAATTTTGAGCGCTTTCTGTCGATTAGAATGGATAAAATGCCCATTTTAGTAAGCAGATACTTCTTTTTGCCTCTCAGTATACATTATCTTTATTATGACCAGCTACAATGGCTTGTGCTGTACACAGTTAACACCAAAAAAGTTTTGCACGATGCATTGGCACTTCAAAGGCTTAGTCATAGCTGGGTGCTATTTCTTCACATGAGCAAGGAAAGCACAAACAATGCCTTTGTATTTAAATTAAATGTTTTAAATTCATTTTGTAATTTACCATGTAATCACCCTGACCATTAGTCTTTAGTTTTCAATTTCTTTTACGCCTGACATTTAGTCCTGTAATTTCATATCAGTTATTTTCATTCTCTATGGCCCATACACCATGTAAAAGCTTTTTCTTTCTAATGTACTTGTACCTCATTCCAATTATACATTGCAGACATTGTGCATACTGCGATTTATTGAATGGGCATACATCTTTTTTTGTCTAACCTACCTCAAGAAAAATATGTCAGCTTTTATGAATGGCTGTGGTGTAATTACATGTACATGTATAAGGCCCCCCCCCCCCCCAACACACACACATTGACCTACGAAGCACATTATATTATGCATTATGTCACACAATGGCAATGTTTAATAGTTCACACTACTCCACAAATATTGTAAATGTGAGGCATTTGTTCCATATGTAAATTATGTAATCTCTGTATTATCAAAGGTTACTACAGTTGATTTGTTGCTTTATGGTGTTGCGCTGGCATTGTTCTTTGGACATAAAAAAATTTACGCCACACCTCACAGAAACTCCTGAAAAACTGAAATATTTGTATCTTGCCTCAATGATGTTAAGTAGTGCTCTCATATGACTTACATCCATAAAAAAAAAAACTTAAAGAAAAAAAAACAGAATAAAAAAAGAAACTTGGTGACAAATTTGAAACCTGCTGAATAACATTACGCGGGGGGGGGGGGGGGGGGGGGGGGATGGTAAATGTTACCAAAACATTTTATTTTTCAAAATCCAATCAAACATTTTCTTGAAGTAATGTGCCAAGTGAGAGCAAGGAGGAAACATTTGATCAGTCTTAGATAAATTTCATCAAATGAAGAACAAACACAGTAAGCTTCACTTCCTTTCAAAGATTCTGCAGCAATCAGACAGAACCCACAGATTTTATTTAGCACCATATTTCACATAATTCTGTTCTCAGCACTGAAGGTTTATTTTCATCTGTTCAGTTTCAAAACTTCATGATATATATCAACTTTTTTGAGGGAGCGGAACTTCATAAAATCAGTCTAAATATAATACAAATACATACAATGTACAATGATAAGTATTATTCCCGCAGGTGACACTAGAAGCACTGCTGGGAATTAGCACTTTGAGGGCCGCATGATAAACAATCATAACTCGACTTTTTTCAAAAACTGAGATATTTGGCATGCTTGTAGCCCTTGACAGCCCGCAGGTTGTGTTTATAAGATGGGAGTTAAATTCTGAAAACTAAGGGTTAAATAATGTTTTAAAATACCATAACTGTTAAGTCTGATAAAGAAAATTGTCCAGTTTCTTGCATCTCCTGAAAAAATTGGTAAAAACCAATTTACAATAGTTTACCTCAGTCCGCAATTTGGTCTCAACTAAATGTGAGTGTGCATGAGAAAACCCGGCATAAGTCGGCAACATGACATTTTGAGTTCTGTACATATAATAAAAGACAAGACATTTCTGATAAATCAAAGTCAGTGACCCCCCTAAAACAAGATTTTGGGAAAACGGCATATAACCCTATAACTAATTGACCAAGTATTATTGGAGTAATTGTTGTTAGGAGACCGTAGTCGTTATAGAGATCATAGTGAGTAGTGTTCACTGCTCATCTACAGTTTACCCTGTAACATGCCACGGTCCCTAAACAACAACCAAGTTGGAAGTTTGTGTCGGACCCATATTTTCACTTCAAAGCCGTTTTTTTCAAAATCAGCTTTGCCGACTTATGCCGGGTTTTCTCATGCACACTCACAAATAAGTAAATCAGCCTCACTTTCACTAGTATGTATTTTTAATAATACACTGTGCTAATGCCTGAAAATAAGCCTAAAAATCCACTCTGAAAGAACAGTCCCCCCATTCCAGAGCAAAACAGATCTTTTCCAATATTGCGTTTCCTATCAAGGTGTTGATCGCAAACATTGTCAGCCCCCTACATGAGACAGTCAGTCTTACATCATGATAGCTTGGCTCACTGTTGAACCTGTGATGTAATTTTGCCTTGCTTTCAAACTTTGGAATGTTTTATATGGAAATATGTGAGTGCCCAAAAGTAGTGCTGGGCAGAGGCTTGCTTTTGAGTGATCTGACTTCTGGATCATCCACTTTAAAATATCTGGATACCCCACAAAATGATGAAATATTATAAAAACCACAGAAAACAATGATCCAAATTTGAGATTAGTCAAGAAAGCCAGGTCTCTATCCTTGATCCAGTTCCAAGAGAGTTGTAGCGTACAAGTTTGGTTTGCCACCAGTTGATGGACAATTGCAGAGGGTGACTTGCTAACATAAAACATGTACTTGTTCTTCCCCCGTCTCGTCCACTATTCCCACATTTCCAAAGCATGCAGGCGGTTTTTATTTTTGCAGGTTGACCTAGGTCAAACAGCAGTAGGTCAACTTTACACTCTTTGATTTCGGTTCTTTTTTTTTTTTCAAGGGCACATTTCAAGGAGTGTCTGTACAAAGGGGGAGGGCAGATAATTTTTTGTTTTGTTGTTTTGTTACGGCAGGGAGACAAACTGCTTTGTTACGGAACAAGTCTCTCATCTAGATTTTTAGAAGCAAGTTGGAAGCAAGCCATCTGCTTGTATCTGCATGACTGGATAATAATATGTATCCGCATCTAAAGCTGGACTCTCACTCAGCACTATTGAAAAGTGTTGTTTACCAAATCGTCAGTACATTGATATCCTATTTCTGAAAATCCACTACAAAAAGAGCTCTGCGGTTTTAAACATTTTTCTCAGAACCCATACAGTGTAGTACAGACACAGGGGGCAATTGATATCGGACAACTATGGGCAATGGGACTAAAATGTTTAGTAATAATATTACTGTGGCTTGATATGGATAAAACGAAAGTCTGCATGACTGTCAAAGATCACTATGCAAACAAGTACTGTGGCAGTAAACACTATAAGATGTGTGACCCCATGCAATGACAAGTTTGTTCAATGATACTGAGCCCATGTGCAGTGTCCAGGTTTTTTTGTTGTTGCTAATGTTGTTGTTTTTTGCCCCTGTTAGTATAGGATGTCATTTCAGGTCAGGCTAGGGAAAAGAAGGAAAGAGAGAAAAAGAAAATGAAAATTTGCATTTTCACTGTAAATGACCTATACCGTAATTAATGTATCGTAGAATGACCGACCTGTTCGAATTAAGCTAAGCCTAAAAAAGACATACAATATATTTACAGTGTAATACAGGTAAAGGTCAGTGGCAAATGTCAAAGTGAATGTTTGACCTGAAAATTGTGAATCACACAAAGTTAAAAATAAATAAAAAAATACTTCCCAATCGCCTACATCCACGAAATGTTCAAAAGACACCTCCTCAAAGTAAAAGGAACCTGCATAAAAAGTTTGGTTCGTATAGATGCAGACCCAGCTGCACAGAGTTGGGGCAGAAACAGTCCCATTCTAAAAATTGTAAAAGAAAAAAGCACTACTTCAGACGAAGGATTCTGCACATTAGATGACCATAGTGAAAGAAACTAGATACAAAAGGACAAGACAGCTAGCAAGTCCAGCGTGCATTGATTTCAGAATGCACAGAAATCATGAACCAATGCTGTATTTTACAAAGCCAACATTTGGAAAATACTAAATTTTGTTCACTGCTCATATATTGATGCAGGCTGTGATTGAAGTCACTTATCTTGTACATGTAATTATAACTTCAATCACTGCAGGAAAACCCTGATTATTTTTTCTATTAGTAGGTAGTCCAAACTGCCCCACTGAAGGGGCGAAATCCCAATCTGGCATAATTTCAGGCCAGCATTACAAGGATACTACTGCTGCGTGTTTATGTAAAACGGCGTGTATCTTACATCAAGATAAAGTTCAATTCTTCCTCTGTCAAAGTATATTATCTTTTGTATTGTTTAATGTGTGCAGCCATGCATTTTTATTGCTTGAACAAGACACAGTCTTGCCGTTTTCGCCCTGATCTCCACATACCGATTTCACCCCCTCATAACAAAGGATCCCGAAGCATCGTGCCGATGTAGCACACGTGTTTGAAAATAGCTCACACAGAAAGCCAGATAAATGAGGTTTAATTCAATGTATTTTTCATCCTGTTTTAAGTTGAAATTCCTTTAAAAATCATTTGTTGAAAAGTTTGTTGATCGACGAGAAACTGGCGGAAACTTCAACAGATCGGGATCAAAATTATACGCAAATGAACCTCAGCCTTTGTATTTTCAGAGTGTGCCAAAATTAGGCGTAGGGCATGTTTCAGTGCGAAGCGCCACCCAATGCTTAATTTCATCACCTTTTTCTGACACTCAGTGCTAAGTCAATGGCGATGTGGTTGACCTCTTTTTCAATTGAAAAAAAATAAAAAACATTACTTTTGTCTCTTTGTAAAACTTCACACAGAATTGACGTCAGATGAAGTTTGATGACCAAAAATAGTAAAATGAGATGCTTGTACATGTACTATATTTGTACTGCTCGAAAAAAAATTGAGCCTAATGTACACCCCCTTGACTTGGAAACTGATCATTTTTAATGCTGTGACTCAATAAACAGTCATTTTATGGGCGGTCAAAGTTAGACTATTGTGCAATTTGCAAAAGGTAGCAAATTCAAGGTGTTTTTTCACTTTTGAAAATGCCATAACTTTCAAACCCTTTAAGCCAGAATGACAAATTTGGTATCAAAATTCTTAGAAACCCCATCAGATTAGACAATAAGTGGTGAGTTGTGATAAAAAATAAAAATCAGTTTGGACTACCTACTATTAGTCACAACAGCACTGTGACAAATCCACCATTATATCAAACATTCTTTTGGTGCAATACGCCATGGGCCCCGCCTCCAATCAGCACGTAAACTGAGTGCTAGATTTTTTTAGAGGAGCGAAGAGGGAGTGTCTCAACTTATTGTATCTAGTATCTTTGGTATAATGTAGGTGCTGAGACGCACAGTCACCCACAAAATTCAGTGATACAGAAAGATAAATTTTTTACCCATTCCTGAACTTGACAGTGTCAAATTTTGTTGTTTTATTTTTAAATCTTGACACTGCTGAGGTAAAATTTCCTAGTGACTTGGAAAGATGTTAAGCGTCAAAATCAAATGAAAAATTCTAGAAATAAGAATCAATTTCACATACAACAAATCTTACAAAGCTTTCAATTTTGATCCTATGATTCAAATAAATTTTTGTGCTAGCAAATTTTTACTCATGAGTATCATGCTGTTTGTACTGTATTTACAGAAAAAGTGAAAGGAACATGAAAACAGATTACAATAAAATAATTTTTAATCTAACCAAAGCACCTATCAAACAGAACTACTATAGTTCATTTCATGGACAAAAAAAACGAGCATTTCTTGGGATTATCTCTTTTGCCAATGTACCAATTTTCTCTAAACTTTGCACGTAGCCTTGAAACAAATTGCTTTATTACCCTTTTTGCCAGAGTGATCTATTATGTTTTGAACATTTTTTTTCTCTTTGTCTCTGTAATGTGTACATTTATTTGGAAGTTTTACAGTATGGCCGGTGTCACAAGGATCATTGACAAATACAGTCCAATCCACTTATCTCGACATGGCTTTTGTCGACATTCTGGGTAACTCAACACAATTTTTAAGTCCCAACCTGTTCCTTCTTTAATGCTACTAAATATTTCCCCGTAACTCGACGTGCTATTCCATTCCTTGCTCTTATATCAACACATTTCTCCCCGACCAGAGCACAACAGGTGCACTAGATCAACTAATCAACTACTGTGCTTCCAAAAATGCCCACGCAACTCCCCGCATATATTTCTTTTTGCGGTGCTGGCCGGGGGGGGGGGGGGTAGATTACTAGACACAGAGGATGACCCTTGGTTTCAGTAACGCAAATGTGCGTAAGCACACAGCAGTAAAAGTACGTAGTACTACAGACTGAGTATTTTTTTTTTTTTTTCACAAAACATTCGTGTGCCGTTGACACTAGGCCTTGACCTAGATCTCCTGGTTAACTGCCGTACTGCGTGTGTATCAGTATCATCACTTCTTCTGAAAAAACAGTCAGGTTGAGGTTAAAAAAAAAATAGTAAAACACTGCTCATTTGATGTATAGCTACAGCATTTCTCCGATATCAGCAAATCTTTGCCATGCAACAATGATAATATTGGAGGAATGGGTGAAAGTATGCTGATAATTAGAAGAAAAGGGGACATAATTGCATTATTTATTGGACACTTTTCCCATAACGGTGATGTTTGATCCCCCCTTTTTTTCTTTTCTTTTCCACCATTAATCTGCTATTTCGACTTTCTCTTTATTCGACCACGGCTGTTTCACCCTTCTTTAAAGGAGGATACTCAGTTGAGCTAGATGGCCCGGGCTGAGTGTGGCTTATATTACCCCGTAAAATTTAATAGCCACCCGGCTGACTAGGCAGGAGGGTACAGCCTGCATTTTACCTGTGCTCAGTCACCGTGACGAGGATCACAATTTAAGATTGGTTTGTTTATTTTGTTTCCATTATTCAAGCCTTATCCTTCGACCTACGTGTTTGTGAATTTACACTTCAACAGAGAAATTGTTTGGTTTTCCTGTGGTCTCACTCTTTTGCAATTATTACAAAGGTAAGTAAACTTTTTCCTTACTTTTAGCATGGTGCCCTTGATTTTAATTCACTTGCGCATAAATAATTGCTTTGTTTAAAATGGCTATAAAATTTCACCCAAAGCATACAGAGATTTTCTGTAAATGTGTACATATTCTGGAAAGGTAGGAGCTCATGATATAACAAAATTTGTTTAGTTGTCTTATACATATTTTTTAAAATATTGATTTCTGTGGACAACTATGTTGATTTAAATATTTCATGAACCTTCTACTGAATGGTGTTTTCGATTAAAAGGTCAGATGAACCATATTATTATCAAAGAAAATCTTTAAAATGAAAATAACATAGATCGGCATGTTAAAATCTGTGACTGAACTATTTGTACATATTTTTCTTTTCAGGGAGTTAAATTTGTCAACATGGAGCAGACACGCCACACATGGTCAGAACATATGTCATGTGTGGAGAAGCTTTGCCGAGTTTGTGGAAACAAGGTGCAAACTTCGTGCAAAAAATTGTTCGTCTGACATTTTTCTTTATTTCAATTTGGATATATCAAAAGACAGCACTGATTACAGTAAGTACATGTGTCAGCATCATCATCATTGCCTTTCTCACCCTGGATCAGGGTATAGGCCACCAACAAACACTTTCCATCCCTCTCTATCATGGGCAAGATGTTATTTCCGAATGTGCAATGTCAAGAAGTGAGCTGAGATGCCTTCAGCTCTATCGACAGCGAGAGAAATAGGGCAGAAAGGGAAGGATGTCTGGACATGTTACAATAAAGACGTTGATGCCTCGAACTGTTCTGTATGTGTGTGCAGTACAACATTTTGAGAAGGGGACGGAAATACATTGACCCCCGCAAAGAACTGCTCAGACGAAAATGGGACACAGTCACTCAGGTTTGCCCAGATATTTTCACAGAGGAGCCTCCAGACAAAAAGAGAAAATTAAAGTTGTAATAAAGTTTGTATCTCTAATTTTATCAAATTGCACATCTGACTTGATGTTCTGCCTACTTTATTAATTCTTCATAAATTCATTCATTTTTTTTTCCATGCGATTATTACACCTACATGATTTACAGCCAAGTAGATGTACTAAACTACTATTCAGATGCTCTTCTGAATGTGTGAAGAATGAATGCAAGCAAACATAATATATGTGTGTGTGTGTGTTTTATACACTGCAAATATTAGAAAATGCAAATTTGTCATCAGTTACAATGTTATTTCAACAATAACTAGCGCAGGTGAAGCAAATTTTGTCTACTTGTTTATGTCCTTTGCCAAAATTGTTAGTACTGTTGCGCCTGGTGTCCCATTTTTATGACAGTGGGAGCACAGGTGAGTGAATAGCTCAAAATTCCTATGAGACAACTTTATTAATTTTATGTGTGAGAAACATGCAGTAATTACCCTTCACAAAAGTGCTCTTCTTATAACTCTGTATGCTTTGGGAGTCCCACAATAAATTTTTAAAAATTAAATTCCTCATTTTTTCAATAATTACATGACATTATTTGAGTGGAGAATAATGTTGCATTGTGACTGTGCACTTTATATGAATTTAATATTGAATTAAATTGGAAACTTTGAATTTTCTCTGCTTTTGTCAATTTTCTTCATGTGATTAGTAGATCATAAGTTACAGAGCTTTAAAGTTGAAGAAAATTGTGAAAATTTCAGTGTTTCACAACATTCCCAAGACTGTGTGCGTTCAGCCAGAACCAAAACCCATTAAAGGTCTCGCTTACCATTGTGCCCCCCCTGTAAAAATGGTAATCTGATACCCTAGCCTAAAAAAACTCAGTATCCCGGTGGATAAGGCCGTGGGACGCAAGTCAGACGGTTCCACTGATGTCGAGATATTAGGATTGCACTGTACTCACAAGAATCTCCAAACAAAACTCTACATGTACCATTCAGCACTTGTGAAATTTCGCTTCACTTAAAAAAATCAAAAAATAATTCCCAAAATTGTAAACCGGTTTTAAGTGGAAACTCATCTGAATCCAAAACACGGTGAGCACTGTTTGTGCACTCAAACATGAACAATGTAGCTGTAAATCTCCTCAACTCCCAATCAGATAAACAAGTTGTTAGAGACACATTCTGTGGCTAGCAAATCACCTACCTAGACATATCAGAGAAAAAATAAAATTCAGTATTCTATTAGACAATCTAGCATTGTGTCTCATGCAAAATTCCAGAAATGTATATATGAAGAAATAAATAAAGTATTCCTGATAAACCCTGTTTTTTTGTTTTTTTTCATGAAACGAAGTATATGAGTATGAGCAATTGATATCACCAAGCTTCTTAAGCATATAATGAATTATTCATAAATTAAAAATCAGCCCTCTCATCTTTGATGTCCGTACTTTTCACCATTTTTTCAGTAACATACATACTATCAGCCACCCAGAAAACAGAATCTGAGGACAGGTATGCTACACATTGAACAGAAACAACAGAGTTAGGCTGTAGTGTTTGACATTGTGTCTGCAACAGCCCTGAACAAGAAGAAAGTGCTGTGAATGCACAGGCCCTTCACATCGAAGAACCCCATCGGTTAAATCTGTCCAAACATGACATTGCATCTTTCAAAGCACATCCCATTAAACACTGTCCCCATTTCCTTATCCAAAATTGTTAAAGAATATAAAAATAGATGGCTCTGGTAAACAAAAGCAGCCAAAAGAGACAAATCCACACAGATGTCTTCATCTGAGTGTCCCATATCACCCCGTCAGAAGTCAGCTTGAGCTCACAGTTATAGGACCCTGTTATAGTAACTTGGAGTGACAGGTAGGCGAGAGATATTTTTTGGTTTATCATGCTGTATTCCATGTAATTCAAAAAGCAGTAAGTCATTTTAAAAAAGTTACCACAGAAGATAGGCAATAAAAATCCGCATCACTGTGCCTCATTACATAATCCAACCTGTTTCTCAAACATGATTAAAAGTGTGATCTTTAAACTTCAAGTAAATACAAGAATGCATTTGCAACAGCTTCTTGACTCGATTGCATGCTTTTCAGAGTGGCTGACAATGAGAGAGGTGCTAAACTGCTCAGTTGCTGCAAAATGGACCACATATGCAAAGATGCCACCTTACAATACAAAAACAAAAATCTGAATCAGGCCCAAAAAAAATCTGAATCTGCTGAAAAAAATCTGAAAAGGTGCAAACGATAAAAATTAAGTGGTACCAGTTCTAAACCTAGGCTATATTTTCATGTTGTTTTTTTTTGTTTTTTGATCACAAAGGGTTAAGCTGAAAATCATCTGAAAAACGTACACTATTTACAGTTCATTTCAACCATATCCTATTATCCGCCCTTCGTCTTGATCTTGGCCAAAACTGAAAAAATACATCCTCTCCAGAAAAGCGCGGTGGCAAACTTGTCTTTGCTCTGAAGCTGTGTTTTTCCTACAATTATGTCAGACAAGAGCTGCCTTGACATGTTAGGATTTGAGTGCTAAAATACACAAATGCCCTGCATAATTTTTTGCCTATTCTGTGCTGAGGAGTGTTTTCCCACTCCCAATCTAATGTTTTATTGTGGCAGTTTGTGCCCATGCAACTTCAACTTTCTCCATGTTCATGGCTTGGATTTAAGAAATGTAGGCCTACACAAATTTAAAATTGATTCCTCCTTCCGTCACAATCGCTGCTGAATAAATTACTTTGTCTTTAGTCTTAATATGTCTATCCATGGATCTTTCTAGGTCTCATTAGACTGCATCCGTCACTGTCGCTCTAGACTTAGGCAATGTCTAGCTAAGCTTAAATTTGAAGGAAGAGATATAAATCTAGCTAGGTTTAGAACTGATTCCTCCTTCCATTACAGTTGCAACCAAATGTAACACTTAGGTGACGGCGAATAGATAGATCTATGCAGTTAGTTTCGGAATTGCTGCCATGCGGAATGGTAAAAATAATGTAAACAACATGTGTAGCAAATGATCAAATTCCCGAACGGTGCAAAACAAGTGATAAAAAATTAGAACTAATTTTTCTGGTTCATTCATAAAATTATCGCAATGTTTCGATTCGGCGCATTTTGTAAATATTATAATTAAAAATTAGAACCCGGAAGAACGAAAACGGAAGAAAAAAGCCAGTTGCAGGAAGTAACAAAGAATTGGAATACCAGCTTTGCAAATAGGAAAATCGGAATCACGCCCGTTTTTCAAGTAAAATAGGAATGATTCCAATCAAATCGGAATGGGTGGTATCTCTGCATATAATGCCATTGTAACAGGCAACGAAAAACTTTTCCCTCCTCCTTCATATCAAATTACTTTCATCACGTGGAGGTCTGATGCCAATGATACAAAGGGACATCAGCATTCAAAGGAAATAGCGTAGAAAAATCACAAATCAATATCAAACATGATTTCCACAGCAAACATGGACTTCAATAATGTTTTTTGAACTCAATTCTGCTGGTAATTATGAAAACCTGAAAACAGCAAAATTTATCTTCACCCACTACCCAGTCTTCAATCATCCCCATTGATGACCAGAAATTTCAGTGTTATTTCACACCATATATGGTGTAAAAACTCATACTTGCAATAAAAATAGTGGACTGAACAGGCAAGATCACTGACAGTCAAAGACACACATTTCATGCTCTGCCTTCCAACACTTTCTCTTTAATCTTTCGTTCATTCCTCACATTGCAGCATCAACAGTACAACTCATTCCCATCCTGCAAGTTCTAATTTCCCTCTCCATGCGTGGATTGTTCCTCTTCTTTCTTCCAAATGCACACCAAGTTGTTGTCTGTCCCACCTGTGATGTACTCGTGGTTGCTGCTGATAGCCACTGTGTTGACCACCAGTTCCTGTTGGGTAAAGGGAACAAGCATATGATTAAAGGTACCAGATATGACAGGATGGGGTAACTGGTGTGTTTTACATCCACAGAGTTTCCACTACCACCTAGCGTGGAAGGCACCGAAGTCATAAACAATGGCATATTTAACAAGGCCTTTGCAAAGAGAATACTGAATTGTGTTCTCTGTTCAGCCATCACACTAGATCTTGATTGAAATGGCTCATTTTTATTTTTCTAAGTCACGAAGGCAATGTAACAAATCATACCATGACTCTTTTCATGCAATGTGCTCCCTCCACTATCATTGCTCGAACTGCATGCATATTGTTCTTAGAGGTGTGAGGCATCTCTTATCTAACTCTGTGGCCTTTGATAGCACCAAGATTTTGC
This sequence comes from Onchidella celtica, assembly GCA_963931925.1. Lineage (NCBI taxonomy): Eukaryota > Metazoa > Mollusca > Gastropoda > Systellommatophora > Onchidiidae > Onchidella > Onchidella celtica. Next base: position 36,930,033 of record OZ007576.1, on the reverse strand, counting down.
CCCAGAGCTACAACTGAAAGGGTTAGTTCTACACCACACTGTATTCCACATGAAATCCAAAACAAACACTGCAAATTACTTGTTATTTGTGCAAGCACATTAACCCAGGACTGTTTTAAAAAGAGTGACGTGACCTGAATTAAAAACTGAGTTTCCAGGATCCAAGGGTGTAAAAAGAATACTTTTTTTACTCATTATCTCAGATTAAGCTTCTTTTGACTTGGGCATGAAATAGAACTAAGCAGTTCAAATCATGAGTTGGAACATGCACGAAGGGAACTCTTTTAACAAGCACATACATGTGATTTGCAGATCAGCTGAATAAGATTACTTGTCTTTGCCAACCATGAATGAGTCCAGTTTTTATATTTAACCAACTATCACTCTATGAAAAAAGACTCTCTAAAGAGACACACATGATGTCAATGATGGAAACAAATTAAGGAAATGAAAAAAAAACAAAGTAGGACAGGAAAAAAAAAATTTCTCAAATAGTGAACCTGGTGATTCAGTACAAAGCAATCCATGCTGTGTTCACCTTTTATGTTTTTTCTCCATGTAGGGTATGTATGATTTATACTGTTTACTTTTCAGTGTGAATATGTCTCAACTCAGACGCAAATCCTGGCTGGCAAAAATATATTATGAAACGTGATGTGAGGATGCTGATTTTCCAATTCATGAAATATGAAAATAAATTTTTAAAAACTATCATTTAAAGAACAAGCTTACTGGTCTTGGTGTCCTAGCTGGAACGTCATTCACAATATTGGGCCACTCTAAAACCTGGGTTAAAAAAAAACAAAGCAAACAAAAACATAAATAAATCAAAATAGCTTGTCGGGCATAAAAAAAAAAAGAGAACAACTGATAGATTACTTGGTGCAAAAGGTTATACTGGATAACTGCCAGAAAAAAAAAAATTACACTTAAGATACTTACTGATACTCCCTATACTTGCCATGTCCTGAGAGGATACTGTCATATTTAATCTAATGTATTTTTCAACTTGTATATTTCTACTTTTTCATAAAATTTGTCAGGCAAGTAGAAGAAGACGGTTCGTAAAATAAGTGTGAACGATTGTTTTCACTGAAATACATTAATCTTTGCACATCATCTCACACAACGCCTGAGTGACCCACTTTACAACCAATCAATACACTGTACATTATAGCTGAGAGACTCTTTGCCCATCTTTCATGACAGGAAGTTAAATGCCTGAGTTTGCAACCCTCATTATGAATGCTGTATGAAGTATGTTTGTCTACTAAACATTAGAATTCTGTCTCTCAAATTTAAATCTTGCACTTTTACACTGATAGTGATACGCCTTGTCTTATTGTTAGATTTTTTTGTGGAATTTCAAACTTATCTCAAAATCGTGCATATACAGGGAATAATTACTGCTGCCGCTAACGATGAAATGAAATTTACAAGAAAGACAACAATAATAATAATAATACATAACATATGTACAGTGATCAATCCTGTTAACGAAAGGCTCTAAGCATTCGGCATGTTTACTTCATACTATATTTAATCACACCCACACACAAATGAATTTATTCAATTACTTAAAAAAAACACAAAAACATTAATATTCATGATTATTCAGAGTGTAAAAAGATAGCTCCACGGCTGATGTTTAAAAAGATGAAATGAGATGGTTATTGATTGAATATTCAATGATGTTTTCTAACTGACCCTTCAGTTACCACATAACAATGCTTAAAGCCAAGTTTATGTCAACAAAATCTCTTCTATTATCTCCTTTTTTTATGTCGTATGCCCATATATTAGTAATTACACTGCTTACACAAGATGCATTCCACACGTTTTCTTCATCTTCACTGCGATGTTTTTTGATGACATCTTTGATGTTGTACAACATGAGATTCCCCTGATCATCTCCAACTCCAAGCAAATCTAGAAACAAAAAACAGTAGCTGTAAAGTAAACTGTCAGCCCTGTTTTCGTAATAGTCCTTCAAATAATGCAGTGTTACTTTCCCTATAAATTCTCTCAATGCTGAACATAACCATCATTGCGAACTCAAAATGAAGGGTTTGCAAAACACTGTTGTTTCCTCAACATAATGCAATATACCACTACTAGTACTAAACAATTCTCTTCAATTTTCCACATTATTTCGACAGGGAAGCTTTATGTTACTATTATTTTAATCAGAAAGTAAAAAAATACATATTTTACTTTAACCATGGAAATTTCAATGCTATTCAAAAACATACAATTCATTTTTACTTCCCTATTTCCTCACTGTTCCCTAGGGCTGTAGTAACTCAAAAATTCAAAAAATTGATATTTAACTCTCTTCCTACGAGAGGCCACTATATTGGCCTCCTCACACAACATGAGAAGCCAATATTGTGGCCTACATTTTGCAAACCGAGTCCTGCAGGAGGCCAATATATTGCAATGCCGCTCTCTGTGTTTTGTTTATTCGGTTGCTGCGACTATTGTTTTTTTCACACTAGTTTCGCTTGTTTATCTATCTTGTCACCCCAACTATGTCTAACAAAGTGGCATCATCCGATTACTATTACTACAATGCAACTATTCGTAACTATTCGTCATACTCATAGTAATAGTACTGACAGTCTGAGTTTGAACTGAGGAAAATCTTAGGGAAACTTTTGACTTTGATGCTGGTTGTCATCTACATGTGAAATGAGAAGAAAGGGGCCATCTGCATGTTTGAGAAACTGTGCCATGCCTGCAATAGTGAATTCCAATGTAATACTAGGGCATGCTGCGTCTGTCGGTAGGTTTTTCATCAAGGAAACCTGGGAGAAAATGACCGACTTTGTTGTTGGTCGTTTATCTTTATTTCATGTGGTAATCAGAGAGATATTGTGTTGCTTTGATTAAACCACTTTTCAGTACATGGATGTACTCTACACACTGAAAATTAAATCTCTTGCTATAGGTGTGCTAAGGAAACCAACAACATAGTATGTGAAACCTTTACATAGTGGAGAAGGGAGGAGGCAATGCCATGATACATGTGGTTAGTACATTGACTCTCAACCCGCGCGCAACCCGTAAAGCCCGCTGCACGGTCAGTGACCTTACTCACGAAGAATCTTATCTGGGGTCACCGACCCTTGCCGCTATTATGATGACCACACATGCTGTCCACGTGGTTCGGTTTTTATTGATCGGTATGAAAACATTCGCTGCTATGCCTTATCACGCTTGATAATGAATTAACCAGCAAAACCTTAGTCTGTCAGTCTCTAACCAATGATCTGATTATGATTCCAAACTGACAGCTGTAGTTTTCGTGAGAATGAAGCATGATAACTAGCCACGTCCTCCCAAGCCCTACACAATTGTCAGTTGCCAAAAGGTGCCCCCAGATCTGGGACAAAATGAGTAAAAATTAAATGTTACCCCAAATGTTCTGTTTTGTGTTTGTCTTGTGAATAATATAGTGTTTTTATGATTTTTTGTACTTTCAAAGCAGTTCGAGGCATAGTTTTTGCCATAGAAGGGTAAAATCGTCACCTTCCATAGCGTTCCGTACATGAAACATGACACCATGAAACTGAAAGGCTTATAAATGGCCAACTATTGCAAAATATTCCACTTCAGTTGACATTTAAGCTCAATATTAGCATTATTTGCGTCGTAAATATATTAAATCATGAAAATTCCTGCGATTTCTATAACATTTGGTAACATGTTTGTTGTAATTTCATGTACGGAACAAAGAGCAACTCTCCACATTCCTCTTCTTCTCCTATACCCGTATAAGAGCCTTGATTTTAAGTGCAATGCAATATTTACCCAACTATGGCTTTCTTTTTCTTTTTTTATTTATACTCTCTGTGTGTAAAACGGAGCAGCGGTCTGTACAGCTCACATAAAGTGTTCCGTACATGAATATGACGCAGTACTTTCTTGCGTGAAAAATAACCCGTTCTCCGCTCCCTGCTGCCAAAAACAATGTTGACATGAATAATCTTATCGGCTACAACAGAATACAGACTCACAACACCAACAACAATGCACAAACATCGTAACGACAACAGTAAACTAGATCTAGATCTAGCGTTCCGCACATGATATTACACAACCGCCGTTGGTGTCCTGATAATCTATTTTGTATTACAACACACCAACAAATACATTCTGGTGTGTAAAAACGACGCACTGAAATGCTGTTGATATCGAAAACGGGTCACCATGCCGGTTCCATACCGTTGCGGGCGAATAAGCTTGTAAATCTATTATTTCAGCGCTATTTTCGTTCCGTACATGATCGTTAACGGGCATTTCGTTCCGTACATGAAACATGAAAATGTGATGACACGAAAACGTTTGGATTTACTGTGGAAAAAACAAAAAACATGGAGTTCTCAAATTTTTACACACGCTTCTCGAAGGGGCAAACTTGCCTTTCTAACATTGTGTGACGTCACAGCCTTCTTTACCCTTCGATACGACGAACCGTTCCATACTGGTAAAAGTTGACGCGAAAGTGGGCGGGCTGAAACAAAATGATCTAGAGCATTCGAGGGATGCCCTTTGGTACAGAAACTCTGAGATTTTGAAGGGAAGACCTTACCACACACAAAAGAGCTTGATGCTTGCAGTAATTCTATATTCTTCGACTTCAAAGTGTTCATCCTTTTGGCCCCTTACCCTTGACACGAAAATTCATGTATGGAACGCATTTTGAAATCACCCATTATTTTTTTAGTTTAGGTTGCCAGAGACCTCCAATTCAGCATTTAGTAAGCTCATCCATTTGTCTTGATCAGTAGACAGTGAGTTTTGCTGTATGGTTACCATGTGTTAAAATACACACCATTCTCAGCAACCACTATAAAAACGTCCATTTTTTACCGCCAGAAATACACATACTTTGGAATATTTTTTTCTCATAATTTTTTTGTTTATGGTCCAGTTGCTTCAAAACTGCTCCTGTGGGTACCTTATCCATTTCTGAGCACATTAAGCATAAGATTATGTTAAAAAGTATCTATGGTTTCCTTTTTAATGCATTTCACCGAACCCATTGAAAAGAAGAGCACCTTTTGGCAACTGACCAAATGGTTTCATCCTGATTGACAACATACTAACAAACCAATGTGGGCATTTGGGACAAAGATTATTTCAGAGCTTGTTTCTGATTGGTTCTTAGATACAGACAACTCCAGATGGTGGTCAGCTTGTGAGAAAATGAGATAATATCGCAAATTTGTTGAGCAACAGTTTGCATGTGGATGTTACATCTTTTGAAAGTGTGGGGAGAGCCTTTGATAGCTTAGTCTTTGTGGTTCCGACCAGTGGTTCACTGGTTAACATGTCCATGTCACAATGCTTTTGATTTAGAAGAGATACAGTGAACAATAAGACGGTGGTTACATCTCAAAAAGGTCAGTGACCCAACGCGTGAAAATACGGCTTGCGCTGTCAGCTTGACCTTGCCAACTTTTGCCGCCCGTGCGGCGTAAGCACTTGCGAAACATGGGCGGCAAATGCGCAGGGTGAGGGTTAAGTGCCTGGCTTACTACTTTGTTCACCTGAATGGCCTGACTTAGGGGCCCAAAAAAAAAAAGCAGAGCTCCTGGGAAAAGGTTAACACGTGTATTAAACGGCATGTAAATGCAGAAAATTCTTGATTATTATGGGCCTTCTATTAAACAACATGACTTATTGCATCTCATCACAAGTATTTCATCCAAATCTCATATGGGTCACTTACAATTTATCCACCATTATTGTTGTTATTGGGTCCTAAAGTAAACACAATGCACATGTTCACAAGGACCCGATTGGCCCGACTGCTGAGGTTATTGGCAATACGCAAGCGATCAGCTGACACGCCGCTGGCTATCCTCGCACAGGGCGTTACATGGACAAGTTCATTCAACGGAGGATGAGGGTTAATATTATATGTTCAACTACATTCAATGTCGCATCAAATGATCTCGGCTACAAACTCCTAAGCTGAAAAATAATCAAATGGTGAACTTTCAAAAAGTTATCTTAACGAGACCAGCTATGCTAGATAAAACAGTTTTTTTGCTTCTCCTAAAAAGTACTACAATTTTAGGGAATGATGACGATTTACCACTGTAGTACTTAAGGATGCACACACTACAAGTCTTCCATTTTCACTGAATCTCTTAAAGCATCAGTATTTTAGCAAAAAAAATTTAATACAATGATCACAGAAAACTCACCATTACTGTAGCCCAAGTTGAGATATTTGACATTATGTTGTGGGTATTTTAACTTTAGCAGTGGTTCAATGGAAACTTCCCTCTTTTCCTTTTCCACATGTTTACCCACATCCCAGATCAGAATTTCTCCAGATCCCACCTGCTTGGTAGCTAGAGGAAAAACAAGAAGGAAAAGAAATGAAAATCTTACCATTAGATTCAACTTAAGTGGAAATCAGATGTTTTAAAATTATTTCTTTTTCTTACAAATATAAAAATAATAATAATGAAGATCATTCATATAGCACCCAATCCAAAACACTGGCTCTAGGCACTTTACATAAAATCTTGTTCTCGCCAACTGCAACTCACCCTCTCTCCCTCTCTCTCTTCCTCTCTGACTCTCTCTCTCTCTCTCAGGCACAATCTATTGCATACATTTTATGCTAGACATGCATACATATACAAATACATAACCTGGGCACATAGAGATAAATAAGGCAGAAATTCAGCAATAAAACAGCAAATATAAAATGAATTGAGAAAACTATAGTCTGATTTTGTGCATCACCAACTGAGGCAACTACAGTAGACAACGGTTAAACCGAAATCAATGGGACCAGGGTTTTTTTTGTGGTTTAGCAATAGAAAGCTTGAAAATCGTCAGTTTCAAGAGAGGTATCCCAAATCACTATCGAAGAGGACAAATGTAAGTGCATTTAAGCAAAAGAGACTAACATGACCTCCGTTGCTCTGTGTTTTTGACTGAGAATGAGGATGGGCCTAGGGACACATGAAACATGGATATGCGGGCGAATGTGGGCTAACTCTAGGAGCAGAGAGACATGAGTGGGGACAGACAGTACAGAATCACCATCCTGCTGATCTCATTACCGTTACCATACACAATGCCATGAACTACGCTGTTCGCGGTCGCAGGTACAATGTATCATCTTTCTGATGTCATACATTTTACAGGAAAGCCTAACGCGATGAGCCTTACATCTTGCCGGCTGCCCTCTGATTTCAGACCAGCAAGGTTATAGGCCTCCCTCTCCCCCTACCCCTGTAGTGCTGCCACTCCCATGTGGGCAAATACAACCTGGCAGAATAACGCATGCTCTGCTGGGAATTTTTTTAGGCGGGGGTGGGGGGGGGGGGGGGGGGGGGGGGTTCAGTTTACCACTATTTTCGGTTTAACCTTTCTCCTCTGTAGTTCATAAGTCAAAAAGTACTGGAATTTTTGCAAACCTCGTGTACTATGCCTAGGACTACTTTGGTAATGAAAGGACATGTATAAAATGCTAAAATTATGTTAAAATTTTGACCATAACCAGAGCCAATGATCTTTCACATCTTTTTCTTTAAGATACTGATATGACCATAGAAATGCGAAACACAACTGAATTATCTCTGGCAAATTATGCAAGTTAACAAATAAGCCTATAACTTTTATTTTCACACACATTAAAACTCCATATGCAATAAAATATTCAAATTTATGCATACATAAGGATGATATCTATTTCTGTACAGCTTTTTACTTTAAAATAAAATTTGTAGAATTTGCCATGGTACAGGTTTATTTCAGCTGCTGAAGTGCTTCAAGCCTAAACAAGAAAAATTTACAAACAGGAGAAAACGAAAGATTGAAGAAATTTGCAACATATAAATAAATCTCACCAATCAAATCTCCCGACAAGTTAATCAAACCATCCACAGTCAGTGTTTTTGACTTTGGGTGTTGAAAGGTGATATCCGCTCTCCTGGAAGAACAAGCAACAAAACAAAAAAAGGGAGATAAAGAAAAATGTCTTATCCATAATTTATCACATGAAAATAATGCATGCACAAGGAGCTTCTGTGCTATTTAAGGGATCATAATTATAATTTACTGGGGTTTTTTCTTACACTAAAACTGATGAAGATATACCATGGAGATTTGCGCTTCTTAAGTGGCTCAAAAAGATCTTTCCAAACACAAGCAACTTCCAGGGTAAGCAAAGAAAAGAAAAGGGTACTATTAGATAAATTTATTATCAGAGATGCTGTAACAGACTGGCAAGGTATAACTAGCGTGGGAAGATAGTTGACGGCGGGGAGACAGAGTTATTGTAGGCCGGAGGGGGAAAGTATGGGATGCAACTGAAGCGCTTTGACACCCGAAAAGGGTAGTGTTTACTTGACCGCCGTACTTGACGATCAGATCACCTGGGAATTGCTTGGGGGGTAGAGATGCTTCAATAGTATTTGACGTGGAGTCGACGGGGGTGGCTATTAGGATAACTAATGTACACTCGGTGAGCGACTTGGGACGCTACCTGACTGGGTATAAATCCCCGAACGCTCCTTCCAACTTCAGACCGCTGAGAGCACTCACCAGCTTCGTGCCGAAGAGGAGACCACCACTGCAACTGTAACTTCGTACTAGTCTTGTGAGTGGGGAGGGTCAGGAAACCCGCAAACATCCTTTTTCAGAGCGTGGTATCTTTGGTATCTTGTCGGCATTTGAGCTGTTGCTGAGTGGTAAGTTAATTGTACGATGTATGTGTATTTTACTTAATGTTCATGATTGTAGAACCTAAATCTAGTGGGTTTACTTTGGTATAACTACTGCCTCTGAGAGAGTCACGGAAACGCCGTTACATATATGTTACGAAACCTTATAGGATGGGGTCTGTTAGAGAGAGCGTTATTCTTCGTGGGGAACGTGTAAATATCATTAAAACTGTATTGATCGTTTATTCTATTGCCTATATGGGAGCCTATGGAGTATGGGACCTGCAGCCTGACTTATAACAGTGTCGGCGGTTAAAAGTATTGGTGGTGAATATCCGTCAGGGAGTAAGTATGGAAGTCATGCCTTCCAACCGTGGATTAGGAAGTTGCGATTGTTTTTCTACAGAGGAGGAAGAACAACACCTTCTTGGCTTCTCAACTTCTTGTCCTTTGATTAACGACATCGTGGCTTCTTGGTTTCCCGACCTATTGGTACCTGCCGATACCTGTTGATCTAACTGCGCAGTCAAGCCAGAGTAGAGAGGAAGAACCAGTGCCCAGATAGCGCCGTACACCCCTAAAGGAGAGGTTTCCTTAAGCTGAATGTACCCGTGTGTTTTATAAAATGTGCTAGAAATTGAATATTACGGAGCCTTTTAATTATCATGTACTGATTTGCATCAACTTCATTCCATCGAAATTCACATGAAATTGTATGACCTATGTTCCTATTATTATTGAATGAATTAATAATTACTGTATATATATAAGCAATACAGATATCGTTTGTTATAACTTATAGAAGAGAGATAGTCGACTATTTAGTATGTTTGTGCCGTGCCCATCACGGCTGGTGTCAGAAGAAAGTTAGTGAGAGAAAGTGGAAACATCACAGATGCAAATGCTGCACTGCACGAAAGATCTGAAAAATTGCTCATGCTCCAATCTGGACAAAAAAAATTGACTGGACATTTAATAGGCAGAATCTGTTCGACAAAGTGTTCGACTCAAAGTTCATGGATCCTATCTCTCTATCCATACATGCTATGCTCCCAAAATAAATGAATAATCGTATTTCTCATGACTTGAGATATATACAGCGGAGTCCGCATAATTCTAAGTCGTCTGGAACTGGATTACAGTTCGATTTACCAAAGTTCGATTTACCTCTGAGCAGAGAAATAACCACTATCAGGCTGTTTGTCCCATACCAGACATGTAATAAGCATCCTCTTGCAGACCCCCTCCACCTCGCCAACATACACATACAAAAAAAACCCACAAAGGAACTTGCATGAGTCATGAGATCATTTGATTATTTTTTTCTTTACAAGTGACTGAATCGTAGCAGTATAACAAAAAAGCAGCACTGAATGGCTTAGGCCTCATAGAACTGTTCTGGGCAGCGAACTCTGTTCCCTGTCTTAATCTTGACCGCATATATTGTGTGTGATGTCATTAATCGATAAAGACATTCTCCCGTGTATGATGTTCAAATGCAAGACCGTAGGCCTACTTCGTTGTCCAACCTTACCATCAATGGCGTGGAGTTACCATTATCGAGTGCAACAATGCCAAATCGTCCCCACTCCCCATCGAGTGTAATGTGGTGAACGTGTAAACACTGCAATGACATATTTGCAGTACTGAAGTTCTTAGAACCTTGTGTAAATGAAGTCTTTGTTCCTCCAGAGCCGTACCATAATTTTTACACTTAATACAGTCATGTGATGCTGTACCTAAGCATGTAGCAGAATGGCTCTATGTGAGCATGATGGACACACTGTGAGGCTCGAGGTTTTATTGTGTGTAATTTATGTTCTACGGTATACTGTGTCTTGGCTGTGCCTGTTGTGGTTAAGTCAGCAATCAATAAAATTACTGGTCATAACGCGGGCACCATCTCGTGTACGCGTGTGGCTGGCTGATATCATTGGTCATTGGGGCAGAATCACGTTGCATGCAGGGGCCCCACCCGTACCACTGCCACCCTCCCTGGCATGTTTCTCGCTTGGTCGAGAGAGACACGCAAGAGGAAGGCTCTGCAGCCTACCCATATCATTTTTGACACCTCTACCCTCCCCCTCAATCACTGCTAAGAGTAAAGAGTTGTTGGACAGTCCCGTGTCAGCTTATTTGCGGAAATTGGTTTTTATGGCCATGGGGCTGGAAGTCAGAAGTTACACTGAGGATGAGCATGCACAATCAGTTCAATTTATCAGAATTGAGGCGGTTTGAACTCGAATTAGCAGTAAAGAAGGAAAAAAAAACATTTCAAAATTACCTCAATTTAGCAGAAATTCGAATTACCAAAGTTCGGCTTACATGGACTACACTGTACACAGTACCTTTTTCTCATGATTTCAAATATGAATGCACCATGAATGGTGAGGAGGTTTATTCCATTTCAAGATTAACCCCTTCGCTGCCACATGTTTTTGCTTGCCATATGCTGAACAGTGCACTTTCACCATCATAGTTTGGATGCGAGATGAATGTCCACATTGAACTCATGAACTTCCGCTACTGATTTAAGAATGTATGGTGCATGCCCAGAGTGCAGTGAACGTGTTAAATATGAAGTACAGAAAATAGACACCATTAAAAAATGTATTCATTCAACAAAATTGGACGCAGATCACTTACTCTATGACTTTTGCACGTCGCACTGGGGTGAGAGATGGACAGTCTGCTACCACCCACCCAACACACCCTCTTTCTGCCCCTGCAATCAACAGCTGTGATCGTTCATTGAACACCAGATTTAATGCATCACCAACTGTGTCTTGGAGGGAGATCTTAAGGAGTGGTCTGGTCAAAACAGATGAAAAATGACAATAAGTAATCTGGCTGCAGATCAAAACAACTTGACTGTGTTAAGGGGATGTGCTGCAGCAAAAACGAAAATCTGCAACCCACATTTTCTTATGCATTTTATGGTTTGATACTGTGTAAGTATGGTGAGAGAAATAGCCCAAGATTCAATCTGGTAATAACTCTAACTGCTGCTATGGTAACCTATAAATATTGTCCATTATGTTGGATTTTATACCAACTTTCAAACGTACATACCTGTACCTTCCTACTGTTTAAATGCCAAAAAACTGCCAACATATAAGAAACTCTGCCCAAATACAGAAAACTATATTTTATATAGATTTCTAAAAATTGACATACTACAAACAAAGAACTACCTCTGCATTTCTGGGGATAAACAAAAATTCTTAAAAAATTTTAATGCACATTTTTTTAAAAGAACCTGAAAAATTTGTCAAAACTACTGCTGTCTGCTAATACATCATAAACTTAAGTCCTGTCATAACTCACAGGTATGTGCTGTTGGGTGCTTTGTCAGGAATTCCAATGTCCCACAGAAAGACAAATCCATCTCTTGAACCACCTGTAAATGTATGATAACATGATCTATGGAAAGATGTGAAAGCCTGCTACATTTTCAGTTCCAGTTATTTTATGTCCCAGAAGTCCAATAATTTCATGCAAAGGAACACTGTATCATAATTAAGTGCTTCAATACTGCAGGAGTTAATAAGCGTGAATGTCAACATTTAACTCTTTGTGTGCCAATAGCCGATGAAACGGTTCTTCCGCTAGACACATTTGTGCCAATCACCACTGTGTCAGCGCATAAGAATGCTAGGCTATTTTGTTTTTGGGAAGAAAGAAAGTCGACTTTCTGTTCATAATTCTTGCTGTAGTTAGTCTTCATTCATCTCCCCTTCTATTTTCTTTGTCTGGGCAAATGTGGAAAAATTCATGGCACACAAAGAGTGAACAACACTCTTGTTGCCCTGTGCCACAGTAGCTGGGACCTGTACAAATAGATCTGCATCACTCCCTGCATTAACTGAGATATTCCCGCCAATGGGTACAATTCCACAAAAACACTGGTGCCCTTAGCCTTATTCTTTAATCTTGATCTTAACTTTCCATTACTTTCAAAAAGTTTTCAACGAAAGCTGACAAGCTCATTTTCATGATGATGTGTTTGGTTGACCCATGTTCATAACACATTGCCTAATATAATCAGCTGATCATTGTCAGGCTCTGCATCCTTGCAGTATAGAATTAACTTACTCAAGGGAAGGAACTCTGCTGAATTCAAATCTAACATCGTTAAATGGCTCTCACAACAATGAATACATGTGTAGCCTGTCACAAATAGGTTGTACTGGAACATCGGATACTATTACGTCCAAGATACCAAAGGGATTAAGAAAAACTAGTTTCAATAACATTCACACCCCTGTAATTAAAAATTTCTGCTGCTCTTATAAAAATTGCATCTGCAATTATGAAAAACTATAACAACATGAAAAAATGATGAAGTTGCAAGCATTAATCCCACTTTCTGCTAAATGTAAGCATTTTATTTCATAACATCTAATTCCTCTTATTCCCAAAGCAGACTGCTCATTATATTGCTTCAACATATTGATATAAATGCTCCCACATTTCAGCACAATTTTACATTGCAAGACTTCAGCTTTTCAAATTAAGGTGGGGAGTTGAGAGGAAGAATAGAAACTCTTACTGAACAACAGCCGGGTCAAAGTGGGATGAAACAGCAAACAGCTGATGTATTTCTTGTGTCCACGAATGGTTGCATACATGAGGAGCTGGTTGGGGTAGATCAATTTAACTGTTGCCCCTTCACCTGCGTGAGTCAAAATTCATCAAGTGTTTGATTATTTCCATTATGCAACGATTTTATACTGACTTTCTCAACAATAAATGCTATACATTATTATTATTATTTATTTTTAAATTCCAAAGACAATATAAGGTAATGGCTCAAACTGCCAATTTCAATTGTAAATCATGAAAAAAAAAAATTAACCCCATACAATTGTCAACACTGGATTCACATTAAATACATTTCAAAATAAGGTACATTATGTGTACAATATTCATCATTTAGATAATGTATTCCTGAGCAAATCAATAATTCAATATCACTAATAGGCCTACATATAAGGCAGCTAACATCCTTGTACAAATTAATGTATTTCAAATGTAAAGAGGTCGCAGAACTGATTTTACAGGAGTGATTACAAGTTTACCTGCAACAGCCAAAATGTTAACTTTCTTCTTGCTAGCTGCTTCAATAGTTGTCCATGCTAATGTGTAAAAATTCTGTGGAGAGAGATTGTTCTGTCCATGAACAGTCAGTTGTTCCCCAGTTTCTGTTAAACACTCAGTGTTTTAAGTTTTGTGATTGGTGTGTATGAATCAAATAATGGAACGTGTCTTTTGTGTTACCTCTGTTACGGGTGTGCCCTCGAGTGTTACGGGGATGGTTATTATGGAATTATAGTTACGACTGCATTTTAATCTATCGAGAGGTTTTAGAAATTACTCTTCCATACCATGCCACATATACTAATAACAATTCGAATAAGTTTTATCAAGGACCTTGCAGGGCCACAAATTTATTACTTTAAATTCCCTAACAAATTTCGTCTAGCTTTTACATTCTAAAAGGACAACATCAGCAGCATCAAATGAAAAACACAATAATATATCACTAGAAGTCTCCTCTAGGTTCTTAAAAGATTATATCATTCTGACTCATTCACAATTTAATTATTACTTAACTATCTTTCAGATTTAGCCTACCTACTTTCTAACAACTAATATCTTAATGTCTCAGACGACAATGTTAACTCAGTTATTTGTGCCTACCGCTTAAAAAGGATATAACTCGTCAACACAACTGACGTAGTTACATTAGATCTAGATCTACTCTAGGATGGGCTGGCAATCCCCAGCCTCATCCAGACACATCAATTTCAATTTATAAATGTGTATACCAGACACTCATGCTAGATCTAATTGCATGAAAAAAACATTGTAGTCTTGCATTCTTTCGGTAGCACTTCTACTGGAAACTTAAGGTCAGATTCACGTTCATCGTCGAATCAGGAGATAGAAACTTACGATTGTTCCCTGATACGAGATCAGGGAGCTGAAGATAATAGCAGTAGATGATTTGGTAATAGCGTATGGTCTCATTCCAATGTCTATTAATGGCATAGGCATGACTTTAACAGTCTTCTGATTCTCTCAGGCCGAATCCAGCCGACTGCCCTCGCAGATGGATAATAATTCTGCATGGAGTGAAGAAACGTGGGAATGGCTCCGCTTAAATACTGCTCGGCCATCTGCAATTCCCCAGCCAACTGCCCAAATTTGATTGGTGCATCCATTTCGAGCTCAGCTCGTAGTATTAATAGATTCTATTAATAGTAACAGACAAGGTCGATTTAACATATCAAAACCCTTCCTAAAGTCACCTACCCTCTACGTTTTATGTACGAATTTACTCACTCCCTTTTCTCACCCCTGTTAAAGTTTATCAAAATCACGGGGTCGAAAACTGCACCGTCACTGCCCCACTTTCTTTCCATCTCTAAGAAAAAGCGTTACAAAAACAAACTGTCCACGAGAATAGTTCAAGGACATTTGCACTGGCTAAAATCAACGCGACCCTGAAATAAACAAACCGTGACCCAGCACGGCAATTCTAGTCCTAACCCTGACAACCTCCATTTTCAAATACATTCTCATTTTTTCTTCCATGGATAACACTGGAAAATATGACCAGTTTTGAATTAAGTAACAAGCTTACAAGCGTTCTCACACACCAAAGCAGGGCAAAAAAAGGTAATGTTGATTCAAGGAGAATAAAACTTTAGCTCTAATCAGTGATGGCTTTATAGGAATGTTGTAGTATACTGTTATATCCAGGGCCTTGATTTTTCTGAATTTTCATTAATTTTCAAGATTCATTCAACTTTTTATAACATTAAACAAGGCAGTTCCTACCTCATTTCTGTCTGTGTCATGGAAACGCTTGAGCACCTGTTGTGTTTGAACATTAATGATACAAACTGATTTGCCTCCACATGTGGCCAAAAGATCTGTGGTTTCATCTGGAACCAGAGTTTGAAAAAAATGCATTAGTAAAATAAACATAATGCATAAGATACACAATAAACATTATGTGGCTCAAGTGACTTATCGACCGGTGAATAGTGCTTTCTTAAACCCTTTTTCTATTCCTTTCATTTGATAAGTGGTAGCTTCATGTACAATCCAATCCACTTATCTCGACATGGCTTTTGTCGACATTCTGGGTAACTCGACACAATTTTTAAGTCATGACCTACTCCTTCTTTGATGCCACTAAATATTTTTCCGTAAGTCGACGTGTTATTCCATTCTTTCCTCTTATATAGACACATTTCTCCGTGACCAGAGCACACCAAGTGCACTAGATCTACTACTTTGTACTGTGCGGCCGAAAATGCCCACGCAACTCCCCGCATATACGACCTCTTTATTTCTTTTTGCAGTGCCGGCGGGGAGGGGTGAGAGAGGAGGTGGGTTGACAAAGAGGATGACCCTTGGTTTCGATAACGCAGATGTGGAGTGCGATGCATAAGCTTACGGCAGTAAAAGTTACAGACTGTACTACTGACTGTAAGACCTAACATTTTTTTTTTTCACAAAAACATTCCTGCGCCGTTGATACTAGGCCTTGATCTAGATCTCTCAGTTCACTGCCATACTGTGTCTATCGATATCATCACTTCTTCTGAAGAAACAGTCAGGTAGCGGTTAAAAGGAAAAAGTAAACCACTGTGCATTTGATGTATAGATAGAGCACATCGCCGATATCAGCAAACATTTGCCATGCAACTGCTTCACACAATGATACTGGAGGAACTGGTGAATGTATGCCGATAATTAGAGGAAACAAGGGACATAACTGCGTTATTTATTGGACACAATTCCCATAATGGTGATGTTTGATCCCCCCGCGTATGTTTTTTGTTCTCTTCCACCACTAATCTGTTATTTCAACTTTCTCTTTACTCGACGCAATTCCAATGATCCCCCTGATGTTGAGATATTAGGATTGCACTGTATTTCTCACTCCCTGCTACCACCTGATATTTAATAACTTAGTTTGGTATACCCAATACTTCATGGAATCTGATGTGACTGTTCTTCATAGACTATTCCTGCATCAACATTGACAAAGATAATGTTTTTGCTATGAATCCTTCAGCCTTATCTTTAAAAAAAGGAATTTTTTAATTCCGAGCTGTCCTTCAATAATTACCTGGATTCTCTAAAGATGGTTCAAAAGCACATTTCCAAATTTTGGTTTCATCATCATTGTCTTTCTGGTTATGACAACGGAGAAAAATAGCTGGAGCGTATTCATCTAAGGGTGGCTGTCAAGTAAGTAAGACAAAGCAAATGAATACATATTTTGGTGTACAGAAGCAATGGTTGGACAAGATTTCTTGGTTAACTGCTAACCAGTGTGACACTTTTACTTACAAGGTAAAAAAGCATTACTTTATCATACTTTGACAAAGTTATGTTGAATTTTATTTGAATTTTTGGTGAAAAAATGTAATATCTGGTTGTTTTCCATTCAGTTACAAAATAATGATAATATATAATCCGCTGTACGTGAAGTTTAAGACTGCAAAGCCCAACTAGCTACTGAAAATTATAATGCAAGAAATTTTGTGCCTAAATTACAAGGCCAGTTTTTTTGCCATGGACTCGGTGATCCCTCACAGTTCCCAACTTTAAGGGACCCCCAAGTTATTAATAAATAGCGAAACTACACTTGACTTTCAATGATTGAAATTTATTTTAGAGAACTGAAAAATCCTACTGATGTAAAGAATTTCATAGACACATTATGCAAAAATATTTAACACATGAATAAATTCCAATCCTTGCACTGACATATTTAAACAGTTGCTTACCAATCGCCCAAGATCTGGTGCCTTCCTTTTGATGCCTCGCCTTGCCATAATTCTGTTGAAAATGATACAAAACAGAAAACTAATATTATCAGTTACCAATACAAAGAGAACAATCTATGGTGGATTTTTACAATTTAGGGATGGAGATTTAGGTACTGTTACGTATCTCTTCAAAACTGAATCTGTAGGCTAAAGTGCAACCAACAGCATAGCTGCCAACCAGTACATAAAGTACGTATTTAGTACGTTTTTTGGGTTCCAGTACAAAAATACGTTTTTGTCGTGAAACGTACGTTTTTGAAGAATTTCCCCATTTATATGAGAAAACAAATCTGTAACTTTTATATCAAGGCCTACCTCTAATAGCGCTGGACTTAGCGATTCAATGGGCGCAACCGTAAAGGCAGCTCAACCCTACCGTGTTCTGCCGTACTGCATATGCCCAAACTCACGATAACTTTCGTCCCCCCACCGCAGCCCCGCTCAACCAGGCATTAGTAATGTTGCATATAATAAGTTGTCACGGCATACACCTTCGCCCGTGTCCGCGTGTTTCGGCTGTTCATACGAGCTCAAGTACGTAAGCACGTGTAGAGGTCTTTATTTTCGGAGGTTCACTGCCGTTGGTATTTACGCCTCCTTTTTCTTGTTTGCTTTTTCTTGTTGGCTATTGTTGTTGTTCCCGTCCTTTGGCTTTCTTGGCCCTCAAAAGGGCTCCCTTATGGGCAAGTACGTAAGCACGTGTAAGCATTATTGATTTTTATTGTATCGTAAACGATGGCGGTCATTGAGTAAGAACAGTGGACACATTTTATGAAAGGGTTTCATTTTATTTCGCAATTTTTTTTTTTTTCAGTTTTACATAGCTTACAATCATCTTTGGCGGTGGTAACTCCCGGTAGATCTAGATCCCAGAAGACTTTTAGAATCTTTGACGTAACTGGCAACCACCGATAAACTAGGCCTAGGCCAAGGCATACACATGTTTCAGCGACGTTAGAAATCGAAATCAAGAGCCCATGGGCTGGTAAAACAATAGAAAAAGTTATAGTACTAGATCTGTAAGTAAGAACAATATGGACATGGCTTGTGAACTGGCTTCAGTTCTAGATCTACTACATCTGTCATCTTTTATGCCTAACATAATTTGCGATAATGGATCGATTTATTGTGAGTCAAGTCACATTGTCGTGATTTCCAATTCCACCAGTTTCAGTCACATGGAGGCAAGTCTGACATTGTTCAGTATGGCCAGAGCAAGTTATGAAAGAGTTCATACATAATTCTGAGGTCAGCTCATAATCATATCATAATAGTCAGTTCTTTCTTTACAAACAGAAACAGTGGTGATTAGCATTTGAAACAGAATGTTTGTTTTCTGCTTCTTAAAATCTCAGCTGTATTACATTAGACCTCTATATTACTATTAGGCCTATGTAGGCCTAAAGAGAATAATGTTCCATAATCAATGTGGCAAAGTGAGGAAATGATGATTTTTCAATGGGAGGGGGAGGGGAGAGTCCGATATAAAGAGTCTGATTTTGGGTTTTTGAAAGTTGGCAGCTATGCAACAATAAGAATAAGATCTTTCGGAAAGAGTTCCGTAGGCGGAAGGTCTTCCGCCCGTCCGCGCCAGTCAAGAAAACAACTACCCCAGCCCCTTTTCGCCTGATTAGTCAGTCTGACTATCGCCCATTGATACAAACTGACTAGACCCTCATGCCCCCAGGTCCATCTGACCATTCCAATGCAGGTTGTTTAAGCTTATATCTTAATCATATTATGACAGTTTAACTTTTTGGTAAGTGGCGCGGACGGGGGGAAGACCTCCCCCGTAAGCTACATAATCACGAGCGTTTTGAGCTCTTACAGTTCTTTACAGATTTGCTTATTCTTTCTGGTTGACAGGTCAAAGGATGGGGTTAGGGACAACGTTAGTTTTTAGGTAAGGGATAAGGACAGGCTTAGGGATAGGTTTGAGTCAGGGCAATCAGTAATGCGGTCTTGACTGGGTGGTCGTGCCTAACACTACTAACAGAACTCTTTCTGATCTTTCTAATTCTTCACAGGCTTCAGTCATACTAGGCAAAAACAACTTTACACCCACTTCACTGCTTGTCGTTGGGTATAATTTAGCTCCTGGGCCCTGTCATTGTGTCAACCTTAGGCGACTGGTCAGGGATCTTGATTTGAGCCTGGGTTTAGATCTAGATTCTAGATCTAGATCTAGAGATTTAGTTTCACAATGTGAATGTGAAAAATAATGTGACTGGACAGAGCTGAATATCTACAGATCAAAATTAGACCTGACAAAGATGGACAAAACTATTTGGCGGCAACCTGTAAGTTGACTTACGATTTCTTAAACAGAGCTACAGTGCCAGTCAGTTCTGGTCTCAGCCTAAGGAAGAATGGAAGGAGCACCTGGAGCAGATCGAGTTAGCGGTCTTTTCTTGTCTATGTAAACAACGCTATTATATTTAATCGCATTATTTATTTTCATTTGATTTGTGTCACTTTTCAGCACAGATACAAGTATCTACTGCTACAAATTGTAACTTCATTAGATTTTATGGATATTTTATGACTTTAGAAAGATGTATTTGGTTAAATAGCATGTTGTATGCGGCTGCATATCGATCTGCCATGGATGAATTAAAATTTAATAGAGATACAGCGATGCTATGTACAAGCACAATGTAATGTGCGATGGTGTCTCGTGTAATGAAAATGAATGCTGCCTTTTCATTTATTGAATTCCCGGTACCTGTATGCGATTTTTGTGTGAGATTGCTATACTTTGACATGAGGCCGCACAACATTATTTTTATAAATCATTACAGTGGATTGGGAATGATCCTTTTTCAATCACACATTAACGACATATTTTATTATATATTTTTGAAAAAAAAAAATTGATACTACATAGATCTAGCGTTATCTCTTGCCGCACTTACAATATATAGCTTTGTTATGTATGTATACCAATACTGTGACCTAAATACAGCCAATCTCATGCGATCATAGATATATGCGATAAAAGATATAACGAAAAACCAGGACTAACTGTGGTATGAAACAATTTTTTTCGGCTCTGAGAACCTTGCTTAATGACATTTTACGGGAAGCGTTTGGATGCTGCTCTGTTCGGTTCGGGGGATTGATTTTGCTTGCCATTCGAACTATTGTTGCTGACCTGTGTAAAATTATTTTATATTGTGAGAAGAGAAACTGACATTGTCAACTTCTGCTCCTGCTCCCAGTCGTATCACATTCTCCGATATCGATGGCGCTATCTTACAAACATCTGTAGCCCATCATTGCATTGAGGGAGCTGGAGATTTCAGTTTCTTACTTTCAGTACCGATACCGTGCGCATGTCATTTTCTTCACTTCGTCCCTTAGAATGACAAAGTTTTTACTCCTTTCCATCAACTTTTGAGAAAATGAAGACTGAAGTTTTATGTGCTCATAGCTTTTAGAGATTTTTCCTTTTAGTAACATTTACAGATTACACACCGAGTCTGTTTAAATACCTTGACACACAGTGAAGAAGGCCTGTAGAAATAGTGTGTAGGGTGTAACTCAGTTCAGCCCAAAACTGGAGACAGAACCTTGACATTCTAAGGCAATAAGGGGACGATTTGCCCTGTCGTTCTCGATTCAGCTTGGACAGATTACCAGATTACGAACCAACAAAGTCGTATCCACTGGCGTCACTGAGTGTGCAAGTGACCAGCTGTTTCTGTAGCGAGTGTTTCTCGTATGAATGCCGTTAGAATACGTACGTCCCCCAAGTTAATTATAACAAAGGCCTTTTCATATTATTATCTGAAGGAAGTTTTGTGGAGTGCTTATAAAAGTAACGATGCTGCTTTTTATGACTTTTATGGAACTCTTGGTATATACTGTACATTTTGTTCAGTTTGTTGATGCTAGCAGCTACCTGGGTTGTCCCATCTGGGGCTGCGAGCCGTCGGGCAGTTTCGCATTCAACCCTGGCGTTCCTGTATCCAATGCCACAGTTTCGTGGTCGACGGAGATATCTCATGGGGATACATTCATTTCAGATCTGGATATCAGAGGCTGTGTGAGTGACTCAGGAATTGTAGTGTGTGCCACCCCGAAGTAAGTGCAAAAATCAGCTGGATAAGATAGGACAAACAAATAAGCAAATTAACTCC
Source organism: Onchidella celtica (assembly GCA_963931925.1). Taxonomy (NCBI): domain Eukaryota; kingdom Metazoa; phylum Mollusca; class Gastropoda; order Systellommatophora; family Onchidiidae; genus Onchidella; species Onchidella celtica. The sequence goes on along the minus strand of OZ007576.1, from coordinate 36,908,340 downwards.
CAATAGTTCAGTGAGTGGGAAAAGTTGTCTGTGGACTTTTTCTACATGTCCAACAATAAAACCGTATAATTATGGATTGTTCATAATTTTGAAATAATTTTATGAACACTATTATTTTTTACTAAAGATAAATTGAGTTCAGTATTTAGCACCTGCCAGAATGGCACAGACTGCTAGGCCTATGTAAGTTTTAATAAACTCTGTACATCCACTGAAACATTTGTACAAACAAACAAAACCTGAGACGGTAACCGAAGGTCGGCCCTGCAAATTTATGCCCAGCATCACATTCGCTACATTTAAAAGGTGTACGTGTTTCAAAATTGAATTTTTCTTAACACGGCATCACTAAATTATCTCCACATCACAATTTCTAAACATACTTTGAACCACTGATTTCCCGGGTTAGGCCTATTTCACAGTTACAGTGGGAAACACTTCGTCCAAAATCACACTCTCGACCTTTCCAGCAATAATAATAAACAACAACCAAACCAAACAAAACAAAAAAAAGCTACTGCCAATACCTGAAATTACAAACTGTCTGCAATTGAATTTTACCATGGCATGATTTGGTACATAACAGTAACACCGATGTTTTGTTGTTTTTTTTCTTCGTGGTCACTCTTGAAGGGGCTATGTCAGCGTGGACGCCACCACCGGACAACAAAAATGGAGTTACACAGGTTTATCCTCTCCTCATTTGCCTGTGATGAATTTCAATGGGAATATTATTGGAATGGATGCACGTTATCTGGTTGTCTTGCATCAAGACACTGGAACATTGCAAAAGCGTGTCAACGTTTCTATGTATCAACCTGCTTTCAGGTTAGTGAGCAATAATGCTATAACGCCATGGCACGACTTTAATTTTTGTTCTTTGTATCTCCATTTTCTGAAGAACTAGACCTTTTTTACTATGTAGACACCTTGACACTTGTTTAAAATGCGTTGGGGCACTTATCGAGCTGTTTCACAGTTCTGACTTATTCAAACTCCTTATCATAGTGCCGGTACTAAAGCCGCAAACGTTTAACGTCTGTTTTCCCAGTTGTGGAAAAACATGGAGTTGGAACAAAAAAGAACTAAGGTCACGATGGTGTGCAGCCAGAAGAGGGTCGGAAGTAGATTATAAGAGGAATTATTCAAAGAATTAGTGATTTATCCCGCACCCCCCCCCCGTCTCTTTCTCGCTCCCTCTCTCTCTGTGTGTGTCTCTGTCTCTCTCTCTCTCTCTCTGTCTCTCTCTCTCTCTTCTCTCTCTCTCTCTCTCTCTCTCTCTCTGCGCTCGCGCTGTATGTGTTTCATTATAAATTTCACTCTTTCCCGATTAGTAAAGATCGACTAAAAACTTGACTTTCACCATGATGCCTAGGTTAATTTTTACAGATGACAGTCAGTCAGATTTCAACTGGTTCATACAATAATGACTTTTCCATCTCCCATTATCTGAGGGAGTGAATCTATTTTATGTGTTATTTGTGTCTTGCAGTGGGAAATTGGCAGAAAATGGCGTCTTCCTCATTACATCGTCCCAAAAGGACACTGATCAAGTAGCAGCCTACGACACAGGTCAAACTGCTTTGAACGCATTAGTTTCAAATTACACTGTTGGCTTCCATGAGCAATTTTTTGCTGATAGTTTACTTCCCGAGGCACACTAGAGAGATTGTTTTCCTTTCAAGCAGCGTTTCTTGATCTTGTTTGTCAAAAAAAAAAAGCTGCGCCTCACTAAGATCGAACAAAGTTAGCAAATCCCTGTGCTCCATTCTGAAGTCCCACGCCCCACCCTGAGAAACACTGCTCTAAAAGCTTTTTTTTTTTTTTAGACATGGATACACGCGATGGTCCATACGAGCTGCCGGGCCCAATAAATACAATCGTTCTTATTCTTTGTAAAACCTGCAGTGCGGTATTAAATGTAGCCTGTGTCTGCAGTGTGATGTTATGTTGTGTGTACATGGCAAAGACCAGATTACCGTCCGTAGGTACGAGCTGCGTTGCTCAATAATTGTAACCGTTGTTGCTCTTTGTAAAACCTGCAGTGTGGTATTTTTTGTATGTTGCAGTACGGTGCGTTAGGTTATGTGCACTTGACAAGACTAGATTATCCTAGAGTGCAGACACCCTTAGGGGCGGGACCTTATTGGGAGGAACTGGTCTAACCGGCCAGTCCAACAGGATTTTTTATTCCCAAACCGCGACCTTAGTCCTTATTTGTTCTGTCTCCATTTTTTGTATAAAAAAAAAACTGGAAATCTTTTGGTAGGGGCCTATGTACAAGAGGTATAACATGTTACACACTTTGACACTTGTTTAAAATGCATTGTGACACTCATTAAGCTGTTTCATAGTTCCGATTTATCCTAACTCCTTCTCCTTCTCTCCGCAAAACATTAATTTAACGTGGAATTTCTCAGTTGTGCAAAAAGTGGAGTTGGAACAAACAAGACCAAAGGTCACGAAACGTGGGGTCAATCAGTATCCGGAAAAGTTATTGTGTCCGTGCGCCCAATGAAAAGATTGTTTTTGGGCAATTAGCTGAATGTGATAACCCTAACCAAAAACTTTCCCCCCAACATTTTCACTGCAAACAAAACTTGGTTTAACCACATGACGCAAATAGTGACGTTTAACTAGTCAGGTGGAATTCAAGATGTGTCTGCATTTCCTTATTATGATACTTTTCTTAGCCTACACATTAAAAATAAAATTAAAAATCAATATTTGTTACTTTGGCATTGGGAAAAATCTGTGGCAAAATTCGGCACCTATGGTAGTAGTCTATAGTTGCGGGGGGGGGGGGGGCATGTGAGCAGAGTTTGAGACATTATGAGGTGTTACGAGATTTAAAAAAACAACAAAAAACATGAAGATGATTGCTTTTTTTAGTGGACTTTTTTAATTATTGATTTTTATTTATTTTGTCCACTACAGGTAATTTTGTGATAAGTAGCACCATCCCGTTGCGAGGACATGTTGAAGGCGTTTATGGAACGTTTATGCCTGATGGTCACCCTATCATGGCGGGAAATCGTGCTTACGTCATCACCACCTTTGTTCCGGACAGTTTGAAAACACATGTGAGTCTGTAAAGATGAATAAATAAAATGAATAGCCGGAACAAACACAAATAACTTGGTCATTTGGGCTTAAATTAATGTGTATCCTTTTATAGAGCCATAACTAGTGCTTATAAAACGTCCATTTCAAATGTTGTTGCGAACTGGAGGTTGATGTGACTTGCAGGGTTTCATCCCATCACCTTCTTTCCCCTGCCCCTCTCGTTATCTTTTGTTCACGTCCATTCCGCCCACCCCCCACCCCTCCACCGTAAAAACCTCTATTACACCCTTCCCCCGCCTGTTTGTTGGTAAATTGTCGGATTGATCATTCTTAATGGCATTGCTCCATTCTTGTTCAATGTATTAACATCCAGTCACATATTTCTACCCAGGCTACCGTGTTTGGTGATTTGTTTTTTCGTCATCTATGTCCCCAGACTACTTTGTCCATCAAAAATGTCCATCGTCTGAACGCTTTGGATCTCTCGACAAACCCTCGCCTTCGAATAATTCTTGCCTGGTATTTTGACATGATGTCAACACAACGAAAACTCATCTCCAGAAATACTAGGTCTTCCTTGTATTCAGCATTTCAACCGTTTATGATTTATTCCCATGGCAACCTTTACATCAATATAGCGGACAGTCCGGGGGCTGATGCTCGCCTTGAACAGCCTTTCGGGGGAACAATCTGGCATTTAAAAGATAATGGAAAATCTGCTCATTTTGTGTACAAAACGCCCGGTGTCTATGGACAAATGGCCATGTACAGTAATCCTGATTTGTCACATGACGATCATCAACTTGAAGACAGCATTGTCTGGATAGAAACGTGGTCACCATCTGCTATCACCGGTTACAGTGCGAAGAATGGTAGTCTCCTTGGTAACATACCTGTTTGTAAGTACAGTATTATTTGATACTACTTTATCACAAACCGCCTCCTTGTAATATGCGTGTCTATGATTGATCAGCTACTATTTGATTATACCATGTCGCAAATGATTACCTTGGTAACGTGCATGTCTATGATTGATCAGCGATTATTTGATATTGCTGTACCATAACTGCTTACCTTTGTAATATACGCGACTGTCATTTGTCCGCCATTATTTATTGCTTTATCACATGCGTTAACTGGAAGTACAGATGTCTGTAACACAGAAATCTGTAGGTAGTCCAGCACCATTTGATACTACTTTACCACAAGCAGTTACCTTAGTAACATAGGTGTCTGTAACATACGTAAATGTAAGTAGTCCAATATTATATGATATTACTTTATCGCAAACGGTTACTTTGGTAACACTGGCGAATATAAATAGCCCAGCATTGTATGATACTACTTTACCTTGATAAGATACGTGAATGTAAGTAGTCCAACAGGTATCTGTAAGTGTGTCGTATTCAGTGATACCAAAGATACTAGATTGATAAGCTCAGACACTTTCTTTGGGCCTCTTGAAATACCGTTTACATCCGGTCACGGGCACCGCCTACTCGCGGCGCACAGAGCCAGCGCTTCGTACAATGGATTTGCATAGAAAATAAGACAACACCAATCGGTTTCGCTTCCAGACGCAGTTTTACCGTCAAAATATTTTTAAAATATGTATAGTACATAATTAATAATGAATGTTTCTATACAGCAAAGCTAAAAAGGGCGTGTGAAGGAAGGAAAAAGAAACAAACTTTTCACGAGATGGCCTAGTAATGCGCGTGCGGCTACCCCGGCCTCTCTCGCGACAGGTTATTTTTATCCTACTAACTGCGCTTGGGACTCGTCTGCTAGCGATTGTACTGCTATGCGTCTCTGATGCAACGGTTGAGTGGTTCACGACGATGGTGTATTTTTCGTGAATTTGGAGAAGAAAAAGAAAGGAGGAAGAACGAGAAGAAGGAAAATCCAAAGTTAGTCTGTTATTGTTACAGGAAAGTCCTTAAACATTTTCAAAACTCTTCACAGTTCCCGCTATTGTTAACTTTCTTACTTGCATTTCCTGCTGGGGGACAGGGCGCGTCAGTTAGGCCGTGAACGGAAAATCCAGCCTCGGTTCCATGATATTCTAAAAATAAACTAGATATATCATCGGTATGATTAATAAAACGACTGTGACATTGCTACCACATTAAAAAGGGGAAAAAAAAAAGCCAGAGGTTTCCTACAACGAACTACTTTATAATTACAAAGTAAGAGACTTCCAGCAAGGTCTTGGGTGAGCGCTGAACACTGAACAAAATTCGGCATTTTCCCTATTCGGCTTTGTAAAAAAAAAAAATGCCGTTGTTTATATCTCTCACGCTGACGCCACTAGGTGGCGCTGCGAAACCAGTGCACATGAAAACCCCGCGCTGTCTTATCTTATCACTCGAGTATCTTTGGTGATACTACTTTACCACACGTGTTTACCTTGGTAAGCTATGTCTCTGTAAGTGGTCCACCATTGTTTGATGCTACTTTATCACCAGCAGTATTACCTTGTGAACACAGGTGTCTATATGAAGTCCAGCATTATTTGATACTCAGAGTCGGATTCGATCTTATTCGATCTGGGCTACAGATATTGTGAGGCCCCCAGAAATAATTAATAAAAGTACGAATTTCGGATTCTTGAAGTCAGTTTAATCAACATAATTGTATGTGATGTTTCCACTTTCTCTCACTCTTCCTCTCACTAACTTTCTTCTGACACCAGCCGTGATAGGCACGGCACAAACACACAATCTCTCTTCTATAAGTTATAACAAACGATATCTGTATTGCTTATCTATACAATAATTATTAATTCATTCAATAATAATAGGAACATAGGTGATACAATTTTTCACGTGAATTTCGATGGAATGAAATCAATGCAAATCAGCACATGATAATTAAAAGGCTTCGTAATATTCAATTTCTAGCACATTTTATAAAACACATGGGTACATTCAGCATAAGGAAACCTCTCCTTTAGGGGTGTATGGCGCTATCTGGGGGCTGGTTCTTCCTCTCTACTCTGGCTTGACTGCGCAGTTAGATCAACAGGTATCGGCAGGTACCAATGGGTCGGGAAGCCAAGAAGCCACGATGTCGTTAATCAAAGTACAAGAAGTTGAGAAGCCAAGAAGGTGTTGTTCTTCCTCCTCTGTAGAAAAACAATCGCAACTTCCTAATCTACTGCTGGAAGGCATGACTTCCATACTTACTCCCTGACGGATATTCATCATTAATACCTTTAACCGCTGACACTGTTATAAGTCAGGCTGCAGCTCCCATACTCCATAGGCTCCCATATAGGCAATAGAATAAACGATCAATACAATTTTAATGATATTTACACGTTCCCCACGAAGAATAACGCTCTCTCTAACAGACCCCATCCTATAAGGTTTCGTAACATACATATAACGGTGTTTCCGTGACTCTCTCAGAGGCAGTAGTTATACCAAAGTAAACCCGCTAGATTTAGGTTCTACAATTATGAACATTAAGTAAAATACACATACATCGTACAATTAACTTACCACTCAGCAACAGCTCAAATGCCGACAAGATACCAAAGATACCACGCTCTGACAAAGGATGTTTGCGGGTTCCCTGACTCTCCCCACTCACAAAACTAGTACGAAGTTACAGTTGCAGTGGTGGTCTCCTCTTCGGCACGAAGCTGGTGAGTGCTCTCAGCGGTCTGAAGTTGGAAGGAGCGTTCGGGGATTTATACCCAGTCAGGTAGCGTCCCAAGACGCTCACCGAATGTACATTAGTTATCCTAATAGCCACCCCCGTCGACTCCAACGTCAAATACTATTGAAGCATCTCTATCCCCCAAGCAATTCCCAGGTGATCTGATCGTCAAGTACGGCGGTCAAGTAAACATTCCCTACTTTCCCCCTCTGGCATACAATAACTCTGTCTCCCCGCCGTCAACTATCTTCCCACGCTATTTATACCTTGCCACCTGTCACCCTGTTACAATCGCCCCCACTTAAGTCGATTTTCCCTGGCAAAATCGGCTAATAAAATTATTAATCTACCGGTAATCTAGATAGAGTGTCGGCCCATAGAGCGTCTCGCCCCCTGATGTTGCTGACTCGAAAGTTATATGGTTGCAGCGCCAGGTTCCATCTAGTTACCCTCGCGTTCTTCTGGTCTTTAGTTCGCATCCAAGTTAGAGGTCGGTGGTCCGTCTCTAACACAAAGTTTCTCCCATACAAATACGCCTGCAACTTACTAACGGCGAAAACTATGGCCAGGCATTCCTTTTCAATTGTTGAGTAGTTCTTCTCCGCGGGTTTCAACTTTCCTGCTCACGTATACGACTGGATACTTCGTACCCTCGTCTTCTTGGAGTATCCAGCCACTCACTCCAAGGTTAGATGCGTCTGTCTGGAGAATCAGTTCCTTGTTCCAGTCTGGCATCCGTAGTATCGGCTCGGAACTCAAACAATTTTTTTTTTTTTTTTGGCATTGAACGCGTCCTCCTGCGTGTGTCCCCACGCGAACTTTGTGCCCTGGGACTTCTTTGTGAGGTCTGACAACGGCGCCGAGATTGCACTGTAATTTGGTACAAACTTCCGATAGTACCCCGTTAGCCCCAGGAAACTCCTCACTTGTGTCTTGGTCGTCGGTCGGTCACAGTCGACAATGGCTCGCACCTTACTCTCCTGCGGTCTTACAGTCCCCTGTCCCAGCTTATGGCCTAAGTACTTGACTTCTGTCATCCCTATTAGCGTCTTGGTAGGTCTAGCTTTTAAATTTGCCCGTCTCAGTCGCTCGAAAACATTCCGACAACGTTCCAAGTGATCAGGCCAATTTGCACTGTGTATAAGACAGTCGTCTACAAATGCATCTACCCCTTCGCCAGCATCTTTTAATACTTTCTTCATGAGCCTGTTAAATGTGGCGGGGGATCCCTTCAACCCGAACGGCATGACCCTGTACTGGTATAGCCCAAACGGTGTGGCGAACGCCGTCAGGTGTTTATCTTCCTCGGCCATCGGAACTTGATAAAAGCCCTTTGTCAAGTCCAGCTTGGTGAAATATTTTGCCTCCGCTAGATTGGAAATAATGGCTTCTACCTCAGGCATCGGTTCGGCGTCATCGGCAGTCACAACATTTAGCCGCCTGTAGTCGTTGCAGAAACGATGTTGACCATCGGGCTTTTAACTAATACAATTGGACTACTGTACGGGGACTCGGACGGTTCGATGATTCTGGCCGCAAGCATCTTGCCTACCTCAGCATTGACAGCTTCTCTAGTTGAGTACGGTAGTTGGTAGGGTCTTACCTTCACAGGTTTTTGATCTAGCAATGGGATTTTGTGCTTGATCAGGTCAGTGAGCCCCGGTACATCCGTAAATATATCTTTGTATTCTTCCATGAGCTCTTGCATCTGTTCTCTCTGATCCTGATCTAGCGTGTCCCCTAACTGTACATCCCTGTAGGTTTCGGTCTGTTCTAGCCTAGGCATGACTGTCTCCAGAGGCATCGAAGTCGCTTCCTCTCCTTCATCGGTCTCGTCAATTATAGCTGCAGCTATTGTCTCTGTGTTTTCCTGTTCGTCTTCCCTCTCAATATACTTCTTCAGCATAATATTCGCGTGATACAATCGTCTCTTCCCCTTGACGTTCACCATGTAGTTCACTGACCCCCTGTGCTCTTCTACTTTGTAAGGCCCTTTCCAAGTCATCTGTAGTTTCGATCCGTCACTTGGGAGAAGTATGAGGACGGAATCGCCCATTGGAATTTCCTCTGTTTGGCCCCCCTATCGTAGTATTTCTTCTGCCTGTGTTTTTCGACGCTGCTGTTCTCGGCTACGACTTTCATGGCATCCTCCATTCGTTCCCTCATATCTACCACGTATTCGTACGACGACCTCGTTTCTGACTCCGCTTCCCCAGTCCACAGATTCTTCAGTATTGCAAGTGGTCCTCTCACAGGGTGACCGAACACTAGTTCAAACGGCGAAAAACCTGTACTGGCCTGTGGGGTTTCGCGATACGCGAACAGCAGTGGACACAACATTCTGTCCCAGTCCTTGGGTCTGTCATGAGCTACTCGGCGAAGCATATTCTTCAGCACTCCGTTAAATCTTTCACACAGACCATCGGCCATCGCGTGGTAGGGCGAGCAGAATATCTGTTTGGTCTTGAGAAGTGCACTGACCTCTCTCATCAGCTCACCGGTAAACTGTGATCCCCTATCTGAAACTATTTCCTTTGGTATGCCTAACCGAGAAAATATTTCCATTAACGCTTCACTGACCTGCTCAGCTGATATCCCCCTTAAGGCTACGGCATCCGGGAAACGCGTGGCATAATCTACTAGCGTCAAAATATAACGCGATCTCCCATGTTCCGTACGATGAAGTGGACCAACCAAATCTATGGCGACGCGCGAAAAGGGCGTGTCGATCAGGGGTGTCGGCACAAGGGGTACCTTTGTCACCCTACCTTTATTGGATGTCCTTTGACACGCGTCACACGATCGACAGAAACGACCTACGTCCGCACCTATCACAGGCCAAAAGAACGACTGCATTATTCTGTCCTGTGTGCGCGAAATTCCTAAGTGTCCCCCGAACACTCCTTCGTGAGCTATCTTCATCAGCTCACTTCGGTACTGCTTAGGTACCAATAACTGCTCCACATCAGCACGTCCAGCCCCGGCCTTCTTTACCCGATAGTAAATTCCCTTACTCTCCTTTATGTGAGTACCTACCTCAGCCGATTGCTCCAACGTGGCTCTCTCCCTTAAAACTCTCAAAGTTTCGTCCTCTCTCTGGGCCCGGGCTATCTCACCTGGTGTGAGTTCCCCTATCTTGGCCCCTACCCTTACCTTCTCCGTTGAGTTGCCCTTGGCCTCCTCATTATCTGTGGTCTGACTCACTTTCGCACTCGCATTCTCACACTCATGCTCTTCCTTGTCAATCTCCACCTTGCGAGATCGCGTGAGTACCACACTTATCTTCTCAAGAGACGTATGTTTCCTATAATCAAATCGGCCACTGAGTCTTCCACTACTAGCGCTTTGAGAAGCCCAGTATAAAATGGGGTTTCTACCCACATTTCCGCGACAGGAGCAGACCTTCTCGTCCCGTCCATCAGGACATAACTCCTGTTCTTCCCAGTTAAGCTGTTAGGAGGCAGTTTGTCCCTTTTTATAATCGCACACGTGCATCCTGTGTCACGAAGGATAGTAATCTCTTTATCCCCTATCCTCCCCTTCTCCAAAAATGGAGCGGATAAATCATTCTCCGGAACATCGTCTCCGGGCTCATGTTCTGTCGAACCTTCTAACTCAATACTCTTACCTTCCTTCTCCCAAGAAATGAAGGTCTGTGGCCCAACACTCTGCTCAGCCCCTGGTTGAGTATTCGCCCTGCCCGATGACTCCCACTGACTGTTATCGGCTTCCTCATCGCTGGTTAGTACGACTGCGGTCGTCTCTTTCTGTCTCTTCCTACAGAATCTCGCAATATGGAGAAGTGACCCACACACAAAACAACCACGCCCACTCTCACGCTGGGACTTACCTCGGTTGTCCTCGGCAGTGGCAGCAGCACCCTTCTTCGTCCTGCCCTTGTCACACTGCCTACTCAGGTGATTGGGAGAGCCACAGTTGGAGCATACCGGTTTACTCACTCCTAAACCCTTACTTCTGCTCTCCTCAACCCTCTTACCTGACTTCTGCTGTTGCTCCAGCCCTCGCTTCGACTGATGAGCCTCACTATACAAGTCCGCCATCTCAACTAACTCATGCACGGACTTAGGTTCTCTCTCTTTCAAATATATGGAAAGATTACAGTCGACAATCTTCAACATCTGCTCCCTGACTAACAGATCCGTAATCCCTTCCATAGTTCTCTCTGCCTCTGAGAGTTCTACCCACCTCTCAAAATATCTCTGCAATCTCACGGACAGCTGCGTATAAGTTTCGTCCTTATCTAGACGACTCTCCCTAAACTTACGCCTATAACCCTCTGCCGTGAGATGATACTTCTTGAACAACACCTCCTTTACCTTCTCGTAATCCCTACTGTCTTCATCGCTGAGACCGGAATAAACATCTAACGCCCTGCCAGTTAACAATGCCCCTAACATGTCTGCCCAGGTGTCTTCTTCCCAATCATTTGCCTGCACGAGTCTTTCAAATCTTTCCAAATACGAGTCGAGATCCTCGCGCGAGTCATCAAAAATGGCAATTTTGGGTACCTTCGGGGCAGCAGATTTTCCATTCCCTTTACCATTGTGACACCCGTTTTTGGCTAGTTCCCTTTCGTATTCCATTCTCTCCCTTTCAAATTGTCTTTCCTTCTCCTTTTCTTCTCGTTCGCGCTCCTTTTCTTCTCGTTCGATAGCCCTTTGTTCTCGGTCGCGCTCCCTTTGGGCTTTCTCTTCGTCCCACCTAATTCTGAATTCCTCATCACTAATGCCTTCTTGTCTGGCAAGCTTCAGTGCGCCCAGATAGTCCATCAGCAATTGACCTGTAAACAAAGCTAACAATAAAGCGTGGATCGTAACTGTGAAGTTAACAACAATATTCCTGCAATAGCAAACAACAATTTTCTCTGTGACAAAAGATAAAATTGAACAGTCAATGCACAGGTAAAATCAGAGCATGTCTCAGGTAGTAAATTTCAATCTCTCTCACTCGCCTCAGGGCAGATGACCTGTCCGCACAATCACACAATAGCCTCTTGACACAACCAAGATCAAAATTAAATGTTATTTACTAGCAGTATCCCACTTCTGACACCATTGTGATGTTTCCACTTTCTCTCACTCTTCCTCTCACTAACTTTCTTCTGACACCAGCCGTGATAGGCACGGCACAAACACACAATCTCTCTTCTATAAGTTATAACAAACGATATCTGTATTGCTTATCTATACAATAATTATTAATTCATTCAATAATAATAGGAACATAGGTGATACAATTTTTCACGTGAATTTCGATGGAATGAAATCAATGCAAATCAGCACATGATAATTAAAAGGCTTCGTAATATTCAATTTCTAGCACATTTTATAAAACACATGGGTACATTCAGCATAAGGAAACCTCTCCTTTAGGGGTGTATGGCGCTATCTGGGGGCTGGTTCTTCCTCTCTACTCTGGCTTGACTGCGCAGTTAGATCAACAGGTATCGGCAGGTACCAATGGGTCGGGAAGCCAAGAAGCCACGATGTCGTTAATCAAAGTACAAGAAGTTGAGAAGCCAAGAAGGTGTTGTTCTTCCTCCTCTGTAGAAAAACAATCGCAACTTCCTAATCTACTGCTGGAAGGCATGACTTCCATACTTACTCCATGACGGATATTCATCATTAATACCTTTAACCGCTGACACTGTTATAAGTCAGGCTGCAGCTCCCATACTCCATAGGCTCCCATATAGGCAATAGAATAAACGATCAATACAATTTTAATGATATTTACACGTTCCCCACGAAGAATAACGCTCTCTCTAACAGACCCCATCCTATAAGGTTTCGTAACATACATATAACGGTGTTTCCGTGACTCTCTCAGAGGCAGTAGTTATACCAAAGTAAACCCGCTAGATTTAGGTTCTACAATTATGAACATTAAGTAAAATACACATACATCGTACAATTAACTTACCACTCAGCAACAGCTCAAATGCCGACAAGATACCAAAGATACCACGCTCTGACAAAGGATGTTTGCGGGTTCCCTGACTCTCCCCGCTCACAAAACTAGTACGAAGTTACAGTTGCAGTGGTGGTCTCCTCTTCGGCACGAAGCTGGTGAGTGCTCTCAGCGGTCTGAAGTTGGAAGGAGCGTTCGGGGATTTATACCCAGTCAGGTAGCGTCCCAAGACGCTCACCGAATGTACATTAGTTATCCTAATAGCCACCCCCGTCGACTCCAACGTCAAATACTATTGAAGCATCTCTATCCCCCAAGCAATTCCCAGGTGATCTGATCGTCAAGTACGGCGGTCAAGTAAACATTCCCTACTTTCCCCCTCTGGCATACAATAACTCTGTCTCCCCGCCGTCAACTATCTTCCCACGCTATTTATACCTTGCCACCTGTCACCCTGTTACATTGTACAACAAAAGAAACGGAAATGGGGATGGATCGGCACACGTTACGAAAGCCTGAATCCAACATCACCAGACAGGCCCTGGTCTGGAATCCACAAGGAAAGCGGAAAGTGGGTCGACCAAAACAGACTTGGCGCAGGAGTAGCGATGCTGAGGTGAAGGCAGCCGGAATGGCGCGGGCCACAGACTTTATATTATACTAGCTGAGGTCCCCGGCAATGCCCGGGATAAAATGTCCGTTCGGGATGATTATAATGGATGTGCTTCACTTTGCCCTTTCCTTTAGATTTATTTAGTACCGGTAGTTGTTGTTGCTTGTCTGTTTGTTATTAGATAAGTCTTTATGCATTCACTTTGCGCATTAATGCCCTGCCATCTCAACTTAGCAATGTTAGCATTCATAAAATAATCGGCTCACTGGACGGTGTGTGTCTAATAGTGAACAAATCGCAGGAAGAGATAATGTCATGTGGTCGCAGAAAAGAAAGGATCTAGGAGGCCAAATTAACGACACAATGCAAACCCCCAGAAATACTAACCCACCACTTCAAGTTGCTAAATCTAAATAATAAAAAAAGAAGGCAAAAGCGATTAGTCCAAATTGTTCTTTATTTTTGTGCACAATTTCAGCAACATACGTTGCCAACTAAAGTCTGCAGGCTTGACTAAAGTTTGTATTGTACATGTATTGAGGTCTTTATTTTAGGAGGATCTCTGCGTTCAGCATTTGCACTCGACTAAAGTTTGATTAAAGTTTGTACATTGAGCGAGTTTTTATATTACCAGTCCTAACCGGAAGTTGCTCGCGTATTGTAGTCGTTCACCGTTCCGACAGAACTCGAAGCTTTAGGTCTAACGTTCGTTCAAGTTTGAGTTAAATTTCGATGACAAAATGCCTTTTTAAAGCTACAATGCGGGTAGATAATTAGATTTGAGTACTTGCATGTGTCTATGATTAAACCTGGAATATGAGGGGCCAAGCCAAGGCGATTTAGCACTATCGGCGACTGCAATTTGTGCTTGTGATAATTATTGTAATCGAATGCGCAATTTGTGAGTGTGATACAGATACCGGAACCAATTTCAATTACATTTGCCGAAAAAATAGATCGAACGCCAATGTGTCGCAACACAGAAACTAATACAAACGTTCTGCGAGTTATTAATTTGTTTATTTTTTTTTTCTGTGCCGGCGACACGACGACAGTCTATACTAAGCGCAGTATAAAATCTGAGGGCCACCGAATCAGCATTAACAGCGGAGTAGCGAAAGGCGAGCTGCAATGGGTTGTATGCGATATGACGCGTTTCCGGTTGCTGCGAACAGCTGTCCGCCATTTTGACGGACCTGGCGGCCGAGTTGTTTACGTCGTACTAGGCCCTGTATTAGATTTCCTTTGAAATGCCTGACTTTTGTTGTATTGTGGGGTGCCAAAATAAGAGATCAAAGCAGAAGGACCTCAGTTTTTTGTTTGTTTGTGACTGGAGAAGGCCAGGCAACCGAAGATTTGACTAGGAAGAGGCGCCTAGCATGGTTAAAAGCTATGAATCGAAAGAATTTAGGAGACAAGGAAGCGACAAATAAGCCCTGGCTTCGAGTATGCGGGGAACATTTTGCGTCTGGTCATGTCAGTGGCATTTATTTGTTTTTGATCAATCACAGCATAGTTTCTATATAACTCGCACTTTGGTTGAAGCATTTTCTATCTGACTATTCCAGTATAGAATCGAACTAATTTTACTACAAATGGTATGGATCTAAATGAACCAGGATCCATGACGAAATTCCTATTTTACGGTTTTCAGGGTAGATTTATACACACACAAAAAACAATGAACAGACAATGCAGAAAACAAAATGTTGTAGACTATATAATAGAGCTATTACATGCAGACTATAAACCACGACATCCCTGAAACACTTCTTTAAATACATTGTAACTTTAATCCAATGCCAAGTAGTTCTACAACTTTTATTCCATACTCATTCAACACTGCTTTAGTAAGATCTGATTCCATTATCCAGGACAATAATACATGAATTGGTCATTGCTGACGTATAGATCTATTCACTATCTTCAACACATCTTCAATATAAATATTACTTCGTAAGACTAAGAGTTACCAAGAAAATCTAGATAGGTCGTCTACTACGCACAACCATGTATTACTAGATCTAGTTAAATGTACAGTACATGTGGGCCTAGATCCAGATCTAGATCTCGTAATAGAATCTAGTCACAGGATTGACATGTTGATCAATGGATCTAGATCTATCTAGATCTAGAATCTAAATCTATACACTGTATCTGGTCTAGATATAATATGTGGTGTGGTGTATCATTATTATTATGCATATTCTTGTTCATTAAACAGAAGTCAATCAATATAGATCTAGGTGAGCAGAAGCTCGGGGGGGGGGGCAGAGCACTAGGATAACTAGGACCCAACCCACTTGCGTCACCCCTCCCCTCCCCGTTCTCTCTTCTTGTTCATTGTGTAGTTGCTGCATTTCAGCACGTTTGTTTTTTTTTTCACTTCATTTTCTGTCTTCTCCTTAGTTTGCTTTCTATCGTTTGGTTTTGATTTTTTTTTATTTCTCACGCAGGGTTTCGCTCCATTGCTCTGGGGGAACATTGGATGGGTCAGTCTTGTCTATAAACAATAATTTCGCCTCATAGCGTCTCAGCGATCGCGGATTCAGAGCGGATGCGTTGCTCATGTCTTGTTCGGCTGCCATTTTCTCCAATCGGCAGTCCGTCAAAATGGCTGACGGCGCATGTCACGTGACTATCTAATACAACCATAGATTTACTACACTAACTAGATCGCGGCTTCCCATTGGTTGAGCCAGCGAAAAGTGAAGCACCCCTAGAGAGTGATCCGCCATTTTGATAAGACGTGTTGTAAACAGTCTGAGTCATCGATCCGCTACTTTCGTTTTCTGCTGTTTGTCCTTTGTAAGTCTCACAAGAAAGAATCTGAGCTTGGACCTGTCTTTTTCATTGAAAGATGAGTATTACTTAATGTTAATGAATTTTTTTTTCAGAGATAATCAGTAATTGCAGGCTGAATCACTGAAAATACGAAAGGGGGAAAGCTCGGTCTGCTATCAGGCTAGCAGTCTCGCTAGATCTAGTCAAGATCATTCACCAGGTATCATTTAATGTTTTAGATCTAGTCTAATTGGAATGGCAGTTTCTAGAAATAGCACCGTGCAGAAGTATTGATACAGTTCATTTAGCTGGCAAGTCACCAGTCATCTGTGTGGCCTAGGCTACTAGTTTACTACTAAATAGACGAGATCTACCGCCTTGCCAAGCACTTTCGATTCAATGGTATCGGTAGGTGGGTGTCACGGGGAATGCCGACAGGTCATACCACACAGGCAGCATAATCATTTAACTAGGCCTAAGTCTAGATCAAACGGTTTGTTTTTATGCTTTTACATGGTTGATAAGCTGCATTAGCCTCCCCTCCCCCTGGCCTGGGAAAAATTGCCTGGTACTGATTGGAGGCCAACACAGTGCCAAGGAAGAGGAGAAAGGGATGTAAATAATAAGGATCAAATATGATGTGTAGGGCCCAGAACAGGTACTCTTATGGGGATAAATTTACAAAATAGGACTTTTTCATATATTATCTTGCTGGAAGGACGCAAGGGAGTTTTTCCACAACGAAGTGCTTATTCGCAGACGTCTGCGAATTATAAGATCCTGATCTTATTCGCAGATGGGGGGGTTTCTTGGTCTTGAAATGCAAAATTATTGTCAATAATTTTTATGAGGCGCGTTCACCAGAATATGGAAACGAATCACCAAAATGTTTTAATTTGAAGACAGTTTAGTGATTGTTTTGTATGAAAAACTTTTTTACTCAGACACAGTTTTGCTTCCGAGAGGTCTAAATGTGTTTTGTTTTTTTTTTTGTTCTGTTTTATTGCATGGTGATAGAGGTTGATGCATACATGAAAGGTATTAGAGTGATGATGTGAATGCCTTCTTGTAAACAACAAATTGAAACACAAAATTTTAATGATGCAACATTACATTTTTTGATGTTTTCTTGATATGTGATGTAATTTTTATCTTCTCTCTTTATTCTTTGTCTTCTTGTTTAGATGAAGACGATGCACTTGGTGTTACATTTATAGAAGATGTCATTGCCATGGTCGTGCCAGGGAGAACTGTTGA
Source organism: Onchidella celtica (assembly GCA_963931925.1). Classification (NCBI taxonomy): domain Eukaryota; kingdom Metazoa; phylum Mollusca; class Gastropoda; order Systellommatophora; family Onchidiidae; genus Onchidella; species Onchidella celtica. The sequence goes on along the minus strand of OZ007576.1, from coordinate 36,891,023 downwards.
GACATAATTATGAGGGCATGCAAAGTTCAGCTGTGATTGGTTGTTTGGGCTGGTGAAGATGAGGCACAAGGTGAACGAGGTTAACTGTCTGGGAGATATCGCCAAAGTTGTCAAAGAGTCTTCTGTCTGCAGTACTGTTGAATTGTGTGGAAATGAAAGAGGAGAAATTTTTGTGCCAATGTATGACTGGACAATACTTTTAGGACAATTTTTCAAGAAAATCAAGGGTTTCATCATTTTCGTTTTGATAGCCTTAATGAAAATTATGTTGTGTAAAGAGTAATAGATTCAGAGCCAGTTCAGTTTATGTTATTCTCAGGTGATACGTTTGATTTGACGGCCATACCAGATGTACTTAGACCCTCAAGTCTCACCCTAGAGTGTCGGTGAAATAAGGGACTTTGTCTCTGAAAAGTGTAATGATTTGGTGGCCCCTCAGCCATCCCATCCTCAGCCAAGGATAGGCAGGTCGGAGGAGAGGAATGGTGAACCAGATGTAGCAGAAGCTGGACCATCACAAGCAAAGCAGAGGAAGGAACCAACTGCAAAAGCCTCCAGAGGGAAATGGAAAAGCAAAGGGAGAGGCAAAAAGTAATTTGGAATTGGAATAAACTGTTTACAACTATCTCTCATGGGTGAAAAGAAAATATTAGGTCCTTTAGAAAATACATGTGTAATAGTTCATCTGGTGTTTTGTTTCAACTGATAGTAATGCAGCTCATCTGATTCATCATCATTCAGTCACCATTCCAGCTCTGTTTGATTTCTTCACTGGATATTACTACTTTTTCACTATTTGTATTGTTTCAATGGTATGCATTATCATGCTTATTCTCATGGGTTTCTTTGCTTGTACTTTTTCTTACGTATCATGCAAGAAAACTTGAAAAAGAGCGCTATTTCAAAACTTTGTAAAACTGTAACCAAAACACATATAACACTGAAACTTGTAATTCTAAAAGGAACACGCATACAATATTTTATATTTATTATCTTTCATTGTTCTGATTGCCGATTTCCTTACGTAATATTTAGTGTTACGCCAACTTTTGAAATTAGACAAGTATGGCCACTTTGTGGTTTGACCAGACTTTAAAATGATACTAGTCATTGTATGATGCATTTATTAATTGATGACATATTTTAGGTAATGTATAATTATATATTTACAATTATGACATTTATCTGCTGTGGTGTATTATCCCTTATTATATTAATACATAATGCATTTTTATTGTCTTGATTTATTTAAGGGAAGAATAAATTATTATAGATATGAACCTACCTGAATGTTCATGTCATTGTTAAATTATTACTTGTTTTACTCTGTCCATCATCTGGTTCTCCTTCATACTTCCCTTATCTTTTTTCTGTTAGTTCAGTTGTTGTGCTACATAAACTTTGGCTGTTTTCCTTTGTAGTTAAAACTTCATAAGCATCTTTTTTTCAAATTTATTTCATTATAATATTAGCGAGTAATTGAAAATATCCCACCTTACAAAAAAATTCGCAGAAAATCAACCACACTATATTTTTTCATGAAACAAACATTAAAACCCACAAAAATGGTTATTCTATACATAAAAAAACAAACATAAAATATATTTTGCATCTCATACCAAAAGTATCATCTGTCAAAACAAAAGAAAACTTTAAACGTGATTTTCTCAAAAGTTGCTTTTGCTACCCCCCCCCCCCCCCCGAATTTCAAAAAATCATATAAAATCAGAGAATAGGTCTATTGAACCCAAATTATGTTTTAAAATGCACACCAAATACCAGTGCACAAGGATACACATGCATTTATCTCAAAAATGAAAATTTTCACCATGTGACTTATTTTGTCAGAGCCACACACATTTTAAAAAGCTGGTGCTATTTTCAAGGTTTAGATCTAGGTACAAAGGCTACCATGGCGTTTAAATCGGAGGGTGGGCACGATAGGGTAGTTGAAAGTGGGCTTATTTTGTCAGTGATGGATAATGATGAATTATATGGATGAATCAAAAATGTCCGTCAAGCTGTTATTGACAGCGGTTTAGTTGGGTTTTTTTTTCTTTAATTATTCACACACAAAAAAAAGAATTCATCATCAAGACGCTGATTCTAGACTTCTTTCACATCCCCGGCCCACCCCGATTTCTTAACGTTTTGCATTTTGTTATATTTTATGAAAGAGTGAGAAGGGACAGGAAGGTGGGAACGTTGATCTGACATAATAAAGCAAGTGTTCGCGGTAGGCCGATTACTAGCTGCACCTCTTCGCCGCTGAGCGTGCGAAGTCTTAAGAAAATGGCTGCCATGCACCACGGTGGCTTCACTTCGCTGCGGTAGGGCCCGCGATCTAGTTAGTGTAGTAAATCTATGAATACAACCCATTGTCGTAAAGTTTCACTCTTATTAGCGTGGATCGCGCTAAGGAGGATCTGCCAGAACCGCGTGCGTTGGGGGAGTGTTGTTGCGGCCCTGTGTTCCTCAAGAATCAAGAGGCTTAAAGAAAGTAGAAGTCAACATAATGTCATATTATTATTCATAACATCCACCAATAGTGTACTTTCATAAAAATAGTGCAATTTGCCTTAAGCAAAACCACTTACAATAAAGATTTAAGTAAGGTCATAACGCCCATGCCTTGATCCGGCCCCGCTGATAACATTTTACCACAATAATAATTATAGTCTCCGTGTTCACAATACGACAATCATACACGAGAAAAAGACGCTGTCCACGACAGATTTCTCAAATAGATTTACGACGTGTGTAATGATAATATGTACATGTAGCTGTACTTCCTCTACCACAGTGGAAACAGCCATGAACGGACGGGTGAGGATGATTAATCCGTCCCGCCCCCTCCTCCCCCAACCTCCCCCCCCCCAACTTTCCTCACTCACTTTTCAGTCAGGACACTATTCTCATTGATATAAATGCAGTTGACAATTCTTTACTTCAATTTACCATTACCGCTGTCGTTTGTTTGTTTGTTTCTTTGCTATACTGCCCTGGTTGCTTTAGTTGAAATTTCTATGCAGTCTAATTTTGTGACATCCCTCCCTCCTTTCCCCGGTATTTTTAAAAAATTTTTATATACTTTCAGACAATGTGTGCAATGTAACTTGGATAATGTCATATATGGCAGTAACCCGCCAGATCAACTCTTCCAATGATGTTCTGATTATAGGAGGTGTTGATAACATGAGAGATGCATTGGTGGTTGCCATCGAGACCGACTCATCTGCCAGAGCCAAGATGCTATGGCAGACCAAATTAAATGCACCGCGACCAGCAAACGAAACTGCCGCGTGGACCATGGGTGGTCAAATAGTAGGCACGACACGAAAAGCAAATTCTGTCCAGATTGGCATCGCCGCTTTGGTTGTTGAAAATGGAAATAGTTACAACAAATTTCATGTTAAGGGCATATTTTGATTTGTTACTCCCTTGGGGGAAAAAATGAATAAACGAACTGCAAGTATTTTTATGCGTCATGACTAACAGCCGGAAGGCTGCTGCATTTTACACGGATGCCTTTTGGGTATGATCGGGGAGTTGATAGATGCGCACGCCAGAGGAGATGTAGCGATTGATGGATATCTGTTTCAGATAAAGCAACAAAAACTGTACATTTGAAAGCAAAAGAAGTAAAAGAAATGGTTACAAGCAGATGGACAGATAGATAGACAGACAGACAGTCAGAGAGATAGATAGATAGATAGATAGATAGATAGATAGGCACACAGACAAACACTGTCTTACTGGACTGAGTGAGAGAATGTAACTTGTAAGTGCATGCTACAGATTTGCCTGACTGACATTTCTTTGCATTGTCTTTTCATTTCGGATATTTGCACATAGGGCAATTTCAATAAACATCATTGGCATCCTGAATGAAAGTTTCTGTTAGGTCAATTTATGTCAAATTCATTTTTTTTTTTTTTGGGTCATCCCCTCCTATCCTTCTTCCTCCCCCATTCTATGTTATTATGGCCACTTTTGAAGCACTCTCGAAGCCTTTGGGTTCAACAAAATTTCAGCAACAAAAATAAACGAAAAAAGAGGCAAGTAAAGATGCCTAGAGCTACAGACGCTCCTGTACACACATGCAGCAAATGATAAAGTTGCTCTTCGCGCAACAGTAACCATAATTCAGACAGGGGCGAAGCGTGGCCCTCTGCAGAGGGTAATCAGAGTTTAAGCTAGTAAGATCCTTATAATAGGACGTATCGCTTCATCATATTTACATAATTATAAATGCAGGGACTAAAACAATGAAACGGGTGCTCGGCACTGCAAAATCTAAAGAGCGGACTATTCTTGTCAACAGGACAGGAATGCAGCAATTTACAAGCCAAACTAATCCGAAAATACCATTCAGTCATACTAAAAGACTTATCGACTCATATTTTTCATCCATTTTTAAAAAATATAATTTGAACGGCAAGTTTTCATTGTCATATTCATAGCCAGAGATTTTGTTATTCTACCATCTCATAAAGTTTCTCGAAAAAGACCCATTAATACTAATTGGCAGAAAGTGCTTAAGTGGCATCTCTGTGTCACAACAATGTGTAGCGATCTCGAAGAAGTGGCTATCTGCCGTTGCGGTATAGATTCGAGCGACCTATCAAGTGAATTGATGTTCATAATACGTTCTGAAATTGAGAGCTTTGTTTTTGGGGGTTCGCTGCCGTTGGCATCTATGCCTCCTGTTTCTTGTTGGTTTTTTCTTGTTGGCTGTCCTTGATCCCGTTCTTTGGCTTTCTTAGCCCTCAAAAGGGCTCCCCTATGGGCGTCTTCTTCCTCCCCTATGGGCGTCTGCATAATACGTTCTACTGATTTTGATCATAGTTATATCTAGATCTAAACTATACATGATTATGCTTTGATAGCTCTTGCTGTGCGTAGAGTAAATTACTCTTAGATTACCTCAAACAAACAAACAAAAATCCACACAAACTCTTTCACTCTACTCTTTACCTTTCGATTAGGATGAAAACGACCGCATAGTGAAAAACATGCATAGGCACGTAAAATCGGGTCAAACTTTGATTATGATCCTATTTTTTCCCCCCACTATTTTGCTGTTTGCGGCGCCACTTCGGCGAATACAGGCTATGCTCAAGCTAGCTTCTGGGTGTAGTCAAGTCTTCTTCGTCTTTGTTAATCACTGATTTTGGACCAGTTCATATGGTGTAGGTCCCAACAAAGATGTTTTTCGATGAGGGGTATTAGACTATAACAACAAACCCAAAATAGCGAGGTAGAACAGAATGCTGAACTGACTAAATGGACTTGGAGTTGGGCTCGATCTGAAAAGCGTAGTAATTCTAGAATTAATATTCGAAGGGTAATCACTGATTATTTGATTATGAGGAAGCCTCGCCCCTGAATTCAGATGATAATAAACATACAGCATAAACAAAGTTACCGTAACAGTACAGCACAGTACTATAATATTAATACTGTCAACACCGATATATCACTATCAAAGCGCTTACTGATATCAGCAAGTACATGTATTAAAAATTTAGCACACTACAGCAGTCTCTCTGACTGACGTGATTGTCCTAGACATTTGACCTTGGACTGGGCCAGTTCAAGTGAACAAAGTAGACAAAGTAGGCCTATGCCTCTGGTGTTTATTATAGTTATGCAAGACGGCTGTAGCTTACAGATTATGATATTTCACCTGGTTAGTTTTCAAATATTAAATTTCTAGGACTGAAGCTTACACATTTGCTCGACTTATTAACTCTTCTAAATGCCGACTGACATCGGGCTGACCTTATGATGTGTACTCGCACAACTGCAGCTAACACCCCCCCCCCCCACCCCCCACCCCCCTTTTCCGAATATTTTGTGAACTCTCTAAAACATTTCTTTTAATATAAGAGTGAGTAAAATACGTGTTTTTCAGATGTCCGTAACTAAGGGCACCATTTAACGATATTTCATTTTTACCATCTCCTGCTGCTGACAATATAGAGAGATGCACGTCACAGCAAAAAACGAGTAAATGTTTTGTGATCCATTAAAGAAAAAAAATGTTCTTAATTTTTGTTTGTTCTGTTTTGTTTTAGGGCTCAGATTCAAGTGCGATTTGGAATGCATGACTCAGTGATTAGAGATCACTAAATAGGACTGGTATATTTCTATAATGAAAAGAAATTGGAAAGGCAAAAAATAAAAACAAAAAAATAATAATGGAGACCATTAAATAATAGTTCTTAATCCAAACAAGTTCGCTCTGGGCACTTTACAGGGTCTTGATCTCTCGATTTGCATCTCCCTCTCTCTCTTTCTTTCTTTCTCCCTCTCTTTCTCACTCTCTTTCTCTATCTCAGAGCAAATTGTAACGCAGCCTGTTAGACGCAGTTCACAATTCACAGTTGTATTATAAAGTAGAACAACATTTGAATTAGAAGAAGTTCCCGGCATTATCCGGGATAAACCTGTGAACCCACCGTCCCATCTCTCTCTCTCTCTCTTTTAGGCCTAGAAAACTTTCCATGATATTATTCTACAGTCCTACTACAGATTTAATGCATACCAGAGCACTACGCACTCATTTCTAGTAGGGAAATTGCGCGAGCCGAATTGAATGCGTTTCCGGTGCGGTGGGCTTACTACAGAGAGCCAAAACAGAGATCATTGTATTTTACATTTTTACAATTTTTTATTTAAAAATATCTGAAACCTGAATCAACACAATCGGTCGATACAAAAGCGATTGGGCTGGATTAGTTGACACTAGATGAAGCTCCCGGCGTTATCCGGGATTAATCTGTGAACCCAGTGTTCTTTCTCTCTCTCTCTCTCTCTTTTGTCTACAAAGCTTCCCATATTCTAGTCTTACTGCAGATTCCATGCTCTCCAGAGCACTACGCACTCATTTCTGGTAGGGAAATTGCGCGCACCGAACTGAACCCGTATTAATATATTCTTTCCGGTGCGGTAGGCTTACTATAGGGAGACAAAACAAAGCTCATTGTATTTTTACAACTTTTTATTTAAAAATATCTGAAACTTGAATCAACACAATCGGTCAATACAAAAGCGATTGGCCTGGATTAGTTGACACTTAGGAAAATTAACTTTAAAATTGTAAAAACTGCAGGTCTTTTAGGCTGTGGCGTTGAGCGAAAAAAGGGGCGAAATTGCACCACAATGAATTACTCCCGCCACTATTTTTTTTTTATAATAAGATTATATTTATATATTTAAGAATGAATAATAAATTTATGGTGTGTGTGTGGGGGGGGGGGGCGAGAAACACCAAAAAAAAAAGGAAAAGAAAGAAAACACACAAACACACACACACACACAAACAAAAAAAAACACATAATTTAAAAAGGTACTTATAGGTAAGTTCACACATAAATACGTAAAAGAGTTCAAAGTGGCTAGTTGGATAAATAAATAGGTAAGAATAAAAGTACGTATATATCCAGGTAATGGTCAAGTAAATACATGTAAATATACAGCTGTCTATGAGGGCTATCCTTGGGAATCGGATCCAATTGAGGTCTTTTAATTGCCAAAATTGTCAGTTGCTGAATTTTGTGTTGCCGGCTGTTCTCGAACCACTTTGTTCTCTTTATTATCACGTATGAGGTGATGGGTTTTACAGTTCAGTTGGAGCAGCTGGTATTACAAACAAACAAAAAAAAATGAATGGATGTACCGTATACAAAATATTATGATGTGCGTGGAAAGCACCTATAAATAAATAATAAAGATATAATGCATAAAAGTTTCAACATAATTATATTCAAAGCCAAAATAATAAGAGAACAAAAATAATAAATTATTATCAGCTAGATGCGGAAAGATATGATCAATTATTAAACCAGATGGTAATGCATTGCCAACAGTTGAATAATAATAGCAGTATACGGATGTAGACTAATTTTACTTTATTTCATGCACTTTGGAATGCTAGTTTTTCTTCATTTTTCATTTTTTCGTCGTTGCCTTTTTAAAAAAGTTTATTCGCTCTCAGTTTACTCTTATCTCACTTACTCATTCTCCACACTTTTCAGACATCCATTCATTTTTTGATTATTTATCCGTGATGTATCTCAGGATATTTTTCTCTCATCTGCATTTGTCTCAAATGCAAATTTAAGATTGACTAACTTGCCATATTTTACTTTACTAATACACATAATTTCAGTAACTAATAGTAAAGTGTTAATGTCATCAATAGTAGTTTGGTTTGCAAAAATATAGTCTGTCCGCACGTAATATTTCCAAAAGATGCAGTTTTCATACATTTCAATTCTTTTCCCAGTTTTACTTGAAATATATTGGGCCACACAAGGCCAAGTCTTTCAATTTGCTGCAGTGGAAAAAGAAGTGCTCTATAAAATCAGGCGTACAGTGCTCGCATTTATTACTTTCCTTTATTTTCATTTGTGTAAGAGAATATTCTTTGGGTAAATATTATGCAGGATTTTAAAATGTAAGAGCCTCAATCTGGTTTCTTTACAAGCTCTAAACCCGGTATCAAAATAAGGATATATGTCAATATTGTATTTTCGTTTTCAGAAAGCCGAGCTACAGATCGCAGAGTTTTCGTTAATTATTAATTTCTTTCTGATTTCTTTATTTGTTTAGTTTAAAAATACCTTTTACATTTTCATCTATCTCATCTTCTATGCAAAAGAGGTCTGTCTTCAGTTTTGGTTTTTACAAAAATTTCCGTCCATTCTTTTTGAACACGCATTTGTAACCGCCCAATAGTCGAAATAGATTCCAGTATAATGTCCAGCTATCAGAGTAATATCTTGCAGGGTTTTCCAGTTGTTTCCATTAAACATCTGAACATTTGAGTTTTGTGATCCAAACAGCGGCGGGTCTACTGTAAAACTAATAGAGATTAAAGCTCCTGGGCCCATAATCTCATAGAAGCCCTGAAGAAACTGCTGCTGTTTTTTTTTTAATGAGTGAATGTTTCATGTTGCCCTATTGTTGTTGGTTGCGAGGGTGCCCCATGATAGGGCTACGTTTAGGGTCTAAAAATTTAGGGCCGTTACTGGATCCAATAAGTCTCCGTGACATCTCCACATGATCCTGCACAAAGACAAGCTTACATTGTTTTGCACCAAACTCAGGCTATCTTGGCCTATCACTTGTGTAATGATTGTAATTATCTCTGTCTTGCCACAGACTTGCTACTGATAGCATGAATCACCATAACCCGGACATCCAGTGCGAGTTTGAGATGTCAGTGCAAAAAGAAGGCAAGACCATGCATTGCCAGGCCATAGACGATGTACGTTGCTCTTAAACTGTGGGGGATCTACTATGAAACCAACAAAGTTTAAGCTTCGTGGTCCTAGTATCGACGGGGCCCTGAAAAAACTTTTTTAATGAGTGAATTTTGGATTTTGCCCTATTTGTTGCTGGTTGTCGAGGGGCCCTATAACAGTTCAATCTTCAGCGTTCCAAAAATATAGGTCCGCCACTGCTCTTACAAATTCAATGTGAGTGGGGAATAAGGTACAATAAGTAAAGTATTCATTTTTCAATCTTCTGCCGAGAAAGTAATAACAAAGAGCATTTCTGAAAGCTTCATTGGTCACTTTATGTTCGGCAGTTTGTAACAGAAGTTACTTTGAGAAATGACGCTTTTGCACTGCCCATACCCCCGATAAAGCTATTACTTAATTATCAGGACAATGCTATTCCATTCAGTGAATCACTGGACTTCTCCAAATCGTGCACCTCTGATATGTGAATCTTGCAGTGCAAGTTAGTCGGTCTTATTTAAGGAGAGACCAGTCTCCTCCTGCAGACCAACGACAACAGGTCATGCACGCACAGCCGCATTTAACCCCGTGTTTTGACGTATTGTCCACTGCAGCAGATTTTTATTGAGCTAGAGAAAAGTTCTCAGATATGAGGATGTTCTTAAAATGAAGAATCGTATAGCTACATTTAGTCATTCAAATTAATTCATCTTTTCGATATCTTCAGAGCTGAACAGTAATTCCTAGTTCACCGTAATGTACCTTACCAATCAGTTGGAAATGTACTAATAATATCTTGTTAGTGCTTCGTTAGAATAAGCTTGCCAGGCGCTGCGTTTCCGTCTAAATCAGTGAAAAGTGCTAAAAATTAGCACAAAACATCGGTTTCGTTACTGAGTGAGACAGCAGCACATCTGCTAGCATTTTTATTTTTAATTAATTTCGAGAAACTTCGTTCTTCGCTCTCATATTTCAAGTTTCAGTGAACAAAAAAATAATACAAATTTATGATGATGACTCTTACGCGCAAACTCCTGTTGTTTGTGGCACTGCGTCTTGCGGTGTGTCTTGCTGAAAAAGATGTCAATTCTGGTTGTCCGTCCTGGGGTTGCATGTCCCAGGGCAGTTTTGCCTTGAGCTCAGGCGTGCCACTCACCAATGGAACCGTCAGCTGGTCCACCATCATTGCTCACGAGACTGGAGAACCAGATATCTTCGGTGCCAGAGGTTGTGTCAGTGATCAGGTCTCGGTAGTTTGTGTGACACCCAGGTAATGTAAAATTGTATACAACTGTATTTCTGTTTGTGACACAAACTCTATTAGCATGGATGTATAATAACCACAGGTTTCTAATCTCAATTAGTAAGTTTGTAAATTTTAAATAAAATATATGGACGAAACTCTTCAGCCACGAATAATTAAATAAACAATGCAGCATTAAATGATGTGTGTAACTTTTTTTTGTTGTTGTTTAAATTTCCTATGAGGAAATCTGAAAGAACAATGGTCCTTCATTGAAAGTGTAAGAACAGGGGGATTAAGGGTAATTCTTGTAGATTCTTGTACTGCATGCAAACCATGGCGTGGTTTCTTTTACTGTCTGTTCGGTACCGCGGGCATAGGATGGCTTGAATTGGCGTATCTTATTTTCCCATTTGCTTATAACCAGAGTGCATACATTGCACGTCAGGATCACAATTTAATCCATGAAAAAGTATGCAAGCAAACTCCAATAGAACAGTCGCTGAAAATAATAATACTATACAGCTTGGATACCAAAGACGGAAATGACAAACATACATTTAATTGGCCAGGCAAGGCGTCGAAGTCGAAGAATGCGATATCAGTAATCATGTTTGATAAATCCACGGCTTGTGATGTTTTTATTAATTGTTGTCTTGAGGAAGAGAAGATATTCCAAGAAACCAATCTTAAATGTTACTTAATATAATTATGACAGACAGAGAAAACGTAATTATTATTTCAAGTAAAGGGCAATTTTCATTGTTTCATGTTCCCTTCCAGCGGGTATGTCAGTTTAGATCCAGCCACTGGCAAGCAATTTTGGAACTATTCAGCCATGACTACGCCATTCCTGCCTGTGATGGACATATACGGTGACGTCATCGGCCTGGATGCCAATCACCTGGTGGCTGTAGATCAGACTGGCAAGGCTCAACACCCTATCGACATATCAGTGCTTCAGCCGTCCTTTAGGTGGGCTATACATAATAATATCATTTTATTACATCATGTACAAAGGCTTGCAAAAAAGATGTAGCCTATAACTCGAAGACTTTACGACATAACCGGATTAGCCTAAATGTGTGTTGTTATACAGACAGGACCATAATATGATTCTCAAACATTAATAAAAGATTACTTCATCAAAGTAATTAGGTTTATGAGACTGTGACAGAAAGTCATTGCAGCAAAAATTTTGTCCAGTGTCATGCAGGCTACATTTTTAGGATGTGTTTCAGAATGGAAATTTGTGAGTGGATACAAAACGGGCTGGAGGTGAAAATTTTATGCCTCTTTAAAAAATATCAAAATAAAATATTTCTGAGATAATTTCAAGCAAAATATTCCCCCTGAATTAAGAAACAAAATGGCTAATCATTTAATCTTGCATCTTATTTAAGCAAATTTCAATTTCCATAAAATATGTTTTCCCCTTTGGGGGAGTTTTCTCGGGAATTTGGTCTCTCACCTTAAGCCCTATTTTGTCAGACCCACTCACATTTTCCTAAGGTAATATCTCCATGCTCTGCTCTGTCATAACTACTCGACATATTTGAAACACTAGCTCTCTGTGTTATTTCACAAGTTAGAAGTGGTAAAGCGTTATTCGAAACCTCATTCGCGACCTCTCCGGCAGCAACCTCCCGCTACAGTCCAATAAACAACAATAACCCCGTAGAAAAAAAACAACAACGGGTCTGCAGAAATATTTCTGTCCCAAAGATATTATTATATGAGATCATAGAGATTGTCAGATAGGGCATGATCACCCTATTTTGAGTACAGCATGAAGGCCTCTCTGATCTACCTGTTCCGCAGATCTACTAAAAATGGGCATACGAATTGTCTTCAGAAACACTTGTCATCTGCACAAGGATCAACAAACATGCTGTTCTTCATCTTTTTGTTCCAAATAATTTCCATGTAGATGTGCCAGCAAAATATCACTGTTAAATGCATCACCAAGCCGCACGAACACCCTGGTCTCTAGTATAAAATTTTCACTCTTTAGGCTCAAGCCAATACGGGTTTAATGTTTTGTCAGATCCATACCACTACCCATGTTTAACCGTCATTTCTGAAATATAGTTGCAGCAGAATTTACCAGTTCCAGTGACTTACATTTAAATTATAATTATTTAGATCGCTTTGTCTATTCAGCGTGCTCCTGTACTCTCCACAAGTCTTGCGGTAATCAGTTACAAACAACAACAACAACCACAAACAAACAAAAACAGACAGGTTCAGCAATATTATGCCCAAAGGGCCTGTACACTTTATGCAATTATCAATTCCACATTGAGCCATCTCTCATCTCAATATTCCTTGGCCTCTAACGATTATAGAATTCTGAATGGTTGGAGCACCCTGTGATTAAATCTTTTGAAATAACGTTTAATATTTCAAAATCACTGTCTGACATGTTATATAGACTACATAGAACGTTCATATTTATCTTTTTCAGTCTGATGTTAGCAAATAACAGCATACTGCTACTTACGTCCTCAAGACAAGAAACAGGACAAATTGTTACATATGGCACAGGTTGGTAGTAGGGCACCAACTGTTCTTTTCAGAAACTCTTCACAACAGGGAAATTGTCTGCCCCATTTCTCAACTTGCCCTGGAATTTCCTGTTGTTGTTGTTTGCTCGCTATTAGCTCGTTACTTTCGAAACTATCATTCTTCCCAGCCCTTTAAATTTGAAGCCGCCTGCTACTTTTGTACAATATCGGCGTTTTCAAATGATTGGCCACGAAACCGCCAGTTTACGAACTAAATTTACCAGAGTGAAACCTGCTAGTTTCTTTCAGGGCTGTTTTCTTGTTCGGGTATTCTTCACTGATCTGTGACAATAAGCGATTATTTTATCGATTTCATGAATCTTAATAGAAACTCATACCGGTAGCTTGTTTGTCAGTCATGATAGCTAGTTTCTTAATCATGATAGCTAATTTGTTTGTTTGCTGTTTTTTGTTTTTTTTTAAATTCTGCTTCACTTTTCTCTAACCAGCACGGTGCGAAAAATATAGAGCCTAATCACATATGCCTCCTTCAAAACAATTAATATGTACAATATTTGTAGATGGTGTCGTTGATGGGGCCATTCCTCTACGTGGGATAGTGGAGCGAGTAAATGGAACTTTCATGGTGACTGGTCATCCCATCATTGTCGGCTTTCGTGCTTACGTTTTGACGCAGTTCGTGCCAGATAACAGTAGTTCGCCGGTAGGTAGAGTGAAACTATTAGATCACTGCTACTGACATACATATTCAATGGAAATCCAGTTGGACAAATGTGTGGTGTTTTCGCAGGTGTGGGGCTGATACCTTTTAAGGAAACTGAAGACTTTTGTTTTTCATATTCATGTAAGAGGCAAAGACATATCGTGAGTTTAGTTCTTCTTTGTTCGAACTCCACTTTTTGCACAACTGAGAAATTTGACGTTAAGCTTTTGAGGCTTTAGCACACTTGTTGTGATAAGAAGTTAGAATAAATCGGAACTGTGAAACAGCCTGATAAGTGCCACATCGCATTTTAAGCAGCTGTCAAAGTGTGTACCTGTTGTACATCTCCTACATACTAAAAAATCTCCAGTTTTTCAGAAAATAGAGAGAGAGCAAACAGAACTGAGGTCGCGATATAGTCCAGTTTTCATGTTGCGGCACCAGAGCCAGTTGCCAAGGCAAAATTAAATTGTTAGAAATGATCATGTCCATAAGTCTGATATTGTATTTTATCTTGCTTGTTTGGGACGTAGGCACGACGAATTCATTGTATTTTTTCAAAGTGTGTTTCTCTTTTGCGCAGCTTAAATGGTTTCTTCAGAGGCATACTTTCTGTTAAAAACCACCTTTCACCAGCCAAAGAATGTCAACGACCTGAATTGTTTTATTACTCCTCCACTATTTCCAGGAAGCACAAACCGTACTTGGGATGCATCGCTTGTATGCCTTGGATTTATGGGCCCACATGACTATGAGAATCCGAACAGCTTGGTATTTCAACTTCGAGCGTGAGGGATATCCACGATCTTCACCACTGCGCACTGCTAAGGGAGGGAAGTTGAACGGCTTGCCGCCGGTGGTGGCATTTTCTGGTACAACGGTTTACGTCAATATTCCCAGCTGGTCAGATGATGTAGAAGGAAAACAGCCTATGCCAGGGACACTGTGGGCAATTCAAGATGGCAAGGAAGGCCCGTCTCTTGTATTCAGGCAAAGCGCCACCTATGGACAAATTGTGCATTACGACACATTCGATAACCCCATTGACGAGAACACCAAGACAGAAGTCAACCATGTCCTGTGGGTGTTGACACGCTCTCCACCCATGATACAAGGATTCAGCGCGAAGAACGGCTCATTCGTTATGGAGATTAATGTCTGTGAGTATACGAAAAGAAACAGAAAAGACACCACATCTGAAGACAGGATGGTAGAAATGTTGGAATATTTCCACATGACTTTGAGGAAAAAAAGGAAGAGTGCCTCTGAACAAACATTAATAGTAATAATAATAATAATAACAACAACAATAATAACCCATACCCCGCGCGCTACCCGTAAAGCCCGCTGCCCCGTCAGTGACCTTACTCACGGAGAATCTTATCTGGGGTCACTGACCCGTGCCGCTAGACGATGACCACATACGCTGTCCACGTGGTTCGGTTTTTATTGATCGGTATGAAAACATTCGCTGCAATGCCTTATATATGGCCTTTAGCGTCTTTACAGACGGTCTTAGCAGCTAGAATATTCACTTTCACTTTGACTGACAGCTTCTCTCGTGGCTTATTCTACCAATGTTTGACCCGAGAGTGCGATGGCAGTGATTGCAGTTCAGTCTTTTGGGTTCACTTTGGCGAGTGTTTTCATTCCGCCTCTGTCGTTTTGTCAGGTATGTTTCTTTTGCCTTGAAGTCTATTGCGAGCGTGCCACTGCGCAATTTTTGTCTCCATCTGCTTCGATCATTTGCAAGGTTCTCCCATTCATTGGGGTCGATGTTGAATGCTTTCATCGTGACCTTGCAAGTGTCTTTGAATCGCAGATGTGGCCTACCTCTGGGTCGGTTGCCAGTAGCAAGTTCCCCGTAGAGAATTTGTCTGGGGATGCGATCATTTTCCATACGGTGGAGATGTCCAAGCCACCGCAGTCTTTTTTTGCCTAGGAGAGCCTGAGTTGATGGAATGTTGGCTCGGCTCAGAACTTCGATATTTGAGATCCTGTCTTGCCACTTGATCTTGAGAATTTTGCGTAGGCAGCGCAGGTGGAAGGAGTTGAGGGATCTTTCATGTTTGGAGTAGGTGGTCCATGTCTCTGAGCCATACAGCAGGGTGCTTAGGACGCAAGTTTGGTACACGAGTACCTTTGTTTTGATGGTCAGCTTGCTATTGTTCCACACCCTTTTTGAGAGTTTGCCAAAAGCTGTGGCCGCCTTTCCTATTCTGGCATTTATTTCAGTTGTTATGTCTGTGCTACCACTGATGGTTGAGCCTAGGTAGCAGAATTTTCCCACTTGCTCCAGAGGAGAGCCATTCAGCATGATTGGGTTGGGGTTTCTCAAGCCTTGTGTCAAAACTACAGTTTTTGAGACACTGATCTTTAGCATGAATTTGTCACAGGCTTTGGCAAGGCTATTGATGAGAGCCTGGAGCGTGGTTTCATCGTGGGCCACGATTGCAGCATCATCTGCGAAGAGGAGCTCTTGTAACATAAAATGCTCTGTACGAGATTTTGCTTTTAGTCTGGTAACATTAAAAATGGAGCCGTCCACTCTGGTGTTAATAAGTACTCCACCTGAACATTGACCAAAGGCATTCTTGAGTAGGGCTGCAAAATATATACCAAATAAGGTAGGAGCAAGAACACATCCCTGCTTCACACCGCTGTTTACAGCAAATGAATTGGATGTGCAGCCCTCAAAGTTGACACATGCCCTCATGTCAGTGTGGAAGGATGCAATAAGTTTTAGCAATGTTGGTGGACAGCCTATGGATTTAAGGACTGCATACAGGCCAGATCGGCTTACGGTGTCGAAAGCCTTTGTTAGGTCCACAAAGCATGTTATAAGCGGCCTGTTTTGTTCTTTACATTTTTCTTGGATTTGCCGAAGTGCAAATATCATGTCAATAGTTGATCGTTTGCTTCGAAAGCCACATTGTGTTTCTGGTAAGACTTTTTCCGCCAGCTGTTGAAGGCGGCAGAGGATGACGCGAGCAAAAGCCTTTCCAGTAATGCTGAGGAGGGATATGCCTCGATAGTTGTTGCAGTCGCCTTTGTCTCCTTTGTTCTTGTAAAGTGTGACAATTTTGGCGTCTCTCATATCATGTGGTATCACGCCTTCTTTCCAACACTGCAGTAACAGATTATACAGGTGTGGTAATAGTGGGCCTTTTAGGTCTTTTAATACCTCTGCAGGAATGTTGTCACTTCCTGTGGCTTTTCCAGCAGACAGGTGGTCGATTGCATTGGAAAGCTCGACTAAGGAAGGTTCAGCGTCAAGTTCGGCCATTATTGGCAGTTTTTGGAGGTGTTCCTCAAAATCTGGTGGAATATTTTTCTCAGTTGAATACAACAGAGAGTAATGCTCTACCCACCTATTCAGTTGTTCATTTTTATCTGTGATGGGTTCACCATTTACAGACTTAAGTGGGGCGCTTTTGGTGATGATTGGCCCAAGAGCTACTTTCATCTGTCTGAAGGCGGTTTTCATATCTCCCTTTTCATTTGCCTCTTGTATGCTGTTACACAAGTCTGTCCAGTATTTGTTGGCGCAACGTCTTACCTCCAGCTGAAGTTTAGCTTTTGCATTTTTCAAACAAGTTTTTGTACTCTGATTGCAATTTTTGTTATACTCATTGAAAGCAGATTTCTTTTGCTCAATGAGAGGTAGGAGAATTTCGCTGTTCTGGGCTACCCAGTCGTTGTTTGAAACTTTATGCTGTCCAAAAGACTTGATGGCACAGTCATGAATTTTTGAACTGAGAGTGTTCCATGTTTCATCTACCGAGTCACATTGGGTGACATTATCCATGCTTTCAGCAAATAACTTTTCAAATGACTTTCTATTTGATTCATCTCTGATTGCTGTTACATTGATCTTAGGGATTGAAGGGGCTTTTGATCTGTATATTTTCTTGGCCGAAATTTTGATTTTGCTGACTACCAGTGCATGGTCGGTGTCACAGTCAGCACTGTGGAGGGAACGAGTTATTTTTATACAGCCCAAACTCTTCCTCCTTGAGAGAATAAGATCTAATTGATGCCAATGGCCAGACCTGGGATGGCGCCATGATGTTCTTTGGCATCTCTTAAGGTCAAAGTACGTGTTTGTAACACATAATGAGTTTACGGAGCATAGCTCCAGAAGGCGCTGCCCGTTTTCGTTGATGTTGCCAATGCCGAAGTGCCCAATGCACTTTGGCCATGCGGAGTGATCTGCTCCCACTCGAGCGTTAAAGTCACCCAGAATTAGCAGGCCTTCGGTGAGAGGGATGTTGTGGAGAGTCCTCTGCAATGCCTCGTAGAAAATGTCTTTGGTTTCGTCAGAGGAGGTAAGTGTTGGGGCATAGACACAGATAATGTTGGTAAAACCAGACCGGGTGTTCAGTCTGAGTGTCATGATGCGTTCTGACACTCCAATTGGAGTTGCGATCGAATTGATAAGGGAGTTTTTTATGGCGAAGCCCACGCCGTGGATTCTCGGCTGTTCGCTGCTAAGGCCCTGCCAGAAGAAGGTGTAGTTTTCTTCTTTGACTGACCCGGAGTCGGGAAGTCGAGTTTCTTGAAGGGCAGCGATGTCGATGTTTAGTAGCTGAAGTTCTCGATCAATAATTTGGGATTTCCTGATGGAGTCAATATCAGTGAGATCTTGCTGTTGCAAGCCTGGGCGCATTGTTCTGACGTTCCAGGTACCAAGTTTTAGTATTTTTCTGTTTTTGCCAGGTGCACACTTTACGTCAGCTTTTCGACTTTTGGTCTAGCTCCAACCACCTTATGAAGCAGGCTGACGTGGCGGAACAACACCCAACTGCCTGGGGGCTGCCCAGGTTACGGCGGGCGGTAGTTGATCAATGCAGCTGAAAAGCCGCTCCCACCGACAGAGGGGACCCCTGGCGCTCATCCGTACGCCAAATGGATTGAGCTTATCACCGGTAACTGCCACCTCCCGTGTTGTGCCCATCCGTAACGGATGGCTGGAGTGTCCTCTCCAAATCGGAAATGGGTGGGCTTAGAGAGGAGAGACAGACGCTTGCCAAGCCCGAGCAAACGCCTCCTCGTTTTGCTGCCTTGCCTGGGCTATTTTTAAGAGATGGTGCTTTGCCCAGAGGCACCACCCCTCTCTCTGCCATTCTAGTTAAACCCAAGGGAGAGACCAGGTCAATACATTTGGAACTAGTCCGGCTGCAGGAGATGCTGGAAGCCAGTTTGATGCAGTTCTCCCTGACAACCACCTTCGGGTCTCCACTCCTGATTTTCTGTCTGGGTTTACTCCCATAGCCTTTGCTATCATAGCAACACACAAGGCAGTGTGGTATTTGTATTCAGGGTTACCTTCCCCTAGTCTTCCTCTCTCCCGAGATGACCCACAAGACAGTGGGGGTGACAGTAGCAGGCTGTATTGTGTACTGTCATACAATAGCAGAAAACTCTGGCCTTATCACGCTTGATAATGAATTAACCAGCAAAACCTTAGTCTGTCAGTCTCTAACCAATGATCTGACTTATGATTCCAAACTGACAGCTGCAGTTTTCGTGAGAACGAAGCATGATAACTAGCCACGCCCTCCCAAAGCCCTACACAAATGTTTCATCCTGATTGACACATACTAATAAACCAATGTGGGCATTTGGGGCAAAGATTATTTCAGAGCTTGTTTCTGATTGGTTCTTAGATACAGACAACTCCAGATGGTGGTCAACTTGTGAGAAAATGAGATAATATTGCAAATTTGTTGAGCAACAGTTCGCATGTCGATGTTACATCTTTTGAAAGTGTGGGGAGAGCCTTTGAAAGCTTAGTCTTTGTGATTCCGACCGGTGGTTCACTGGTTAACATGTCCATGCCACAGGGCGTTTGATTTAGAAGAGATACAGTGAACAATAACACGGTGGTTACGTCTCAAAAAGGTCAGTGACCCGACGCCTGAAAATAGGGCTTGCGCGTGGCGCGGTCAGCTTGACCTGGGCGACTTTTGCTGCCCGTGCGGCGTGAGCGCTTGCAAGTCAATACCGACTATTGCCGCCCCGCGCAGGGTGAGGGATAATAATAATAACAATAAGGTACAGGCTTTTTGAGCCGGTCAAAATACTCACAATAGTTGGATTCCGCTTTCTTTACACTTCAGTTTCGGGTTAGCCAATGCAACAGACTTGCTTTGCTTTTTCAGTTTCAAAGCCTATTGAGAATGGTGATTGAAGACCCTGTTTTCCGGGTACAGAATCAAATGTTATCGATACCTTGTACTTGCTCCACGTTCTTGCTCCTCCGTACTACTTTCGGATTTCATGTCATGCAATTCTTTTGCAAGTACCATCTGATAACAAAAATAAATAGTCTTATCGTTTGGTCAGAACGAGGTGGTCGCTACTGCTTTTAACTTTCACGAAGAAAGTGTGGTACCGCTGGGCGTTTGATTAATGTTATGGTCCTTAATAATATTACTTTTGATTTATAATTTTCTCTTAGGACGTAATTCAGATTTTAAAAAATCTAAATTTCTATCTGTTTGTGTCCATCTGTCTATCTATCTATCTATCTATCTATCTATCTATCTATCTATCTATCTATCTATCTATCTATCTATCTATCTATCTATCTATCTACATGTATCTGTTTGACTATCTGCCTATCTATATATATCCGTCCGTCCGCCCGCCTGTCGGTCTGTTTGGGGTTGCGCTACCTCTCCTATTAATGATTTTAATTAACTTGATAAGATCTGTGCTATTTCTCTTTACAGATGAGATTGCTAATGTGACGACCATTACGTCAGATTTAGCAATAACTCGCCAGCCGAAATCTCCAATCAACGACGTGCTAGTTTTCGGGGCTATGGAAGCAGGCAGCGGTGATGCATGCTTGGTGGCGATCGAGCAGGACATGAGTGGAAAAAGCCGTCTTCTATGGAAGACCAAACTGAGCGAGAAGGGACCAAAAGACCAGGGAACGTCGGTAGTGGCGGGACAGATAACGAATGTCGCTCTGCCAGTTCCTACCTCTAAAGGAGTGGGCGATGGGTGGAAACGGGGCATTGTGGCATCGGTTTTAGAAATGGGGAATGGATATCAAAGACTTCATGTGAAGGGTGTCTTTTAATTAGTATTAACTTTTAATGTATATTATATCAAATTTCCTGCCCGAGTTGGCCATTTGTCTTCATTCCTTATTAATTTTTCTTTTGGTCACCACCATTTGCCAATTCATAGTGTCTTATCCATGAATGTACAGTCTCATTATCAGAACCTTATGTAATAGTAAAATATTGTTCTTACTGCACTATAATGTATCGCGGATGGTTCGTTAATTTGGCACCAGCCCTGTTGAGATAGATTGTCTATTGCTGTTGAAGCCTTCCCACCCCTCCCCCTCCCCTTACCAGGCAATAAACACACACACACACACACACACACACACACATACATACACACGCATGTACACCAGATTTGTTTATTTTCAGTAAATACATTTTGAATTACCTGCATAATACATGTATCTATATTGAGGAAACAATGCATCGTATTGCACAGAAAGGGAAATACGTTCTATGGTACCTTTCATTCTTGCTTTCCAAAGCTGCTGGTGTGGTGAATACTGGTGTGTTGCAATGATGCTGTTATTTTTTTCAGAATATTGATAGGCCTATTATGAAATGATGCTACTACATGGACAATTATTATTTTCTTGTAGTGAAACTGTAAGTGGTGGAAGAACTTGAAGATGGACAATGCTTAATGTAAGTTATAGTTTATACTAGGTTTCCTCTGCCGTGCTTTCTTGCTCTCTGCTTCCTCACATTAGAGAAGCTTGTGCACTTAATACACACACACATATATATACATGTATATACATAATGCCACGAAACCCAAACCCCACAACAAAAACAAACGAAAACATAATGTAACATATAAGGTTGGAATATTGTCAGTTACTAGCAGAAAAGACACCACCCCCCCCCCCAAACGGCAGTCAAAATCAGTCCATTTCTCTGTGCAATCTGTACATACCCAGGTCTGGGTGTCCATTTTTGGGTTGCGGTGGATCGGTGGGGGGGGGGGGGGCGGAGCCACCAACCCTACGGAATTCCGACACGTAGGATTGACGTCAAAATTGAGAAAGTCCTATTAAGATTTACGTCGGAGATGTCTGGAGATGATTGGGTAAGCATCTAATTTATTTGTCCTGGTTCCTACGCGAGGCTTTGCAACAACCTTTTCATTTTGCCACATTTTGTCTTCGTCATATCCAAATGAGGCCTAAACTAGACATGACTAGACATTAGAATGGCAATATTAAATACATAAATATAATGGTATAAAACATCTGGATGTGTTTACAGTTTTGTATAATTTAGATGCAATTTATTTTACTGTATGCCGGAATAGTTTCTCTCTAAAGAAGCATTAAACTAAATTTACATCTATTTCGTCTTGTTTTGTTTTATTTTGCATGACATACCGGTATATGTAATTTTTTTGTTCACTTTTTAATTTTTTTTCATTTTAATGGTTTGATAAAGCTTGGTCAGGGTCGTGAGGCGTGAATGTTATCAAGTTTTGTATCATTGACTAGGGAAACATTAAAATGACGAGTGCTCCCTGACAAATAACGTTTAATGTTAATGGCAAATTTGTTTGTTGAATATGACATCATCAACATTTAAAACCCAGCCGATCATCCAGTCTCCTACTCTGCGAAACGCACGATTACCATGCGATTCTATCATTATAGGCCAACGATTCCAGTCTACTTACGCATTCTAATGATAATACATGTAATAGTTCCTGAACAGCTTTTTTAACCACAACATCCCTGTGAATTAAAGACTTCAACAGAAATGCATGGAGATGAATAAAATTATTGAATCACAGCGTTGCAGAAAGAAGAAAAAAGTTATTAATGTATTAGGGGAAAAAAAACAACTTCTAAAAATAGATATTATGTCGTAGGCTATTGTGATGGCATTTAGATCCGACATGTTTCGCAGGCATCGAACAGCAAGAGGCTGATTTCAGAACAATACCATTCCAAAAATTTACCGAGTTTAACGGATCCAGTTAATACATAGTAAGTTGCGCTATTGAAAAACAAAATTCGCATACCCGGCACGGCAGTTCCCCCCCCCCCCTATCTCTCTCTCTCTTAAAAAAAAGATTAAACTTCATTTGCAAAAGTTTATATATTATTACTATATTGAAACGATTTTTAGCATTCCTGTTCTTGGTACACAATTGGTTGTCCACTTGTTTTTTGTTTCTTGGCTGCAATACATGCATATGATATAGGTCAGATGTTTGTGCTTTGCTTGTTTCTCTGTTCAAGTAATTGATTGCGTGACTGGACTTTTTTAAAATACACTTTTTCTTTCTTCTCCCCCCCCCCCCCCTTTTTTTTTTCCTTCTAACAAAAAATAAAAATTCAATACTTACATATGTCGCCCAATCTTAAACCAGACTGTTTTTCTAACCATGAGCTATTATTAAATCGTCACGTTCGGAGAGATGCAAAACCTGCTGGGCGTGATACTGACACGAAACATACCCACAAAATGATCTGGCTGGTTTGTGCGAAGAAACAGTAACAGCTGTGTTTGGATAGATATTAGCTCATAGCTGTATCCCCCAAGGTTTATGCTTGAACATATACATTGTTTGTGTTGGCGGGATATTCTATAACAGATTTATCACTAGGCAGGCATATAATTATTCATTTAGAACAGCCTATATTAAGTATAGCCTATTGTGTGAACTTCGAATTCCTTATTAATCCTGTCCTAACTCTTTCAGCTCAAAAATTGGAGACTACAATGTTCGAGTAGCCTAGATCGCCCAACATTAAAGTAATTTAACGGACATATTGTTCTGGAGGTCACTGAATCAAAGTCACATACATGTAGTTTGAAGTTATGTGCTTGACTATGTATGATCTTAGGCACAACAATCATCCAAAACATAATAATTATTGGAAAAGCGAAAATTAACGATAGCAGTTTTTAACATTACACCGGATTACAAATCAACAAGGGCCTCTACTCTTGAAATGTTTGTAATGGCGACTGAAGTCATCTGGTACTGGTAGTGGCAGTACGAGAAGGCCTAGATCTATAGGGCCTATACATTCTGTTCACCAAATAAAATCAGCATGGATATCAACATAAACGCCAGCAACAGTGTTCGTCCGAGCGGCCCGAAACCGAGAGAATGTGGCTGTAAAGGCATACGTACATGTCGTCTGTGTGAGACCCCATCCAGAGGCGAGAGTAAAATTATGCATCTGAATGTACGTAAAGTGAACCCCACTGACTTGCACCATCATTCAGACATGGTGATACATACATACATGAATTAACCTGATTTGTGCGTGGCTGTTTTACCCTATTCACATACGTTTGCGGGTCTTTTGACGCGAAGTAGGTTTTCTGTACTCTGTGTGTGTGTGTGGGTGTCATGTACTGCTGTTTGCGTTACAATGCACTAGGATTACAGATTACATGACCAGTGTTGGGAAGAATATTATTATATCAGTAGCTGGGGAAGAGAAATTACCAATGTTTTTTGTGGAAGAGTAAATGCATCTTCCTACAGCAGTAATAGTGGCACAGTTGGGAAATAGTGTGGGCCTATCATCCTCTCAGGAAAGATTCTTAGCCTTGAAATGCATACAACATGTACTGAAGAAACACAAGAGTATCATGCTCACAGTTACTGAGCAGCAAAGGATGGAGGAGAGAAATTAGAAGGATTTAGGATGGGAAAGAGAGAACAGCAGTATAGTGGTAGTACTAGTAGAGTGGAATGAGAAGAAGAAGAGGAAGCAGAAG
Organism: Onchidella celtica; assembly: GCA_963931925.1. Classification (NCBI taxonomy): domain Eukaryota; kingdom Metazoa; phylum Mollusca; class Gastropoda; order Systellommatophora; family Onchidiidae; genus Onchidella; species Onchidella celtica. The sequence continues at coordinate 36,866,481 of OZ007576.1, read as the reverse complement.
AAGGTGATGGTTTGGGTGATGATGAGAATAATGGAGAGAGATGGTGATGAAGGTGACATTGGAGGTAATAGTGATTGCACTACTAGATTTAATGCAAGTGGGAAAAAAATCATTACAAAAAACGCGTGCTTACAAATGAACAATCCACTAATTTTGCTCATAACAGCTCTTGAAACAAATCAGAATTTGTAGTTTTTGTGGTCACTTTTCCAAACCCAGAAAATGCTGATCTCAAGAAAAGGTAATCAGTGTATTAATTTATTTGTAATAATACCAGTATATGCATTCTGGAGTAGCTAAAATTTCGTCAGAGTCAAAGACCAGCAAACGCCACAATTTATGACTAGTGCTTGTTAGCAAGCATCTGCTCATTTATTGCGCATTACCATGCAAGCTGTCCATTTGATGTCCCAGATGGGGAAAAAGCTCTTCTGAAAAGCAACAATGGCATAAGAAAGTAATTGTCACTTTAGGGTAACACAAGACCGACAAAGCACATGTGCATACAAAGTGGAGCAAGTGTTTTCCTTACATTGCAGATGGGGTGAAAAAAGTGCACGAAATATGTATCAGGTGAAAATGTGTTTTTTTCTGTGTAAGAAAATTCGGGGTCAAAAAGGCCCACAGATGAATCGGTATTGTAAAATCTCATTATTATGAGCATGTTTGTGCATTAACATGCAAATGTACCATGACCTGGGCATGGAGGTTCTTGGAGAATTCATGTGCAAAATTCCAAATAATATTAATAAGAAAAGTACAAAGAAAAAACATTATTGCTTGGGTCTTTTTTATCTGAACATACGAATCGGGTGAACTCACTTCAGGGGGGAAGGGATTTGCAGTCTAATCCACCAACTTTTAATATGCAAGTTTCAGCTGCATGGATGTTGTAGGAGTTGAGAAATATTTTCTAATCATATGTTATAAAATTGTGTACTGTCACAGTGATGTAGATTTTTTTATCACCCTATAGGACACTATGTCCTAGAGATTAAATATCAATAGGACACAGTGTCCTGGAGTAACCAAAATAATAGGGCACCAGACTAGGAACAGGATTCATTGTGATAAATGTATTTTATTAACTCAAGGTCCGCTGACTAGAACTTCTGTTTATATCACAAAAACAAAAAAATCAACACAATTATGTAGATGACTAGTACTGTAGTAGAATCAGGGCAAAGCTTAGTGAAAGTTGAAACATTATTGAAATGTTCATGACTAAATGTTAATGTTCATTGTTGCGAGCTGCAAACGACAACAGATATTACTCATTCAGCATCATTGTTGCGAAACAACTGTCTCTTTTTTTTGCTTGCCCACTTGCTGACAATGGTGTGCAGATGCTGGCCTTTTCATTGTCAAAAATGAGCCATGGAAACTGTGGCTTCCATGGCTCTTGAAAACGGCGCTCTGTTTTAGGCCTACTACTGCCTGTAGTCTTCGACGCATCAGTCGTCAATTCGGAACTGGTAGACGCACTGCCACTCACCTCTGGCACACTCGCCGATGGTGCGAACATAGATTTCAAAGATCGCTGATCTTTTTCACATTTGAGTCTCTTCTTTGGTGGCATGATAAGACTGATGGCGTGATGCACACGTGTCTACCACTGTCAGATGCGAAGGAAATCAAACCGCGCGCAGGCCGGAAATTCAACAAGAGTTACTCGCTCTTGCTGAATTCTAAGTCTGTGCTCCTCTCGCTAATTGCCTTTCAACGCTACTCAGTCTTGCAGGCCTCCACACAATAAAACGTCTGTAGACTTGTCCGCGACCTCGCGAAAACGATAGGACATGCGACCGCTGCGCTTGTATTAGGATCGGACATTTGACCGGATGGAGGTCGAGCCGATCGGTCATATTACATTTTTATCGGTCAATGACCTGAGACCGATGGAAATCTACATCACTGCTGTCAAGACGCATTCCAAGTACGAACAGGACTGAGACAGGGCTGTCTTCTCTCACCTGTCCTGTTCCTGCTAGTCATAGACTGGACAATGAAGACATCTATAGCCCAGAAGAGAAACGGATCCAGAGGACACTCTGGCAACAGCGGGATGACCTTGACTTCACCGATGACCTTGCGCTCCTTACATCACCCAACAGCAGATGCAGGAGAAAACCAACACTGTGGTAGACAACTGTGTGAGCACCGGGCTGAATATCCATAGAGGAAAGAGCAAGATCCTTGAGGTCAACACAGGGAATGAAACCCCCATCAATGTGGAAGGCGAAGCGCTAGAAGAGGTGAAAAGCTTCATGTATCTTGACAGCATCGTGGACAGACATGGTGGGATGGACGCAGATGTAAGAGTGCACAGCGGCAAGGTAAGGGCAGCTTTCCAGCAAATGAAAAATGTTTGGAACACCAGGGACCTGACCATTAACCCTTTGAACACTTTTGCCCTGTACTCCGGTCAAATTCTACGGCGATCATACACTATTGACCTGTACAGCGGTCAGAAGGGTGACACCGCATATTTGTGCTCTTGCGTCATCAAAAGTTGCGTTTGGCCGCCATTTTTTATTCCCAGTTGTAAACAAAGAGAAACTAGAAGCCGGCGGGTAGTTTGGAGAGTTTTTTTGTGAAATTTTCGTGATGAATGCACAGAATGCAAAGTTTTTTTTATGTATCAAACGGGGCTCAACATGCTGGACCGACTGGCATACCAAGGCCCAATACTTGAGATAGAAGATAAGAAAAACATTCTATAATACTCACATTTGCTCCCTATCCATCAATGTTGTGTTTGTTGTGTGTTTCCATCATTATATTACTATTTATGAAAATGGCAATTTTGGGCTGGGGGACCAGGGACAGGGGGACCGGTGTTCAAAGGGTTAATACCAAAATCAGGATGTTCAACACTGTCACAGAGCCTGTTGTACTGTACGGCACAGAGACGTGGAGGACCACTGTCACAACCATGGAGGAAATCCAGACATTAATTATCAACACCCGCCTCAGGAAGATCCTACGAATTTGCTGGCCTGAAGACATCAGCAACCAGGACCTGTGGCAGCGAATGAAACAACAGCCTATAACATATAGAAATTCTACAGAGATGCTGAAGATGGACAGGACACATGCTTTGGAAACCTGCATCCAGCACCACAAGACAAGCCCTCACATGGAACCCTCAAGGGAAAAGGAAAAGAGACCGGCCAAAAAACACCTGGCGCCGGAACTTGGAGGCAGACACCAAGAAGAGGAGTCGCACCTGGGGACTGCTGGAACAACTGGCCCAAGACGGGAATGCCTGGAGAGCTCTTGTCGACGGCCTATGTCCCAGGATGGGATCACAGGTGGAAGTATTGAAAGTACTGAAATGTATCAAGGGCATAAATTTTAATAATAAAGGATTCAGTATTGCTTCTCTTTAATTTTAAGATATTGAAACTGGTGAAAATTGTAAGTTCAAGCCAAATGCCTTTTATCCAAAATACTTTTAATATGAAATACATTCCCTGGAATTTTGGATTGAGCAGGTTTCACTTTATCAAATAACAAATTTATGTGAACATTTCTTTTTATTTTCAGCCCCAAATTACATCATATTATTACTGTGTTCGTTGTGGGAAGGCCTGGAAGAACATGGACACGCAACAGCATGTTTCCACAGGACAAGATTGCCATGGTGCTCAGAACCACAAAGAGGAGTCAGATGCCTCTTCCCAAGTCACACAGACTGGACAATTTGGAATAAATGGACTAAATACAGATAACACAGGTCCTAAAGTACTGTCACCAACAGAGTGCAACCATGAAGGTTTAGAATGCAGGGATGACTTTGAGGGAATACTTATGCTTGAAAATTTTGTTACAGAGGAGGAAGAAGCTATGCTGGATAAAGCTGTCAGTGAAACCATCTTTGTGAATTCTCAGTCAGGGCGCAGAAAACAGGTAAGATACTGTAAGAGGTAATGGACCATTTGTGCTCCAAGCCAGACCAAGAATGATTTTATTTTCTTTTTGAATTTATTGGGGGGGGGGGGGTGGCTGGGGATGTATTCAGGTAGTTTTTATTGTGAACATGAGACTCTGCAAAATACAGCCTTTTCTTTTTATGCCAATTTCAAAGACTTCATAGCAAACTCAGTTATCTTTTAAATTTGAAATGTCAGTAACAGAGTACATGTAAATGAAACTGCTTTTGAGAGATCTTGAAAATTGTTGAGACCCAGTAGTGTACTTAGTAAGTATGATTCTGCGCACGTTCATAAATGTTACTACAGCTGTATTTTTTATGTCAAATGTATCATTCATTCTGGTTTGCCGGGGTACAAAATTGCCTTCATTAAACACTTTTATTTCAGGTGTATGACTTGCATTATCAGTGTGTTCATCAATTAGCCCTGTCTAAGAACATTTTACACTTGTTTACATTTGGATTTCATCCCACAATTATACTTATTTTTTTACCAGTTTACAGTGGGAAAATGTCAGTCTCTCATTGACCATAGACTTAAACAGGAGGTTTGGCTTGATATCATTCAGCATCAGTGAATCCCTTTTTTTTTCTCCTTCATCAAACACAAAATACACAGACAAGGCATTGAGAAAAATCAGGAATCTGTGACTGAGCATGGATTGATAAATATTTTATGTTGTTCATACTAGAAGCATGTTGTGAATACCAGTCTTTCTTACTTCTCCAGGACTATGGCCCAAAAGTGAATTTCAAGAAACAGAAAATAAGAACAGCTAACTTCAATGGCCTCCCATCTTATAGCCAATTTCTTTATGAACGCATTAAGACACACCAGGGTCTTAATGACTTTGAGCCTGTGGAACTCTGTAATTTGGAATACACGCAAGCCAGAGGTGCCCACATTGATCCCCACTTTGACGATATTTGGCTGTGGGGTGAACGATTAGTGACCCTGAACTTGCTGTCAGATTCTGTGTTGACCTTTACATTAGACTCTGATCCAAACATTGAGATTAAGGTGCCACTTTTTCAACGGTCTCTAATCAGTGTATCCAGCAGTGCACGGTATAAATGGAAACACAGTATCAGCCCTGACAATATCAAAGAGAGGCGAATAGCCATGACATTCAGAGAGTTGTCTAAAGAATTCAGCTCAGGCGGTGAGAGAGAGAAGGAAGGATCGGAACTGTTAAAACTGGCTCTTACATTCCATGGTTGTGCTGTCGGTAGCTGACACATCTTATTGCCTTATCTGCGTATATCATGTTTGTAAGTAAAGCAGAGAATCTACAAAAGCAAATAATTTGTCTTTATTGATGAATAAATTGCAAATTAAAACATTCTTAATTTGTGCAATTAATGGATTCTTGTGAATTTGGAGCACTGATATTACATGTATTATCAAGTTTGAGAGGGTGCATTTCAAAGCCAATTTTCCTGATCTGTCCAGTCTCACTTCTTCATGGAGTAGGTCAATTGTGAGATATGTGAACAAGGAGTTTGAAGAGTAAATTGAAGTGCAGAAGGAAATTTCCTGTCATATTTTGTAATTCTACTCGAATAAAATGTCTTTTTTTTTTTCCAGTCCAAAATGCCAGAGCTCTTACTTCTGTTCAACTCAGTTATGCCTCAAAATCAATGAAATTGAAAGTGAAATATAGCCAACTTCAAGACCTTTTAATCCTCGTCCTGCGGGAGGCCACTATATTGACCTCCCTGCGCAACACACAAGACACGAGAGACCAATATTGTGGCCTACGTACTGCAAACCAGGTCCTGCAGAAGGCCAATATATTGTATGGCAGCGCTGCTCGTGATTTGTTTATTTGGTTGCCACGATTATTGTTTTTTTCATGTTTTTCTTCCACACCATTTTCACGTGTTTATCTATCCTGTTGTCCCTACTATATCTAACTAAATGGTCTCGTCCGATTACGTTTCTTACAATGCAACTATTCATAACCATTGGTCATACTCCTGTAATAGTACTGACGGCCTGAAGTTCGAACTGGGGAGAATCTTGGGGAAACTTACTTTGATGCTGGTTGTCGTCTACATGTGAAATGAAAAGAAAGGGGCCATGTGCATATTTGAGAAACTGTTCTATGTCTGTAATTATGAATTCCGGTGTAAAACTAGGGCATGCTGCATAAGGGCATATGTATATATATGTAGGTTTTTCATCAATGAAAACTGGGAGAAAATGACCGACTTTGTTGTTGGTCGTTGCCTTTATTTGATCTGGTAATTAGAGAGATATTGTGTTGCTTTGATTAAACTGCTTTTCAGTACATGTATGTACTCTACGACCTGGAAATCAAATCTCTTGCTAAAACTAACATCACAAGTACATGGAAGCTTTACATAGTAGAGGAGGGAGAAGGCAATGCCACGATACATGTGGTTAGTAAATTAAGTGCCTGGCTTAAAAAATAACTTGTTCACCTGAATGGCCTGACTTAGGGACAGAAAAAAGCGCCGAGGTCTTGAGAAAATGATAAAACCTGTGTTAAACGGCATGTAAATGCAGAAAATTCTTGATTTTGGGCTTTCCATTTAACAATGGAACTTACTGCATATCATCACAAGTACTTTGTCCAAATATCATAGTGGTCACTTACAATTTGCACTTCGGCATTGGCAACATCAACGAAAACGGGCAGCGCCTTCTGGAGCTATGCTCCGTAAACTCATTATGTGTTACAAACACGTACTTTGACCTTAAGAGATGCCAAAGAACATCATGGCGCCATCCCAGGTCTGGCCATTGGCATCAATTAGATCTTATTCTCTCAAGGAGGAAGAGTTTGGGCTGTATAAAAATAACTCGTTCCCTCCACAGTGCTGACTGTGACACCGACCATGCACTGGTAGTCAGCAAAATCAAAATTTCGGCCAAGAAAATATACAGATCAAAAGCCCCTTCAATCCCTAAGATCAGTGTAACAGCAATCAGAGATGAATCAAATAGAAAGTCATTTGAAAAGTTATTTGCTGAAAGCATGGATAATGTCACCCAATGTGACTCGGTAGATGAAACATGGAACACTCTCAGTTCAAAAATTCATGACTGTGCCATCAAGTCTTTTGGACAGTATAAAGTTTCAAACAACGACTGGGTAGCCCAGAACAGCGAAATTCTCCTACCTCTCATTGAGCAAAAGAAATCTGCTTTCAATGAGTATAACAAAAATTGCAATCAGAGTACAAAAACTTGTTTGAAAAATGCAAAAGCTAAACTTCAGCTGGAGGTAAGACGTTGCGCCAACAAATACTGGACAGACTTGTGTAACAGCATACAAGAGGCAAATGAAAAGGGAGATATGAAAACCGCCTTTAGTCAGATGAAAGTAGCTCTTGGGCCAATCATCACCAAAAGCGCCCCACTTAAGTCTGTAAATGGTGAACCCATCACAGATAAAAATGAACAACTGAATAGGTGGGTAGAGCATTACTCTCTGTTGTATTCAACTGAGAAAAATATTCCACCAGATTTTGAGGAACACCTCCAAAAACTGCCAATAATGGCCGAACTTGACGCTGAACCTTCCTTAGTCGAGCTTTCCAATGCAATCGACCACCTGTCTGCTGGAAAAGCCACAGGAAGTGACAACATTCCTGCAGAGGTATTAAAAGACCTAAAAGGCCCACTATTACCACACCTGTATAATCTGTTACTGCAGTGTTGGAAAGAAGGCGTGATACCACATGATATGAGAGACGCCAAAATTGTCACACTTTACAAGAACAAAGGAGACAAAGGCGACTGCAACAACTATCGAGGCATATCCCTCCTCAGCATTACTGGAAAGGCTTTTGCTCGCGTCATCCTCTGCCGCCTTCAACAACTGGCGGAAAAAGTCTTACCAGAAACACAATGTGGCTTTCGAAGCAAACGATCAACTATTGACATGATATTTGCACTTCGGCAAATCCAAGAAAAATGTAAAGAACAAAACAGGCCGCTTATAACATGCTTTGTGGACCTAACAAAGGCTTTCGACACCGTAAGCCGATCTGGCCTGTATGCAGTCCTTAAATCCATAGGCTGTCCACCAACATTGCTAAAACTTATTGCATCCTTCCACACTGACATGAGGGCATGTGTCAACTTTGAGGGCTGCACATCCAATTCATTTGCTGTAAACAGCGGTGTGAAGCAGGGATGTGTTCTTGCTCCTACCTTATTTGGTATATATTTTGCAGCCCTACTCAAGAATGCCTTTGGTCAATGTTCAGGTGGAGTACTTATTAACACCAGAGTGGACGGCTCCATTTTTAATGTTGCCAGACTAAAAGCAAAATCTCGTACAGAGCATATTATGTTACAAGAGCTCCTCTTCGCAGATGATGCTGCAATCGTGGCCCACGATGAAACCACGCTCCAGGCTCTCATCAATAGCCTTGCCAAAGCCTGTGACAAATTCATGCTAAAGATCAGTGTCTCAAAAACTGTAGTTTTGACACAAGGCTTGAGAAACCCCAACCCAATCATGCTGAATGGCTCTCCTCTGGAGCAAGTGGGAAAATTCTGCTACCTAGGCTCAACCATCAGTGGTAGCACAGACATAACAACTGAAATAAATGCCAGAATAGGAAAGGCGGCCACAGCTTTTGGCAAACTCTCAAAAAGGGTGTGGAACAATAGCAAGCTGACCATCAAAACAAAGGTACTTGTGTACCAAACTTGCGTCCTAAGCACCCTGCTGTATGGCTCAGAGACATGGACCACCTACTCCAAACATGAAAGATCCCTCAACTCCTTCCACCTGCGCTGCCTACGCAAAATTCTCAAGATCAAGTGGCAAGACAGGATCTCAAATATCGAAGTTCTGAGCCGAGCCAACATTCCATCAACTCAGGCTCTCCTAGGCAAAAAAAGACTGCGGTGGCTTGGACATCTCCACCGTATGGAAAATGATCGCATCCCCAGACAAATTCTCTACGGGGAACTTGCTACTGGCAACCGACCCAGAGGTAGGCCACATCTGCGATTCAAAGACACTTGCAAGGTCACGATGAAAGCATTCAACATCGACCCCAATGAATGGGAGAACCTTGCAAATGATCGAAGCAGATGGAGACAAAAATTGCGCAGTGGCACGCTCGCAATAGACTTCAAGGCAAAAGAAACATACCTGACAAAACGACAGAGGCAGAATGAAAACACTCGCCAAAGTGAACCCAAAAGACTGACCTGCAATCACTGCCATCGCACTCTCGGGTCAAACATTGGTAGAATAAGCCACGAGAGAAGCTGTCAGTCAAAATGAAAGTGAATATTCTAGCTGCTAAGACCGTCTGTAAAGACGCTAAAGGCCATATATATCACTTACAATTTATCTACCAGTATTGTTGTTATTGTGTCCTACAGTAAACACGTTACACGTGTTCAAAAGGACCCGATTGACCCGACCACCAGCCGTTATCGGCAACACGCGAACGATCAGCTGACTGGCTATCCCCGCATGGGGCGTTACGTGGATGATTTCACTCAGCGTGGGACCAGGGTTAAAATATGTCCACATCCACCTTTATATCTGTCTATGCATAATACATGTATATTATGTAGAATTTAAGGCTCAGCAGTTTAGCTTTCAAGGCTACATTGGAGGCCTTACTTCCTTAATAATACTGTAGGATTCAATAATTGTAATGTTATGACAACTTTGGCAACAAGTTTCACCTTTGTGCCTTGAGGCTTTAGAAGTTAAATTGCAAATGTACATTCAAGTGCTACTATCATCTCAGGGCCCGAAAGTTTGTAAGCATGTCAGCTGGATTTATTTCCCAAACAGACCACCCACGAAGATGTAGGAAACGTAAAGACTGATACGGAAAACATAAAAGTTCACAGAAATCATACAGTGATCATTTTGTCCTGAACAAACAAAAATGGAGAAATTACTTATTTCCCCTTCCTCCCAAAATAACAGCACTAAGATAACGAACATAAAATAATCGAAAGGCTGCAGGTTCATTTTCTTGCTATTTATTTCTTAAAGGAATGCTTGAATACATTGGCATTTATACATACAACAGTTTCTTAAAACACAAATGTAGCACAGAATGTTGCTGGACAACTTGGAAAGAAAAATTACCTTGTCTTCCTAGACCTAAACATTTCATGACATGCTGATGCCACTGATGATGGAAGACAAGAAAGAACTGCAATGAAGATCAAAAGAATGTAATGAATAAAAAAATGTCCTAACCATAAAAGGACAACAAAGCAATAGAAGTATTAGAAGCTCAAATGAAAGCTGCTGATTTCACAAGCTCTTCTATACAAACCAAGCATGGAACAGATCTGTGAAGATATTCTCAATAATGCCAGAAGAAATGATTCATCTACCATGGTAGTGCCACCAACATCTGAAAGAACTAAACATTTAATTTAGATTTGCTACAGTAAAAAGATTCTTGCAGTTTCCAACGCCTAGCAGTGAGCACAAGGAAAATGTGGCAGCTAATGGAAGTTACATTTGCTTGGCAAGCATTGAAAATAGAAAATTGATTGATCACTTTTTTATTAAAAATTTTTTAGTGTTTGTACTGCACATAAAAGGTTTTAGATGATAAGCACAGCATTTTGTTATATTAATAGCTTACATAATACACTGAACTGTCAGAGAATAATAATTTACACTTGTATAGAGAAATAACTGTACATGAGCAAATCCAAAAATCTGCACCCCCAAACACAATGGTACACAGGACAAGCAATCTTTGAAATGCAGTGGATCATCACCGTTCCCTAAACTGTGGTAACTGGTTTTGAATACTTTTCAGGAGATGCAAAAAACGGTCGCATTTTAGCAGAACTGACATCTTGACTTTTGGAAAGTTTGCTATTTGATTATTTTTTGGCTCAGGAGTCTAGAATCAAGATCATTTGATGCAAATTGAATGTGGTTGAACATAGTTAATAGTAATTATATAGGAATCGATTTTCTTAATATTTGAGCTATTACAGTCTTGGGGAACAGTGACGATATATGGTAACACAATTTAAATACTAGAGGGATTATCCATACTACCCCCCGGTAGCACTACTGAAAGTTTTGTAGAAAAAAAAAATCATACATGATGTTGGTTCCCCCCTAAGGCACAGGACAGAGTGGCCAATGCCAGTGTAATTATGAAAAAAAATCCAGATTACAATATGCCATGGAAATCATTTTAGACTGTAAATCAGTCATATCATGTGTGGAGCTGAATCAAATTTGATGGGAACAAAATTTGTTCATGGGCAAAGGAAAATGATCTATGACTTGCAAACTTAAACTGCAAACAGCCGAACAAAATTGATAATATATAATTTCAGAACTTTGAATAGAATATCACACCATCAATTACTAAATTATGCACTGACATGCTATGAAATTCAATTGAGCACCAACATGCCAAAACATCGTGCCACCAATTGTGGACTTCCCCCCCCCCCCCAAAAAAAAATTAAAATAACCTGAGGATGAGAAGCTTTGTGGTGAACTTTACCTCTTAGCTGCCTTTGGTTGTGGGTCTTATGAGTCATTATGCAAAATTACCCAGTTTCTCACACATCCTCAAGAGTAAGAGAATGTTGACAGCAATGAAAATGATGAAAAGATGAACATAACTTGGCAAGTGGTTTCTGCAGCTCTAGGTCTGAATTTGCCAGGAGACTAATCAACATTGAATCTAAGCAGATCTAGATGGACTCATAATAATTATGCACTTCATTAAAGTTCTCTTTGGTAGCAAACAGCAGGCCTGGGGCATTCTCTTTTTGTGACCAATATGTTAACTCTTGAAGTGTTAGAAAGGCTTTACACATGAAAATTCATAGTACCCATTAGTACCCACCTGCCACAGGCTACAGTGAATGAAGAAATACAAAAAAATAGAGATGAAATTAAATATGGATTTCTTAAAAAGTGGCTTAAAGTTGTTTCTCCTAAGGTCAGCAGATCTGAAAGCACTTGTTAAACTGCAAAATGTATTAAAAGTTGCAATGCAATCCCTTCACTTTAACTGTTACTGCACACTGAAATGCAGTTGAGTCAAAATGTGCATAAAAGTCCCATTTTTATTATTCTTTCTAACATGTATATCACTTGTCAGCTCTGGCAAAATGAAACCTTCCATATCATTCACAGAGTGAATAAATCAAACTGGTTTTGCAGGCTTGTTGCACTTATTACCTCCCATCACTAATCCTTTCCTATTCCCATTGCCTGCAAAATACAGGTACAGTTGTAATTGAAACTCTGCCTCTCCACTCGCCTTGATCAACTGAAATACACTGTATGTCATTCCCTACTTCTTCAAAATTCATGGAAGATTTCTCCATTATGACAATGTATTTGATTAGAACTGATTACTTCCATTCATCTTCTGACCTACAGGAATGGGTTCTGATCTTTTTGTGAATTACCATCTCACAGCTCTACACAATAGATTATTCAGAATAAAAGCCAAACAAGACAGTGGTTTCGTGCAAACGTTACTGTATAATTTATATATATGAACTTTCTATCAAATGGTTCAGTATTTCTTTTGATCTTGATGAATTTCATGTTTCTAGCTTTTCTAGTAAGTACGCACAAAATATGAGCGTTTGAATAAAACTGAAGCAGTAAATGCCAAAAATAGGTTGTTTCTATCATATGTTACTGCAACTGCTTCATTCCCTCAAAAGGTTTAATAAAAACAGCCTTGCCAAATTCAATGTCTCTCGCTTCTCTCATAAGAAACAAATAAAAACAAACAAAAATTCTTTCACTCCAGCCAAGATCTCATGATCCATTCATAATTAAGTTTCCGGGTCCTTGACCCCATCTTTCTCTCAAAATTAACTGGCGCATCAAAATGTGACTCGAAAAGGTCTTTGTCATGTGTACGAATTTTGACTCAGTATACCCTGTATTAAAAGTAGGCTACCACCTGAGAAGTATTCTAAGGGAAATATTATGCACCGAATAAGTAGTAATGGGAAGGATTACTGAATCTGGTTATCTCAAATCAAAGTGCAGGGGTACAGTCAAGACTTAGGGCTGGGACTGAATTGACGATACATTTGAGAGGAGGGATAGGGTTAGTAATATAATATCATTCAAGTTTAATCATTTTTTAATACCTTCTCTCACTTTTCTCCCGTTAAAAGGCTTTATTGTGTTTTGAGGAGGTAACCAGATTCGCTAATCATTCTAAATACTGTACAGCTGGATTGTATTTAAGTTCATGGGCATTATGAAGATTTGCTAGCTATGCAACAATTTAACAGCACCTCATGTAATAAAAAACAAAATCAATCAATCACACTGATTTGACAGCAGGTTAGAATATAATAAATACATTTGTATTTACTCTGAACATGAGTTGTTACCATATATGGATGAACATAGCCTCCCAAGACAAGCTTTTAACATGAGGCAACGGAAATGCACAAATTTGGGATGGAGTGTCACAACTAACAACAATAATTAATTATCTCAGATTGGGAGGCCTAAGGGTGGTATGAGAAATGACCCTTCATGCAAAGTCCTTTCACTCCCTTCGCACAAACACACATAAACGAAACACAAGTTTGGAGTATAAACTATCACCCATTCTTACAATTTAGTAATCATTATTGTTGAATGTTCATTCATTCATTGCATCAGTTGAAAAATAAAAATAAAACTTTATACACCAAGCAAGAATTGATCACCGGCCATATCACTTGCAATACCCTGAAAAATACTTTGCATCAAAACAGAAATTCACTTGCGTTACAGTGAACAAATCCTTATGTCAGTTAATTTTAAATGAAAAGGTCTCTTTATAACTGTGCCAATAAGTCAAGTTATACATTTGCTGTCAGTTTTTGGAAAAGAAAAAGAATATCATATGTCCTTCACCAAATCATGTGTACAACAATTTGAAATAAGAAAATAAAACTGCCACAAAAATTAGATGGGGTGTTGACACTGCACAATCAGGTTAATACTAGAGGACAGTGAAATAATAAACCAGATCCGAGTAGGTCATGTTCCGACCCAGTAGTTTTGGCATCCCTTTTAGTTTTGCTTCCTTGTTGATTAACAAAGATATATTATTTTGCCCACTGAAATGGTTTAACTTTCAGTAATTTTATAGGAACTGCAAAGATGGTATTCACGGTGACTTCAAAATGTTTTCAATTAAACTGACATACATGCCACCTGCACTGTGGGAGGGAAGTGGGCACATAAACATAAGCTTAAAACTATTCTGAAGATACAATAAGCCATATGACTTTATGAGCGTAGTTTGAGATTTCTTAAATTCAGCTGCCTGGAAGTGCAACTTCAACTGTTCAAGTTGAAAACTTGAGACACAATCAGGTTTTGAAATGGCTGCAAACTGTTCACAGGTTTTCTGTATCTCCCATTAAGATTCAGGCAGTAGTACTGATCCTCTTTAGAATGAATCAAATAATTCAGATTTAGATTCTTTTCCACATTCTCGGCTCATGTATGTGTCTTCTTTTCAAATTTATTGTATATTTTTCTTATATCATGTACTGCCAACACAGGGATAGACAAAATGAAACTTTTTCTTTTCTTGTTTATTTGGTCTCATTTCATCTTTGTCATAGGGGAGGGGGGGGGGGGCGCCTTATTGCCGCCAGATAGCTTTTCTGTTATCTATCGAGCTGGTTGAACACTGGCATACCGAAAGGATTATAAAACATTTAAACAGCCAGTTTGAAAAGGATTTTTAAACAGCCATTTTCCCTCTTTATTCTATTGATTTCGTTTCTGATAATGTCAACGGCTTCAGTGGTGTTTTCACTTAAATTGTGACGACAGGCAAAAAAAAAAAATCAGAGAGAGACGCTTTACTAGCCTATAGCCCACCCATTTCACAGTATTTGCCGGTTGTTTCACGTTGGGGAGGGGAGGGGAATAGCAGACCGCCCAAGTTTCCCCGTTTTTATGATAAAACCCGCCCTCCCCGTGTTCCTTTAAAATTTCCCCCTTTTCTGGGGGGAAAAAAGGGAAAGAAAAAAAAAGTTTTGCCGATCACACAGAAATTTATTACTGATGAGCTTTTTCATTGGGCTGCTTGGCTGATACAGTGTATGTACTTTTCTTTGAGGAGCGTAGGACGGTGCCCATCCGGTTGGGGGATGGGGAGGGTTGGGTAGGAATTACGCAGTGGGGACCTTCTCGGCCACAATGCACATTCAGTCCTTTTCCCTGAGAACAGTTTCTGGACTAGTCGGCGCCCGCTTGTCTAGGACTACATGTACTCACTTTAATGTCCACCGAAATGTTACTTGAAATGTGGCATAACCCAGTGCAAGTGAGGGAGTGAAGGTGGGATGGGGACAGCCTGCTCACCTGAGTCAGACGTCTATTGCGGTATTGGAGATGCCAGCGCATTAAAAAAAAAAAAAAAATCTAAAAAATCGTGCTTTTCGGTAGATGGAAAGAAAGATGGCACTAGTGATGGCCAGACAGGACCATGTTGCCGCCTCATGAGCATTATGTATTCAGTAATACTAATAGTATCAATGGGGGGGGGGGGGGGCACACCAAGGGACATAACCTACATAAGATTTGATATACCACAGGTGGTCTCCCCTGAAATTGGTTAATGTCAACCTTGCTTGAAGTCAACCATTTTTTTCTGTCCCTGGTATCGACTTTAAGCAGATTCGACTGTATTTTCCTGTGCCTTCAGTCAATGTTTTTGAAGTCACTGCTTTTCTCCAGATGATTGTATTTTCCCATGGCTTAACAGTATCAATATACAATTGTTGCCCAATGTTTTTGCTGATTATTTTGGTAAAAAAGTTACAACTATCCGAGAAAATCTTGACAGTTTTGATGCCATTGATCATTTTGATGAGTTTCAGGGAAATCCTAGAGACACTTTTGGTGTTGTGTCGAATGAATCTGTAAAATCTATCATCATGGCATCGCCATCAAAATGTTGTGACCTCGATCCTATTCCTACATTTTTGGTTAGATCTTGTATTGATGAACTGGTTCCAACTATTACAAAAATAATAAACAACTCTATTTTAAGTGGGTCTGTCCCTGATTATTTTAAAACAGCCTGGGTAACACCACTTTTGAAAAAAACGACTCTTGATCAAAACATGTTGAAAAATTATAGACCCGTCTCAAACCTTCCTTTTCTTTCAAAAATCCTTGAAAAGGTGATATTACAACAACTAATGTGTCATTTGAGAAATAATGACCTGTTGGAACCATTTCAATCTGCTTACAGAAGTAACCACAGTACTGAAACTGCACTATTAAGAATCATGAATGACATATTAGTAAAGGCAGATTCTGGAAATATTACTCTGCTAAATTTGTTGGATCTATCAGCAGCGTTCGACACCATCGATCACGAAATCCTGCTCAGAAGGCTAGAAACATCGTTTGGAATCAGAGGGGTCGCCCTTAAATGGGTCGAATCTTACCTGTCAAATCGCCACCAATTTGTTGTAACCAACAAAATAAGATCTTTTTCTTATGCGCTTCAGTATGGCGTACCACAAGGCTCAGTGCTTGGTCCTATTTTGTTTACTATCTATACTATTCCACTTGTACATGAAATAAAGAAATTTAATTTACAATATCATTTCTATGCTGATGATACCCAGCTCTACAGTTCTGCCTTGCCATGCGATGTTGACAGCCTTCTGCAGCAGGCTGGAAACTGTATAACAGAAATTAAAAGCTGGATGAACCAAAACAAACTGGCACTAAATGAGGATAAAACTGAGGTTATTTTATTAGGCCGTGAGCGTGTTCTGCAAGAAGTGGACAGAACTGAGATGATAATTGGCACTAATTCAATAGAAATTTCAAAAAAAGTAAAAAACCTAGGGGTTTACATTGATTCAAATCTTTCTATGTCATCTCAGGTTAGTCACCTCATTCGTATTCTATACATGGAAATCTGGAAAATTGGTAAAATCAGACATCTTATTTCAACTGAAACTGCGGCTGTTTTAGTAAATTCTTTTGTACTTTCAAAGCTTGACTATTGCAACTCCCTTTTGGCTGGAATTTCACAAAAAAATATTAGAAAACTCCAAATTGCTCAAAACAAGGCAGCGAGACTTGTTTTGAAGAAAAAGAAAAGAGATTCAGCACTGCCACTTCTGCAGAGTTTGCACTGGCTGCCAGTCGAGAAAAGAATAATGTACAAATTGTCATCCATTTGTCACAAATGTGTCAATAATACTGCTCCATCGTACCTAGTTGATTTAACTGATTACTATGTTCCATCTCGTCAACTAAGATCATCATCTGACACTACAAAATTGAAAGTACCTAAAATGAATCTGTCCACTGTAGGAGAAAAGTCCTTTTCATTTCTTGGCCCTACCATCTGGAACACTCTTCCAAAGACAACCAGGGAAATTAATGACATTGGTTCTTTCAAACGCCATCTGAAGACCCATTTCTTTCAGACAAACTAGGCTAGGTGTTTTTCGGCAGCAACAATAGTAAATATTTTTGAATTTCTTTTGTGTATGCGTGTGTGTGTGTGTGTGTAAGAGTTTGTTAAAGCGCCCAGAGCTTGTCATCGACGGGGTTGGGCGCTATATAAATGCAATATATTATTATTATTATTATCTAATCAGCCAGATGAACTGATAGTTATTAGTTAAATTGGTGTATACCAAGGGGTTTTTGCCACATTGCTGTATGCGACATTTGCCAATTTTGAAGTTTCATCATGAAAGTAGTTCTTCCACATCTAATTTTATCATGTATCGCCTTATGTGTGTATTTTTCATGGGCATTTTTATGCAAATTTTGATTTTGAAGTGTACCGAACAAAACCCCTATTTTACACAACTCTTTAAACTTTCAATCCTCATTTTCCTGAAAAGGCAAAAATGCACATACGACAAATCGACAATATGGAAAATACCCAACAATATGCATAGTAGTCCTGTAAAGTCTATTGGTCAGTTTCATAAACTTCCCTGATTTTAAATAATTCCCATCATTAGAATATAAATGACAGTAATTCCAATATTTTTTACCAGCTGTTTCATAACTGCATGTTAGTTGACTTCTATCCCTTGTGATTCACACAGAATTTCCCTATTATAGAAATTATTCACTACGAATCACTCACCCCTTAAATCTGCCCAGGAAGACAGCAGCAATATATGAGATCAATCATTACACTGGACACAGTATGGAACATGGTCACTAACAACAATGGCATGTATATGGTTAAGGACAAAAAAAAATACTCTTTTATTCTACATGTATTATGAAAGCATGAGGTGGGCATTTGTTGCACTGCTGACATAGTCGATACAGTCGACATTGCTTAAGATGATGTACAGGGGACATAAAATTTAACATCTTACTATCCGTTAAATCATCTTAAGCATTATTAAGTTATCTACCTTAGATAAACTATGTTGATAAATGATGGCACTTGGAAGCAGTATTGTTATGTAGGTGACCTTTGGTTGTTTTTTTCTAAGGAGGGGGTATTTTTTGTGTGTAGGCCAATGCGTAATAGGGTGTGTGGGGGGATATTGTTTTTAAAAAAAAATATTCACCCGAAGCGATGGTGTCTGAAAATTTTTAAGGAAAATGTTCTGTTTCCATTATAACCAAAGGGCAAAAATTAGCACACAATATTACCTGTCAGTTGACTTGACATTATGTTGTTAGGCATATATGACTGTCAGCATGCAAGATACGCCAACCAAACAAACATGGCTTGCATTTTCCTGTACTACTTATATAAATGTGAATATCATACAAGAACCTCCCGCTGGTCACACTCGCATCATGTAGCACTGAGCCTAAACTAACACAATAAACATCGCCCATCTGCGGTGACCGAGTGAGCATGGTATTTGACACCTTCGTGGACTTGCTGGCGCCAATTATCTTTACTCTGTCTCCCGCGAAAACGATTGAATCTCTATTGCGTAGTTAAAAAAAAAAGTTAAAAAATTGTGGCCACGCGTGTTACGGTACATCCATGTGGACCTTTGCTTTTTCTCTCTATCGTAACCTCCGCTCTCAATGCCCGACCTGAGTAAAATCAGTGGCCCTATGAATTTTACGATATCTGATGCATCATTTACTATTATAATGCATTATCGATCCACCTGATGAATAACACATGGCAACATATTTAAGATTGCATGAGTGCGAGGGATCGGTGATGCCAGCAGAAAAAAAAATAAAAAATCCTACACTCATGCCAGTCATGGACAAAGCGACCACATCCAATCGTACGCACGCTGGGTACGTGACTTAACAGGTGTAAACAAGGCGAGGCAGACAAAGAGCAATGGCAGGTACGAGCTGTAGCGAAACGACGATTACGAAAGATGACGGCGTGTATTTTGACCATGACACGGTTTTGGAAAATCATACTAAGCATTTTGTTTTCTTCTTTGGGACTTCAAAATGAGATCACGCAAAGAGTAAAAACGGATAGAAAGATGTCATACTTTGTGTTTTTTCCCACGGAAACGAGGCATTGGGGAAGGGATAAAAGAAAAACATTATACAAAAAGATCATTTTAAGTGGAGTCGACTGTACCTGCTCAGCACAACTGACGGAAGTTGTGGTGAGTTGATCTGACTTGGTGTCCTGTATTATGGCTTGCAGATTCCCTCAATCCAGACGATATTCAGTATTGACTGTTTCACTGATTTTCAGTTATTCAATTATTGCCTGTACAGCTTCAAAGCTTCTAGCTCACATAAATAAAAGTCCATACACCATTCCTTATGCATTTCTGGCCAGTTATTCATTTCTAGCTAGTTATTCCTGATAACATGAATGCTGAATTTCACTTGAGAATTTGATTACAATGGCATTCATCTTCTTGATAAACTGGGAATGCTTACACGCAGAATATCACAAAAGAAACCAACAATGCAAAGCTCATGCTGATGTGTCATTACATAGAATATTATATGTTAAATCCTTACTTTCATATGTCAAAGATCAGCAACTTTTCAATGTTCAGAAGAAACTATCTCACTGGCTACAGATATGACACTTGAGCACTTGAATCCCAATATTGACACTGCAAACTATTATTTTCAAAAACTCTGCATATATAAATATATAAATATACTTCTAGAGTTAAGATGTAATTTATATCAAGAACAAGCATAATATATAGTTGGGCTAGGTATGCCCTAGCAGCAGATAAATGCAAAAAAAAGACAACTGTTGGCAAATACTTAAATACGAAAAGCAAATGATGACAAACACAACTGCAGGAAGGACATGTCACAATTAATTTCTTGACCTATTTTCTTCTGATACTCATGGTTTTAACAGAGAATGTGACACACACGCTGTTCATACAAGTGTAATCTTCATAATATGAGGTCCGGATTTGGAATTCTGTTTAGGATTTCACCAAATACAAATTGGGACTTTGTTCCAGTGACTTCATCTGAAGCATTCAGTTACTCAGATCAAGAGGAACGATGATGGTCAAAGGGTTTGGATTTCAGTGAGTTGTGTAAATAGTTGTAGGCATATAAAAATCCATATTCTTGGCAAGTGCGCAGAGCCCTCTTGGTTATAGCATTCCAGAAATAGTGAATTTCAAACTGAAATAAAACTTTCCTAAAACTAAAACAATTTTAATGGCACCATAACATTTATTCATACATTTTAGGAGCCTCATCAAACCCATCCATCTCTCATCTCTGCATAGTGGGAAAAACGCACATGCTTATACTCCATATCTGAAAGACTATTAAAAATATACAAATATGACAGTGAAAACAAAACTGCCTGATTTTTTAGGCTGCTTTGCAAAACAATACATACAGCTTCTTTGGGAATACATATACATTTCATCAGCATCTTGCTTCCTGCCCCTTTACACAGAACCAAATGAATGTATCAGAATAAACACCAACATTCTACAGCACATGTAAGAGTAGGGCACTTCACACAAGTAACAAAATCGCCTGGTTTTTTAGGCTGCTTTGCAAAACGATATGCATAGCTACTACAGGATAAAAATTTCATCCTTCCTGCCGCTTTACATTGAACCTAATGATATGGCAGCGGAACTTGTATTAGAACGAACACCAAAATTCTACAGCACCACAAGTAAGAGTGGGGCACTTCACACACACACACATACACCAAAAATCATTAAAAAAATAATCAGTTGATAAAAACCAACTTACTCATGAAACAGCCCAGTGAACTTGCACTTTATAGACACCATTACCAGATTTAAATGCAGAATAGCATTTCAAACCACCTTTCCAGGTATGCAGTTGGTTACAATTTTCCAATCTTTGTCATGTTAATAATAAAACTTCATGTCACCTGATTAACAGCTCCCAGACCTTCATACGTATTAGGATAAATGACAGTTTGATTTTATACTGAAAAAAATCAGGTATAATTAAGTACAACTACTCCTTTTCAATTTGATTTTTTACCTGTCTACTTATATTAATTCATTATTGACTTCAAAGCAAGTTTCAAATGTTCAAGGAATTAGTTCTGTTTTTACCCCATGAAACTAAGATTAATTACACAAGATACTGCACAGTTATCATTAAATCCATCAGACTGATTTTTTATTTTCGAATCTATGTTGATTTTTAACCTGATTAACAGCTCCCAGACCTTCATACGTATTAGGATAAATGACAGTTTGATTTTATACTGAAAAAAATCAGGTATAATTAAGTACAACTACTCCTTTTCAATTTGATTTTTTACCTGTCTACTTATATTAATTCATTATTGACTTCAAAGCAAGTTTCAAATGTTCAAGGAATTAGTTCTGTTTTTACCCCATGAAACTAAGATTAATTACACAAGATACTGCACAGTTATCATTAAATCCATCAGACTGATTTTTTATTTTCGAATCTATGTTGATTTTTAATGAAGTTATGGAAAAATAAAACTTGGGTCTCTACTTTTTATTGGAATTTTGTTCTATTTTATCGTCCTTTATCATGAATAAATCCCCCATTTGAAAAGATACATTAAAATCTCCTTGGTTTTTGAATTCTGCGGAAAATTTCGAAGAAAATGATGTATGTGACACATAATTATGTACATTTTTAACAAAATTGTGACAAAAAGTATGCGTCTTTTAGACTCTTCTGTCACAAAACACAGTGTTAAAAATGGGCCCAATTTTGGGGGCGAATTAGATATGAAAAAATCTTATAACTTTTGAATGAATTAAGATATTTGAGAAATTCAAAAAGCATGATTATCAGGAGCTCAAAACACACACAACTAGCTTGATTTTATTAGGATTATATTAGTCTGAATTTTTCACTGCAGTGCCTACTAATTGTGAAATATGACAAAAAAAACCTCGTAAAGCAATTTTCTCCTTGTTTTTGTTATTGTATAATGTGAGGAGTCTGATTTCCACTGCTTTTCTGTCTCGCTTAGAGTAGCAGAAATTGAGCTAACTGTGTCTCCTTGTTTACAAAAATGTGGTTGAAAAATATTCATCTTAATCTAAAGCAAATTTACATAAATATTCTTTTTTTTATGTGTCTTTTTCACTGCTACTGACAAACCAAATCCCATCCCATGACAGCCCAGCCCCCAAAAAGAGAAAAAAAGAAAGAATCTGATTCGACAATTCTCTAAAAAATTTCAGATAAAGCAGCTTTTACATAAAATATTCTCTAATTGCCATGTCTCTTTGACTGCAATCTTAATTTCTTGATCTAACAATGCTATTTGTTTCAGACTCATTATGTGTGTCAATATTGAGCATGGCTCCAGCGAGCATGAAAAACAAGTCAAAACTGTATCTGCATCACTTAACACCGACAGAAAATGCACTTCTGTTTCACTACCGGTTATAAGAATGGTTTCCAACATCCACACCACCCCACTGCAACAGCTGTTTGTCAGGGCAATTGTCCCAGCTTTCTCCATATGCATCAGGTCTCAGCTGAAACAAACAGAAAACTTACATGACCAACTATAAAATACAAATCAGAAAACTGACGGTGGGAACAAAAGCTAGAGATAATGATGAAGTAACCAAGGGCAGCTTATTTTCTGCTTTACTTAAGACCAGATGAGGTACCCAGTGTTACCCTGGATAAACCTGTGTTCCCACCCTTCTTTCTCCCCCTCTCTGATTTTTACAATTTCCCATTATAATCCACAGTCTCGCTTCGGAACTCATATATGCGCAGTAGGACACTATGCATTGGCTGAACACTTTGCACACTGGGTAGTTTGTGTAACAGTGAATGCATCGGAAGGGTGTGATGACATCACGGGCTCATGCGTTTGTGGAAAGGATAACCGCAGGCAAGCAATCAGCAACATAAAGCACACTAAAAACAATAAATAAATTTTAGAAATCCCCATCATTTGAAAGCCTCCACATGTAAAAAAGGAGCTTCCGCAGGGCCAAAGGAAAGCATCTTCAAAATTTCATGTAACTCTGAGCTGTATGAGCCAGTATTTTTTGCGAAGATGCAATCACACATTCACTTTCATTTATACAGAAAGTTCGGAAAAACATTCTGATAGTTTTGATATCAGTCCCCAGCTCTGTTGAAGTTCCAAATCACTGGACTGAAGTCACTTGTCCGTTTGTGCACAAGCAAATGTATGCATAATACATTTGTTTCCATTAGTGGATTTATAATGGCTTAATGACTTAAAAATCCTTTTAGTTTCTCCTAAAATAAATCAGGGTAAAAACTAATCAATAATTTTCATCAAATGCACAGCAATGGAAAGTCAGTTAAATCATGAACCAGATTTGAATTTAAATTTATTACTGGAAGCATACGTAAGTTACCACCAAGTCACACCAAGTGTTCCATTTTTCCAGAAAAAGCTGTCTTGGATGCAGCAAAATACAGTGAGTAGATAGTTCAGTGGCCAGTATAAAAGAAAGCTTTGGGAAAGATGGAAAGATGAGAAATTTGCATTATTTTCACCTTTCGTGATTGTTCCTTTTTCACAGCAGAGAGTTCCCATTTCTTCTGACTTTTCTGCGCTTCAAGCACACTGTCTGAACCACATCCCCAAACCTGCAAAACATATTAAATTGTACCAGCTGCAATCAATCACTCTATCATTATTAAAAAAGCTTTAAAAGCCTGTGATGTGACATCTCCCTGTTTCATCAATTACATGCACCCGAAAGCAAGCATGACAGGGCTGCTCCATTACAATCTTACAATCTGACCAGCGACAATGAAATATGTGGAAAATGGAAGGGCAGAATTTCACAGTCATGAGATGAGAAGGCTATAAAGTGTGAAGTACAGTCACACAAACTCAATTCAAACTAGTAAATATCTCCCTTACCATTCACTGAAGGGTATCTACAGTGCAGTCCATGTGAACCGAACTTTGGTAATTCAAGTTTCTGCAAAATCGAGGTTATTTTGAAATGAAGTTTTTTCCCTTCTTTACCTCTATTAAACATTTACTGCTAATGCGAGTTCAAACCGCCCCAATTCTGATAAATAGAGCTGACCTAGGGCTCTCATCCTCAATCAACTCAATGTAACTTTTGATTTCCAGCCCTGTGGCCATGAAAACCAGTCTCCACAAACATGCTGACACAGGCCTGTTCAACAACTCTTTACTCTTAGCAGAGATCGAGGGGGAAGGTGGAGGTGCCAAAAATGATGCAATGGGTAGGCTGCAGAGCCTTCCTCTTACGTGTCTGTTCCAACCAAGCGAGAAACATGCCGTGAAGGGTGGCAGTGGTACGGGTGGGGCCCTTGCACGCAGCGTGATTTTGCCCCAATGACATCAGGCAACAACACACATACTCGGGATGGTGCTCAAATTATGGCCAGTAAAGTTATCGATTGCTGACGTAACCACAACAGGTACAGCCAAGACACAGTGTACCGTAGAGCATAAATTACACACAGTTGAACCAGAGCCGTACAGTGTGCCCACCATGCTCACATAGCACCATTCTGGTACACACTTATGTAATGCTCGCTAAGCTATACAGCATCACATGAGTGTATTAAAAGAAAAATTATGGCCATGCCCCGGAGGAACAAAGACCTCACTTACACGAGGTTCTTAGCACTTCAGTACTGCAAATACATCACTGTAGTGTTTACATATTCACCACACTACTACACTCGATGGGGGGGGGGGGGGGGGGGTGTGAGTACAGCATTGTTACACTGCGTAACGGTAATTCCACGCCACTGGTAGCAAGGTGGGACAAAGAAGTAGGCCTACAGTCTTGCATTTGAACATCATACATAGGAGAATGTCTTTATCGATTGATGACGTTGCGCACAATACATGCGGTCAAGATAAAGACAGGGCACACAGCTAGTCTGCTCACCGGAACTATCAGGTCTAAGCCATTTAATGCTGCTGTTTTGTTTTGCCATTACAGTAAGGTCACTTCTAAAGAAAAAAATAATTTAAAAAATCTCATGACTCATACAGGTTCCTTTGCATTTCTTGTGTGTATATATTGGGGGGTGGGGGGATCTGTAAGGGGATGTAATTACATGTATGGTATGGGTCAGACTGCAAAATAATGGTTGTAGCTCTGCTCTGAGGTAAATTGAAGCATAATCTATTTCCCGGTGACCAAATTGTGCGGGCTCCACTGTATATCTTTAAAAATATAATTCCTTTTGTTATTTTAAACAGTCACTTGAACAGCACAGCGAACTCAGCCTGTGACAATCCTTACCTCAATCTTATGGATTTCACATGGGGCACTATAATGCAATATTCTATCAAAGTCTTGGGACAAACGCAGCACCTCTGTCTTGCCATCACAGCCAACCTGGATCCCTTTGGGAAAATTCCTTGCATTCTCACTCCAGCGAACCATCTTTTCACCAGCTATAGAAAAAAAAAATGTAAAACACATATTTCAAACTCCTGAAGATGGTGCTCACCTTTCTCCATCATGAAATAACTACAGCTTGATGTTAAGGTGAAAAACAAATTGGCACCATACAAAGAAGCTGGTTACCACACCTGTACCAGTGGTATTCAAAACAATTTCATCCTCCAATTGCAAAATTACACAGCTGTGGTGGGAAAATGAGGAAGGGATTTGTTTGAAAGAGAAAAACAAGCTGTTGGGTTGTACTTACATCAGACAGAGATCACAGAGAGGAAAGAAAACAAAGCCCTAGCTGAGACTAGATAAAGATCTCTATGTTTGTCTCTGTAGCCTGATTCTTACCCTTTTACCTCAGCTAATCTTGCCAATGACTTTCCATCCATTCAAAACCCACTTTAACTTGTAAGAATATGTAAATTTAATACGAGAAAATTAAACCCCAGCAGCCATGTAAAAAATGAAAAAAGTCTCACAAACTGAATGCCGCTTTTGCTGTTCCCTAGGGGGCGGTATTAATATGGTATCAATTGCTTCATTCCCAATGGCAAGGTAAAAGAACTTTCAAGAAAAATGTAACAAAGGAGACGGTGAACAGTTTCACAGACAACAGTTATGTGTGGCTTTACCTCAAGGAATAAATGATAAAGTACTGAAGGCCTAACTTATAAAGCAAGCACCATGTGCAGTGAAAACAATATTTAACTGACTGACTACCAGA
Source organism: Onchidella celtica (assembly GCA_963931925.1). Lineage (NCBI taxonomy): Eukaryota > Metazoa > Mollusca > Gastropoda > Systellommatophora > Onchidiidae > Onchidella > Onchidella celtica. Next base: position 36,839,970 of record OZ007576.1, on the reverse strand, counting down.
CCATTTACCAATGCAATTTCTCACAGACAGGGATTTCCATGACACTTTTTATGACATGACAAGCACGGTTCACGGCGTACAAAAATGCTCGAAATCGCGCCTCTTAGTTGTCGCCGGCTGGCGGTCATAAATCTCGTGCGCACGAATGCTCACCGGAGTCAATGCGGTCAGATTCGCTCCGCGGGCAGCAATTAACGGGAGACACTTTCATGAAAAAATTTGACTCTTTTGATATCAAATTTGCAACAGTCCCCGTGGACCCATCCCAATATCTTGCTATGAAGACTCCAGCAACAATCTTTCCCTTACAGTCTGCGCAAATCCCAGCTTTCTACGTGCTTTAATCTTTATTCTACACATGTATGTTTATTACCTATACACTGTGTCATGGGTTAAGTACTATAATTGCCGTGCTGGGTCACGACTTGCAAGGAGTTGATTTTTCACGGTCTCGTTGATTATAACCAGCGTAATTTTGTCCTTGAACTGTTCTCGTGAACAGTTTGTTTTTGAAACACTTTTTCTTAGAGATGGAAAGAAAGTGGGGCGAGATAGAATAAATGGATAAGTTAGGAGTGACAGTGCAATTCTCGACCCTGTGATTTTGATGAACACTTAGAAGGGAAGAGAAGGGGTGAATAAGGATAGATAGTTTAAGACGCTTAGTCGCGTTCAGAAATTCGTACATAAAATGTAGAAAGCACGAGGGTTTAAAGATTTCAGTAATTGTTTTGACATTTTAAATTGACCTTGTCTGTTTTAGTACAAGGCCGTGACCAACTCCCACGTAGAATATATTAATACTGCGAGATGAGCTCGCATGGATGCACCAATCAAATCTAGGGATTTGGACGGTAATTTGCAGGTGGCTGCACAGTATAAAAGCGTAGCCATACCTATGTCCATTACTCCATACAGAAAACTCCAATCTGTGCAGGCGTCGGCACGATTCTGCCTGAAGAATCATAATTCCGTTCGATTTCATGTCTGGTCCAATATAGACATTTGAGAGGAAGCCATATGCTTGAATGAGATATGCCCACTGCTATTGTCCACTGTTCCCTGGTTTTCTAACACCAGGGACCAAGCGTAAGTGTTTGTCCTTTGATGATTCAACAATGAACGAGGAGCTGAACATAATTTATCCAGTAGGACAGGATTGCCGCATATACTAGGAGTGCTACCCAAGAATGCAAGACAAAGATTTATATTGACTTGCAACTAGTATGAATGTTTGGCATACACATCTGTGAATTGGGATTGATTTGTCTGGATGAGGCTGGGGATTGCCAGCCCATCCTAGAGTAGATCCAATAGACTTAACTACGTCAGTTTATATTGACGAGCTTGATCCATTATAAGCGGTAGGCACAAATAGCTGAGATGACATCGTCGCCAGAGACCATATTAGTATATTGATTGATAGATAGTAGGCAGACTATATCTGAGAGATATATAATTAGTACTTAAATTGTTAGTGAGTCAGAATTATCATATTATAGGAATCTAGAGAAGACTTCTAGTGACATATTATTGAATTTAAATTTGATGCTGCTGATGTTGTCTTTACTATGTAATAGATCTAGACCAAAATTGTTAGGGTAATTAATGTAACTAAATTTGTGGCCCTGCAGGTCTGTTTATGAAACTTATTCAGATTGTTCTTAGTGTGTGGCATGGTACGGAAGATTAAATATTAAATACCTCTCGATTTAAAATGCAGTCATAATACCATCATTGAGAAGACCCTCTTCATAACAGCTAGAGGGGACTTTAGTACCAGAACCCTAACACTGGAGGGCACTATCACCCAGTCCAGATTCGTAACACACTGTACTATTTCGATGCCCAATCGCAAATAAACTATTGTTAATTACACAAAAACGGCAGAAGAAAACAGTTTGCCGTGTTCATCTGTGTGATCAGAAATAATTTCTGATCTGTCTGCGCTAATTTCATTAAAACCGCAACTTTAGTTGGAACGCTATATCCATTTATATGTGACGTGCTCACCTATTGTTGTTATGTTGGCTTAACTACTGACTTTCTTGTCATGTACTAAACTGCTTGAACATAATAATAACGTGAATCATGCACGAAATAAGCATATTTCTGCTCTGGACATTTGTGACGTGTTTGGAAGATAAAAAAAAAAAAAAACAGACCAAAAACCATTTTTTTGGTGTTGATTAATTGCATGCGACGTTTTTTGTTGTTTTTTTTTTTGTCTGCCGACTAGATATCAGGGAAGGCTATATCGAGAAACATTCCAAATATATCTGTCCAGAATGTTACAAGATAGTTCAGGACGCTAAACGTGAACAAAGCACTGTTTCACTTGATTCTCAGACCTACTATTGAAAACAGTTTAAACATTTGGAGCGAATACAACCCCATCTGTAACGAAACAGCAGAGCCAGCGAATGTCTCACGGCTGTGTCCTACTGAAGCAGTTTTGCATCCCAGTCGTCCCACCTCAGCAGCCGAAAAAAAAAAAACAACTGTAGACTCTCCAAGCACAAGTCTCTCTAAAACAAACATAACTGACCAAAACATACCTCACACTGAAACAACCAGCCAGGACATACCCTATATAAATGTAACTAGCATAATTTTCAGCGACACGGACGCCGACAAAACAAAATACACACAAGAATTGAAGCAGACAGAAGATGCATTATCTCATAGCACATTTTCTGGGCTCACCCCAAACTCTGGCCCTCTTGCTTCCTGTTTCGATGGAATTCTCAAAACACCCAGAATCTCATCACATGCTTATTATAGCAGCAGGTCATTTATTAGTAACCCCTGCCATAAGAATCTCAGCCTCACTGAAGAGATTGTCACTCAGGCAAAAACGCATACACGCAATGTATACTCATCATCGAGGAGGCATGTAACACTGCAAATGACATTCGACAATCTCAACAATTCTTTCAGTCAAGTTCACAGAGCCATCTCAGACACTAAACCCATCCACACAGAATTACTCTCTGGATTTCAAACTCTGATAGTGATAGACAATTACAAAGTGACATACAGTAGGATGTTGCCCAACAAAACAATCCCAGAACAGCACATTGTAGAACACCACTAGATCTACACACTATACTTAAGACAATAACATTCGGGTTCGGTTGCTGGGTGAGCAAGGCAGTGCGAGTAACCACCAGGGTATCGCGAAACTCGGAAAAAAAATAAGAGTATGTAGCATCAATGATAACTTTCGTAAACTAGAATTTATCATGATAATCCATCTGTTGCAAGTAGCTCCGTCACTGAGCTGCACAGTCAAACCCTGGCCTAAAATGTGACCAAATGAAAATTTAGAGACCGACCCCTCCACACAACAATGAACCAAATTGTGAGGCACTTCGAAACTGTATTTAGTGTACATAAATAAGCTGTTCCAAGTAAAAGAAATGCGCAAACATTCTTACAAGGAGACGGCAAGTGCAAGGTAAGGGCGACATAATATGCCAAGTGACAACACGTAGCTGTTTAAATTGACCTGTACGCATTATAAAAGCTGCGGCAAAAAAGCCACTTGGTGAGAAAGCTTGTACATGTGTCTACTTCATATATTGTAAATTTGAACAGGGACCGACCGGCGGTTACCGAATTATGGATCTTTATTATATCATATCTAACAACAGTGTCAGCATTGAAATAGGGTTAACTTTAACTACCTACTACAACTAAACCAATCAATATTTAACTATTTTTCTTTCGATATCTTACACTAACAGCATTTGCCTACTGCTACCCACTAACAATTAATCGCTGAATCAAACGTTGTTAGCGTAATAACTCCCCGATAAAGTACAAAAAAATGTGTTTTGCAACATCCATTCTACGGCGCTCGCTGACCGATGAGTAACACCGATCACCGTCACGGCCCAACGACCGCGGGCGCCTCCAGCCTATTACCGGCGGCCAACTAAAGTATCTGGTTTTTGTACGCCGTGGGTTACCCCTTTGTTTGAGGTTGAGTCTGGAGAAAGCAAGTCGATGCAATAACAGCCATATAGTGCCACGGAGAAGCAAGGCAATAAAGAGAATAATTATAGGAGTATGACAGGACATAAGGCGACCCTCCCAGAAGCACCAACCAACCACCTGCAGTGACCCCTTCAATGAAAGGGAAAACTCGGATCTAAGCGATATGCTACGAACTTCGCACCAGCATCTGTTTAAAAAAGAATAAAAATACGGTTCATTGTTGTTTGCTGCAATGGAACTCAAGCATCTGGATCATCTTTAAAGATTTCCTATAAAATTGATTTTATTTTACCTTAGATGCACAAAGCATTGTCCTGCTCGAGACACCACTGAGCTATTCACAAATGAGTGGTGCTTACTAGAGAATCAGATTCTCAAAAAGTTGCTCACAATATTTTGTTTTCTCTCCAACTACTTTTCAGAACAACTTATCCACATACAAACTCTATAGAAACCTAGCTATTTCTATTATTTCTCATCCTAAAGTTTCATGACTGTTCATTCAGCCATTTGTTTTCTGGACAAGTGAGAACATTGCCTTCTACAGTCAACTACGCTTGAGTTGATGTCGTCGGGGGATAAAAAAAAAGATCAACACATCCGTTGTTCAACTCATCCGTCGCCAACCTGATGTCCAGGGATGTAACCAATATTAACTTTAAATTAACTCACTGAAGACCAGCCCGCCACGGCGGAACAACTCTTAAAGACCAGGGGTTTTGGGGGGTATTTAAAAAAATTCCCACAACCACATTTATTCACCAATCCATTCCATATTTTGACACATAACAGGTTTTAAATTGAACAATGCAAAAAACAAAACTTGAATAAATTTATTCAGACAGTTTTTTTTTCATGAATTTTCAAAATTTGGCAAGTTTTTCTGTTTTGCAAAAATTTCTGGCCTTTGTGTATTGTACTGATGACCTAATAAAAATGTCAAAAAAATTTTATGAAAGTGTCACAAGTGTTTGAAAGTAACATTATTCACCTTAGTCAACAAGAACAAGACCTACTACTGGCTTTCAGTGCACTGGCCTTAGCACGATTGCTGGTACTGGGAGGGCTAGATCTAGAATCTGAGTCAGAATTTCCCTTCCCAGGCACGAATTCAGGATCTAGATCTGATTTATAGGCTACATCTACCTCAGATTCATCACTGGTGTCTTCAAACAGCTGGAAAATGTTCGTTTTCTTGCGTTTTGAAGCCATTGTCTTGACTAAATCTAGCGATCGGCTGTGACAGATCGTGCAACTGACGGAAGTTCTTATTTCGACCCGACATAGAGTGATAGTTTTTAAAAAATCGTTAAAAAAAAAGTTGCCAGCCGAACCCGGTGAAACTTTCAACGAAACAAGTCAAGATGTTGAGCTGCCGCAGAGAACCAATCCCGTAAGTGTTGTGGGAACAGTACAGGGGTTAGAAATTTTATTCATGTATCCCGCAGGCGGTGCGGGATTGGGCTTATGCGTCGATTTAGGTATCCCGCAATTTGTGCGGGAACGGGCGTCAGTGAGTTAAAGGACGGGTGGGGGATTGGTGAAACACATTCAAACTGACTGCCATGGTCGGTCAGTGCCGTACAGTTTCTAATGTTGGCTTGCCACTCATAAAATCATAGTCAAAATTGGGCAAAAAGAAAAGGTTGTATGTTGCAAATTGTTCGTTTTTTTGTTGTTTTTTTTCACTTGACAAAGGCGAAAGCCGAAAATTTATGCATTTTCTGTCTTCTCTTTAGTTTGCTTTGTACTGTTTGGGTTTTATTTCTCACGCGGGGCTTCGCAACATACAACCTTTTCTTTTTGCTCAATTTTGACTTTGCTTATAGCCCTGCTGCGACCCCACAGTTTTTCTGTGGTTTTTATGATATTTCGTGACACTGACAGCTGTAATTTTCTTCAGAACGAAGCATGATACCCCCGCGCGCTAAACAATGGTTTACCCAGATTAGCACTATTAATGAGCCAATGTGGCCATTTGGGGCAAAGGTCATTTCAGAGCTTGTTTCTGATTGGTTCTTAGACACAGGCAACTCTAGCCTACATGATAGTCAGCTTAGGAGAAAATGAGATAATATGCGAATGTGTTGAACAACAATTTGCATGCCGATGCTACACCTTTTGATAGTGTGGGGAGAACCCTTGAAACTGAAAGCTTAGTCTTTATGATTCCCACCAGTGGTTCACTGGTGTGGGCTGCCAGTCAAAACACCCTCAAGCCGCTGGCTTGATCACAGGCCTCTAGATCTGCTCTGGCCTTGGGACTAGCCTATCAGCATTCCCTTGCTTTTGGTGTTGGGTGGTGGTATTTTTGAAGTATGCGTGGGGGATGGGCTGAGAGGGAGGGGCATTGTCCATGATACCGTGTATAGTCGTATACACCCACATGGACTCACTACCTGCGTGACTGTGCGTGAAAACAAAGACCTTACAGCCTATCAGCGTACTGTAGTGTACGCATTGCGTCGCCAACAGGGGAGTGTCGGTAATGGATAGTTGAGGTGTTGACTCAATTTCATTGGTCGGACAATCAAGATCAACTCATCCGTTTGGGGTTCAACAATTGGAATAAGAGATGGGACAGGAAATCAAAGTCAACACAGGCGTCGCAACGCTTGAGTTGAAGTCAACACAACCGTTTTATTTTAATATAAAATATGATGCAATGGTGCCGGTTCCACCAAAAAAGATCAACTCAAGAGGAGTTCAACTCATGCGAGTTCAACTCAAGAAGTCCACTGTAGTTACAAATTATAATAGTAGATTTCCACATTACTAAAACTAGAGTTGAAATGTTCTGCCTTGTTTGAGTTAAGAGTTTTGACAAAGCACACAACACAATAACAGCCACATTGTGCTCAGAGAGATCAAGACATTAGACAGAATATAACAGAATGATAGGACAGACAGAGGCACTATCAGACATGCCCAACAACTAACCACCTCAAAATGAGAAACAAAACAACAATGAAACATGTACTCCCAAGACAAAATTACAGGTTAGTCAGCAAATATTAGAGGCTTGCACCAACAGCTGTGGTAATGGTAGCCAGTAAGTTAAAGAGTAGACATGCAAAGACATCTAGCGTAAGGACAACCAAATACCTTGAACAACACGATACACAGGCAATAGTTGGATCAGCATGCAGTCTGGCCCACCAATTTTGTTTGCTCCTTCTCTGATTTGAAAAGAGATGGAAGCATCCAAAGTGAATATCCAGGTGTCAATAGACACTGTCCAATACAGCCACAAACATTTCGGATTCCAGCCACCCTCAATCATGCAACTATTGTTGACCAGTTTATATTCTAAATAAAATAATAATTTGTTTCGTAAATACTGAAAATAAACTGTTTCCTGATGTTATTATTCACTTCCATGCAAAGATAAACAGACAAAAACAACAAAACAACTAAATATATCTATATGTAATATCACTGAATTTTATTACTGCATTGTCTACGCTTGAAAAAAAACACACAATAGACAGACAATACCCGTAACCCATATCAAAAGACTGCATGCAATCCAAATGTTTAATACAACCCAAACCTTTAAGGTTTTCCATCTCAAAGTTAATGTAAGTTAGCTTCTTTCCTAAAATACAATTCGCTGAACTGATACACCAAACTTCAAACTGTATTCCCCCAAATTGTAATGTCTAAACTGGAAGGACTGAGAAAGTAGTTAAGTATCCTCTAATTTAACAAACTGATCACACATCCCGTGCATGCCATTTCCCACATTCCTTGTGAAAGCAAAATGAAATAAACTGAATATGGAATGGTGTTTTAATATTATTTTCAAGTGCAGACACAAATCAAAACAAAACAATTTTGGGACTTCAACTTTGGTTCAAGATACCTGCCTCCCACAATGAACTACCAAAGATGTAGGCCAACACCCATAGGCTGAGACCCCACCCCCGAGAAACAAACCCATTGTGTTAGCAAAGACAAGAGAAGAAAAATTTGAAAACTTACGACCAGCCACAATCCAAGGCTAAACAATAGAGATTCCTGCCCTCAAACTCCATAAATGTCACAGTTGGAGCATGGTAGGCTGAAACATGATGGTTAAATCTGTAAATGAAAATTTTAAGAATTCAATTACTGTTTGCCAGCAACTGCTTCATAATACGCCAACAAATGTCATCATCAGTTTACTTCTCAGCTGGATGATTTCTTGGCTTTGCTAATATGCCGGACGCTTGCAGTCCCAAAAACCTCTGGTCTATAAAAAGGTCACTTCCTTTTTTTACCGATAATGCGATTACATAACTGTCAAAATCCAAAAGGGATTAATACATCAGCAACACAAAGAGTAATATCTGAAGAGTCTCCATGACAGGTTTCAGGACATCAGGACACTACTCCCACAAACAGGGAAAATTATTGACATCATTCTTGGCATCATTCGTAAAACACTGTTTTCCTATGGCATTAGAGAGTATTTACAGATGGCAAACAAGGGATTATTGTTATTACTTTTGTGGGAGGGACACAAATCAAAAGCAAAATTTTCCTTAAACTATCAACATTTTTCAGGCAGGTTCCATGTAAAAAAGATCCAGTGGTTTATACCAACATCTTCAACATATAATTTGCATGAAAAAATTTCACACCTTCATTATATATATCCCATTATGCCTGGCTGACAATTATTCATGACTCAGTTTAGTGTAAGCAGCTGTTTATTAATCACCTGAAAACTGTCACTGACAGGAAGAGAATTAAGATAGGACAACATTTATTTGCAAAAATCTGGTTTATCTGGGAAAAAAAAAAAACTGAAATTCCTATGCCTTGCATCCTGAACTATTCACACCTAAATGCTACATATACAAACTACATCAGATTGAGAAAATGCATGAGACACTGACCTGTTGATGGACAGCCCATGATCACCAGAGTTATAGAGAAATTTCCACCCTTGCACTTGCGCTAAGTTAACCTATTGATAAAATATGTAACACCAATTTGATGTCACAGTAAAATAATCTGAAATCTGCAGGACTTTTAACAAATCACTGTCTCCATATCTTTAAACATCCTTGACAAAGTGAAGTAAATTGCCTTGAGAAATTGGCTTTTGTCAGTGGTCATACCAGAGACCAAGAGAACTGCACTAATCAGCAAAAATGTTCATGGGGATCAATCCAGGTATAAAAGACTCTCTTTCCACAGATGTTAAAATCGGGCAAAAAGAAAAAGTTGTATGTAGCGAAACCCTACGTGAGAAATAAAACCCAAACAATACAAAGCAAACCAAAGAGAACACAGAAAATGCTCAAATTTTCGGCTTTCGTCTTTATCAAAAAAAAAAAAAAAAAAATGAAACAGAGAACAATAAAAGATTTCAACAGGAAATGTATAGAATCGAAGCGAAACAGGATATCGATGGTGTTGTGCTCTAACCGTGTAACTGGAAAAAATTAACCAACTCATTTTTTTAGCTAAAAATAGTCACCACGCCTTTCCGGGGGTTCCCTATTCAAACGGGAAGTCTACACGCACTATAAATAGCAAAACTGAGCTTCGAAGCCTTCAATAGTTACAATTCTGTGTATATGGCTGATCTAATCGTGTAACTGATTTCTGTGGCGGAATTTTGTCGTGCTCTAGTTGTGCGTATAGGTGCCCGACAATGCATAAAGTGCCCGACAATGCTTTGTGTGATAACCGCATAACAGGATTAACTGGCTTAAAGACCTGCATTTAAAAAAAAATATTTATTACGACAGAAAGACACGTTTTGTTTGATTAATACGACCAAAAAGAAACAGTCCAGTATAAAGAAAAACTCGCAAAAAGATGTTTTTTTCGTCTCCTGGAAAACAATCCCAAAACCAGTTACACAGTTAGAGTACAACACCATCGATATGTTACTTATCTGCGAGTTCTTGCTTGGTTCGAGCTTCCATGCATTTGGCAGACGGACGTGCTTTTGTGCTGCTAACCAAGCAAGAACTCGCAGATAAGTAACATATCCTGTTTCGTTTCGATTCTATACATTTCCTGTTGAAATCTTTTATTGTTCGATTGTTTTCTCTGTTCCATTTTTTTTTTCTTGATAAAGGCGAAAGCTGAGCATTTTCTGTCTTCTCTTTAGTTTGCTTTCTATTGTTTGGGTTTTATTTCTCACGGAGGGTTTCGCTACAACTTTTTCTTTTGCCCGATTTTAACATTGCTTATACCCCTGCTGCGACCCCAAAGTTTTGCTGTGGTTTTTATAACATTTCGTCACTTTTTACAGAGCATTGTTATGCTTTTCAATTACATGGATAATTGATTGTGAGTATTTTGTACCTATTTCATGATTACCTTGAGCAGGTTATAAAATGTGAGACTTGTTCTATAAGATCATGCATGCCATTCAATATGACATGTGAATCCTGAAATCCACAATTCAAGAACTTTGTAAAAATTAGAAACAATTTAAAGCAAGAAATTTTGATGGTGCAAAATTAAGAAACTTAATGCTGTCAGAAAGAATGAAATGTAAACTGACAATGTGAATGATCTGAAAGTTTCATCTGTGTGTTTAAAAGACTGGGAAACAGTTTCTGAAGAGCACATCTTAATGTCAAAATCTGCTGGAACACTTTACACATTGAAAGAGAATAAAACGTTACTCAGACTTTCTGGCTGATAATTCTGGACCATATGTGGAATCCTGAGGCTTGAAAACAAAAACAACCCTAAAGTATTGTATCCTTTTCCCCAACTGGTACCACGATGCAGGGATTTAATATTGTAAAATCCTTAAGTGGTCAAATCTCTTTGATTCTTGGGAATTTAGCCATCCGTGAGTCATGACTCCAGACATATGGCATATATTGGGAAATGATATCCACATAAAAGTTTAACCCTTTGGACCCGAATGCGACCTACAGGGCGCAATACCTTGCCTGACTATATTCCGAGTGCACCCTGTAGGTCGCCACGTCATAGTGGGTCAAACAGCCAGGTCTTATGCTATTTTTAAAGTCATTTAATCAGAATATTCCCTGCATTCGCTGCAGAACAGTTCAGTTAAAAGATGGCAGTCTCCATGTAGTGAGTTTGGCGAAGTTTTCAGCAATTTTTCCACAATGAAAAGATCGATTTCTCAACTGTCGACCTCGGGTGAGGCAACCAAGCTTCATCGTTTTTTTTACGCCTGATGAAGTGCTCGAGGATTTGTATGATTCAGACTCAGATGAGCAGGATTTTGCTCAAAGTTACCCAGAAAGTGATCTTGAAAGTGTTCACAGTGATGCAAATGAAGAAACTGATTCAAGCAGTGATAGTGAGGATAGGGCTAGGCCTAGACCTAGGACTGGTAGGGGGAGTGGGCGTGGATTATGTAAAGCTTATTTATGCATTAAAAGAGGGTCAACCTGCAGGGTAGATTACCATACCAAAGTGGAGTATTGGAGATGACTACAAGGTAGTGATAGTTTTACACTGTTTTTTTGTGGCTGTTTGTCAGCAGTTTGTCTTCTATGCATGCATTACTACAGTGGGGTAGATTTTCAGTGAACTCTGCTCAGGAGCCCAGGAATAGTGTATTGTAAGGCTCAAGGGGCCAGGGTTCAAAGGGTTAAAAGCATCAGATTTCTGAATCTCATTTACTCTTGGTTATTTCCTGTTTGAGAAAAACTTAGCAGTGTAGCAGCATTGATTTATGATTAAATTCTATCACCATGTGCTTTTACCAATGGGGGGATAAAAGTGACAGCTGGCATTACCAGTGAGTTACAATGATGTTAAGTCATACCAGTCATTTATACATATTCTTGTAAATTTCCACCACCGGGGGATAGCTTCTACAATGACAAACTGGGATAAAAACATAATTTTATAATTACTGGAATACAATTATTGCATACAATGTAACCTTATGTGAGATATGTATAGGATGTCAGCCTAAGTATGGACACTCATGTAAGCTTACTAGGCACAGCTGGTTGACACAAAGACAAATGTAGACATAAATAGTCCGCACACTGGAGGTGGTAAAAGCATATCACTGAGCATTGGTAACACTCAAGTTTCCATCATAGGCAAATAACAAGTCAAACTAGAGCTGACCACCACTTCATTTCTGACAAACAGAAAGTATCTATTCTTTTTATGAACCCATTCAGTTCAGTAATAATGAAAAAAACAAAAAAAATCCTTTCGAAGAACTCAACCTTTCTTGATGTGAAATATCATTCCTGAACAACAACTTTCTTTTACATCATAAATGTAATAAAATCTTTGTCATCTTACCCTCTTTCTCAGTAAGAGTAAAGAAGTCCACATAGGGTCCTTAGTTACACCACCAGAGGCAGACTCTGCACCTCCTGAAGCTGAGGCACTGGCTTTCTCAGGAGACTCAATTTTCGTGTAGACAGGAGGGAGGGTAATGGAAAGCAACCAAAGGATGGCCATGGAAGTGCATTTGCCGCTCTTCACAACTCCATCCAACTTGGGTACTCTGGCCACTTCCTGGTTGGAGAAAACCATGTTAACATTACTAGCTGGCCCACTGAATGGGGGAGTACATAGATGTGATTTTCTGTCTCAGAATGTCACAACACTTTCTTTTATTCAACTCAGTTCTGGCTCAAAATCAACTAAAGTATTAAAACTATAGCCATCTTCAAGACTTTTACAATATGCCCATATGCCATGTACACCTCTACATCTTTCTCTGCATAATATGATATTTTGTAAAATTTAAGGCTCATGATTACATTAGAGGCCTCACTGCCTTTATTATATGATGATATAAGGCCACGACCCCGATCAAACAGGTAACAAGCAGGTTTAGATTCCACAGAGGGAGGGCACTGAGGGCATATATAATGTGTCTTTTCAAAATCACTGACCAGTACACGGATAACATGAACAAATTAAATTACATAATCAATTAGGAAAAAAACAACCAGTATCACAATAAACATAGTAAAAATAAAAAGAAAAATGTAGTTCAATATCACAAAGACAAAACAAATTCAATCATCACAAAATATGTAACTGGTTATTAGTAAATCACACAGACTGACAGTGACTCTCTATCTTGCATCCTTGCTGAATGTGTTTTTCAATAATCCAGTTTCTTAGCCATGTGGTCATCCAAGGAATGTAAGAAAGTCATGAATCTATTTTAATTAGATTTTACAAAGGAATCAAGCGATCATACCATTTCTTCAGGGAGAGATGAACCTGTGAGAACATGCGACACCCAATTATGTACAGAGTGAAATAAATGAGGGCACATCTCATTCAACCATTTGCTAAAGTCATCATGGTTGATCTCTGTTTTGATGCCAAACTGTGGGGGAAAAAAAGAAAAATTTCAATGAATTTCTGTTAATCTTCACCTCTCAGCAATACAAATACAACTTATTTTCAATCTACAAATGTTAGTTCCATCATTCCAAAAGCACCAAATATGCTTCGAAAATAGATCTTCAAACCATCATAGCGATTCACTGATCCACTAAACCTGAACTTGAAGATGAACAAACCAGCCATGAAAATAATACTATGAAGCTGTTTCATGATGCACCATGGTGTACCAGTTGAGGAAAATTGCAGCACGTTATAATAGGGGCAATGAGGTGATATGAACTGCTTCCCTTTAAAAAATGACACTATCATGACTGTAGTAAAAATGAATGAAACACGGGATCCATCGAACACTAAATACTAAAGTTTAATAACTGTAATGTTATGAAAAGAGTGATATCTCACAACCTCCTTACGCCTAGCGGGGAAGGCATATGAATTTAAGCATACATCTAGATCTTGCACACACACACACACACCTACTCGCCTGGCTCTCATATTTATACTTTACACCCATTCTCACGCAAACTCTCGAATCACTCCAACCACCGAGCCGACCGGAGACCGGTCTAGATAGTTCAATACAGTCATACAAAACGCCTAATCACATAACAGCACGTCACCAGGTTACATCATCTCAAGGCCAACATAGCGTAAACAAGTCTATCTCGAAGGCCACAGAACATTATGGAATATCTTATACTTATAACTAACAAAACTGGTCAGACCTAGGTCGACACACCGCAAGACATCAAAGGGAAAAAATTAGCAACAGGACGGGGAGATGACTGCATGCCAAGTGCTGGTGAACAATACTGGGGGGGGGGGGGGGGGGGAGAGAGACACATTATTGATCGTCCCTGCGAATAGCAAGACGCTACACATGGTTTATACTATTTGGCTTCTTGTATCACTTTCAGAGAGATAGATCTGTCCATCTCCTCCATCTACCAGGTCCTCTCTCTATCAGTTACTTCATAAGAATCTTACCACATCTTATTCTTAACTACCTGTGTACAAACAAAACTTACATATAAATTAAAAATTAGATGATTCAATTGGACAAACGTATCCGATAAAATAAGCTGTTTAACAGACAACGATAAATCAGTAAGAACCTCGCCACGTGATTGCATTCCAAACTGAACCAAATAGGTTACTTTTTCTCCATCTGACCATATGGAGATTAATGAAAAATAGTTTTTTTGTATTTATTATGAAAATGGTTTTTTCCTTTGTTGTGACTACATTCAATATGCCTGATTAAGGGATACAAGATTTGGATTACATATATAATGAATAATGTATTTATTACTGTGCCAATTAAATAAGGTAGTGCATTTTCAGCCTTCTCGATGTTCCCTGCATTGCTTCCTTTTTCAGCTGCAAAAACATTATCTTTAACGTTTAAAGGGACGAAAAAACAGTTGAAACTGAAAACTAACACTGAAAAAAATACTATGCTGAGAATGCTCTTGCAAACAATAGGTTACACTTGAGTTGGGCAGTGGGAACAACATGAAACCAGGTATGCACTAATGGAAACAAGCGAACAGTACAAGCAGCTGCTTATCATATGAAGATACATGACTAAGAGTAAAAGAAAGCAAAAAAGGCCGTTAAAAATAATGTAAATCTTATTTAAATTTTAAAAAGAGTGCATGACTTACAAGACTAGTCACCATGGCATTGAACACACGTGGATCTCGTTCATCTTCCGCATACGAAATCTCCGACAGAGACAGTGTGAGAGAAAATGAAATTTCAAACATTCGTCTTGCATCTACAGGAATGCAAAAAACAAAAGGTCCACACATCAATGATGTCCAACATCAAAGTAATACATCAATACTACGCTTTCTGTAAAGCACCTAGAGCAAACTCGTTTGGATTAGGCGCTATATAAATGATCTTCATTATCATTACTATAAAAATAGAATCCATTGTCCAGGAGGCAATAAGTGCAACTTTTTTTATGGACAACCTTTGGGGTCCTGCTTATATTTGTACAATTTTATGGGATTTCCTTCACAGAGAGTGATTTAAGGTAATTTTTTTGTTTCTGTCTCTTTTTGTTTGTTAAGGTCTGTCATAAACGTGCCTGCTGAAATTCAATTGCTGCCAAAAAATATACAAAGAGTTTCTTTAAAAACAAGTGACAATGACAAAGTCAGTTAGCACATACATAGTATTTTTTCATTCACCACACCTAAGGGAATTTACCTAAAATATAAGAAATTTTCCACCATATTGTTGCTAGGAAAGATCCTAACCTTCACATGTTATGTGATCCTTGCCCTCTGCAAACAGGTGGAAGTAGTACTTTACAATCTGTTTCTCCTCATACATCTTCAGGATCTCCTTGCCAGCTTTAACAAACTGTTCCCGAGTGATTCTCTCTCGACTGGTGGCTGTACTGACAGTAGTCATTTGGTGGTACATCAGTTTGCCAAATAAGTGCAGTGGGCCATGAAATGCATTCTGAAATGACATACCAGTTTCTTTGAAAGTATGTAGGTAACACAGAAAAGAAATATGTGATGCATACTCCAAAAAGTTGATGAGTTAAAAATAAATATCAGCCCCAAAGATATTCTAGCAATGCCAATCGACCCCACAGTCCATCGCGAACAGCGACACCGAGTGCCATGAAGAGGCTCTCGCTATCAAGATTGGCTTTTTCTTCACAGCAAATTAATAAAGCTATGAAGTGTTTACATCAAATTTTTCAGAAATAAATAATTTATCAATCTGTGGAATTACAGTAAAATATGTTGACAATTAGCGAAGTTACAAGCATGTGAACCAGGGCTGCGGAGCCGGACAAAAAAAATTCCGGCTCCGGCTCCAAGCCAATTCTAAATTCCGGCTCCGGCTCCAGGTTAATTCTGATCTCCGGCTCCGGCTCCAGCAAAAATCCCTCCGGCTCCAACTTTCCGGCTCCGGCTCCAACTCGGAGAGTCATAAAATTATGAGGGCACGAATGCAAAAATAACTGCTACATAAAATCAACAAGAAAGACATGAGAAATGTTTAAAAAAAACAACAGACAATCATAGGTAAAGTTCAAGCAAAATATTTTTAATTGCAGTAATCATAAAACAAGATTACTTATTTAATAATGCATGACCAAAATGGCCTTAAACAAGACTGGAGATGTAAAACATATTTTTGTGATT
Organism: Onchidella celtica; assembly: GCA_963931925.1. Taxonomy (NCBI): domain Eukaryota; kingdom Metazoa; phylum Mollusca; class Gastropoda; order Systellommatophora; family Onchidiidae; genus Onchidella; species Onchidella celtica. Next base: position 36,823,465 of record OZ007576.1, on the reverse strand, counting down.
GAGAGTCCAACATAAAATAAATCACATTAGCTTGAAATATGAAAAAAAGATCGATTAGATCTGTGGTTTGCTTGTACAGATATTTAAAAAAAAAAAAGATTCAATCTACATGTATTATCATTTGTGCTTTAAGAAAAGAAAAACATGGTTTTAAATTTTTTACCAATAAAAACAAGGGGGTGGGAGTGGGTAAAGAATAATTTTTAAAAAAAACAACCACACAGCTCTCATTTTTTGACTAGATTAAGTGGATAGTGTGCATTATATACATTTAAAAAATGAAATAACATTTTTAAAAATATTAATATGGAATTGGAGCCGGAGCCGGACACATTTTTGTCCGGCTCCGGCTCCAGCAAAATTATTTTTGTCTGGCTCCGGCTCCGGCAATTTTTTTTTCTGGCTCCGGCTCCGGCTCCAGCAAAAAACTCTCCGGCTCCAACTTTCCGGCTCCGGCTCCGCAGCCCTGATGTGAACTAGAATTTGCAGTCTTTAACACAGGGCCAACAGAACAGTATTATAGACATCTGTGCTCCTCTTTTACTGTGACTTGTGGAATGCACATTTTTGGTTGGATGAAAATGAAATTTGGCAGCCAATCAAAGAAAAGGTTGACATTTGTTCTGCAATTTTCAACATGTCAGAATGTTAAATTTGATGAAAGTTACATGTGAGTAGGAAGCCTGGCACTGCTAGGTCATTCACTCCTTGACCTGTGGATCACATCATCATCTTGCAGCTTGAGGAGTTCTTTATTTTAGTATAAATATATCATTGCTATGCGTTACCTAACACATGAGTTACTGCTTCCCAAAGTTGTGAAGATACCAAATTTCAATCGACAGAAACAGCCTTGGAGAAAGCCCAATGCTAGCCGCACTAGCCTGTGCCAGAATCATGTGAGGAAGTGGTCACATCGCCTAAGTCATTTTGTCGCACATCCCATTGGCTGACAATTTCAGATGAATGAGCAGGGCACTTACCATGGAAAATCAGCTTATTTATGCAAAATTTCCCCTTCGTTCCCTCGCTTTCTTTGTTTTTGCTCTTTTATCATACCGAATGACGAATCTTTTTCTCATGGCCAAATAATTGCATAGTTATAATAATATGCTTTGGCATTGCAGATGATTGCTAATATATTCTTCAAATATTGATGAAATACTAATTATATTATACTAGCTGAGGTCCTGGCCATGCCCGGGATAAATAGATTAGTTTCAGTTCTGGGTGATTATTATGGACCTGCTTCATTTTGCCTGTTCTTTTACCTTTATTTTATTTTTGTTTGTTTGTTTTTAGATACATTTTACTGCTCTCCCTTTGCGCGTTGGCGTCCTGCGCATCCCGCCAGCATCCGTCAAATGGCTATGATTTGCGCACGAGTTAGGTTGTTTGCACATCGCAGAAAGTGGTTTAACGTCATGTGTTAATGGAAAAGAAATATTATTTTCCTAGGCATATTGAAAACACAAACCTGTACTTTTGGCCCTGCAGCGTCAATCTCCCAATTCCAGACCCATTCTTTTTCCTAGTCGAGGCACATTGAGAACACACATACAAAGTTTCATACTTGATAGTCTTAGAACTCAATCTCATCATTCAAACCAGTCCTAACCGGAAGTTGTTTTGTGAGTGTGATACAGGCACCGGAACCAACCTCAATTATGTACATTTGCCGAAAAAATAGACCGAACGCCAATGTGTCGCAACCTAGAAACTAATACCAACGTTCTGCGAGTTGTTAATTATTTTCTTATTTTCTGTGCCGGGACACCACCACGGTCTATACTAAGCGCTGTATAAAATCTGAGGGCCACCAAATCAGCATTAACGGAGGAGTAGCGAAAGGCGGGCTGCAATTGTCATAAGGTTTCACTTTTATTAATATAGATGACAAAATCTTGAAGTATCTATGTAATTCTTTCTATTGAACTGAAATCAGCAGAGACCCCTAGTGTGTAATAAAAATCTACATGCAATTACTGTATCACACTATTAATCTGACAGCTCAACCATCTGGTGTAATGAAGATTTACCTCAAATGTTATCCTGGATAATTCCCCTGGGTGGGCGTTGTCTCCATCAGCTGTCAATTCTAGTTTCTGAGGGTATTATAATAAATGACAAAGGAACAATCACAAGTGTGGTATTGAATTGAAAAATCTAATGTAAGTGGTTTCAATGAATCATGCACAAACATAATCGAAATAATTGGTTTACCATGTGATTATTTTCATCGGAGTGACTATACTCCGGACCCCCCCCCCCCCCCCCCCCCCGCGAATAGCCAAATGGCTATACTCCGGTCCCGGACCAATGAAAAGCTGTCTTTCATCGCCAAGTTAGGCTAGGGTAAGAAAACAAACATTCGAATGGCGGCATGGATGTTGATAGATCTGGAGTATCTAAGGCATTTGGCTATTCGTCAGTCCGGGACCGGAGATTAGCCACAGCCTATTTTCATAACCTCAAATTCCATGCTACTTTTTTTATAACAATTCTATTCTAATGATGGTGGGTGATATAATTATAATGCCCCGTAGTTTTAAAATCAGCATTAGTGGCCAGCATATATGTCAACTCAGCTTCTAAAAGTACATCTGAACAGATTGAAACGTTAAATGATTTGCATTTCTCTCTTAGCAAAAACAAATCTATCCTTTAGTTATCATAAAATAGAGCAAAAGCTGACTCTTACACTATCATCTATGTGAACATTCAACAAGTCCTCCTATTTAATTTATTCCAAATTACTGCACAAATCAAATTTTGCTCATGGGATCAATAAACTTTCTGCAGACGTTTAGTAATTAATTAACGTTTCTGAGTTTGTGGTCCACAAAACAAGCTTCCCTGAACACTGCATTTCTATGGTCAGGGGACCTTTTCTGTTTCCAACAATCACAAACCCATCCCTGACAACATAAAATTATCGGGTGGACTTCCGAATGTGTTCCATAGCTCGACAAGTGCATAGGCATTGTCAGATTGATATGTAACGATGTGAGGGTCTAGTCAGTTTGTATCATCGAGTCCGTAGGCCGATCTTCGTCTGGGCAGTAGTCAGATTGACATATCAGGGAAAGCCGCCGGGGTAGCTATGTATTGTTTTCACTCAGGCTATGGAATGCATTCGAAAGTCCTTCCAAATTATCTACCTATCTGTGCCCTGTAAGTGAAAATTCCTGCTGAACAGTCAAACATGTGTATGGCTTTATTTCTCACCAACCGAGTCTGTTTTCTTGAGATTAATAACATGAACAAGCACTAACTACTGCGGGCTTGACCGGAAACACAGTTGAGGGGTTAATTATAAGTACAATCCCTAAAATTAGTAAAAAGTAAAGGCCTTTATTGTGGGGATCCCGCCACAGTTTGGAATATTCCATTATTGTAAGTTACATGTAACTAATGTAAGAAAATCTGGCCATGAGACACATTCAAAAGCCCTTCCAAATTTCGAGTCTCACTGCAAATTACAGGGCTACATAAAGGCAGGCCACTGCCATTCATGATTCTCACCTCAAATAACTTGAGCAAAGCAGCAGTTTGATACTTTCGACTTTTCTTGCGACTAACATGTTGGGGATGGTCGCTTTCACCATCATCGCCATCACTACTACCAACACCATGTCCATTGCCGTGGTCATTTGAGATTTTCTTGTGCGGTTTACCTGCAATCTGAGAGGTTAAATTTCCCATTGCTCTTAAACGCGGATATAATCCAATTTCAACAGGAAGAAAACTGCAGTTCGCACTAAATGGATCTAGATTTTAGATCTAGTCTAGATCTAGATCTAGATCTAGATATATCTAGACTAGTGCAAGATTCAGTGGAATCAACGACAGCCAAAAGCTTCTGTTTCAGACAAATTATCTTGAATTGATATTACAAAAGTTCCTGTCTTTATTCTATAGAAATGTTCCGAGAATGAATTTAAAGGAACAAATGACAGAGTTTTCCATAACTGGACTCGAAGTTGAATTTGGTTGAGAGTTTGTTATTGTTCAGAGCCATCTTGAATTGATGTAACCGGAAGTAATCAAAGCCATGCGCACTTGATTACTGGCTCAAGGTTCTGTATTAATCCCCGTTTTCATGAAAAAAATATATGACATTAGCTCTATTTACAACATAAAACATCTCACATTGTAATTTATCTGCACTACTTACATGTTGTCATAAAATCAAGCCATGTTAGAACTTTTTCTTCCCCCCTGGGAACCTTTTCGTATCGCGGATAAATTGTCCAAAATTGGTTGTCAGGCATTGGCTATGCACCCCGGAAAAGTAATGTCTGACACCGACAAGTCGATGTTTCCATCCAGGATACTCTATCCTTAGCAGACCCCTATGATGCCTTGACATAGCTCACAAATATGCCAAAGTGTGAGCTTTCCACGAAGATAATACCTGCAACATGTGCATGGTCCCTGATCATCGTGTGTACCGCTCTGTACTTCGCGTTTGTGTAAGTAATTTTCAACCAGTAGTTTTGTTTCATATTAGCCTACACCCATACTCCGAGCCTGACACTGTCTGTAACAGTGTAAGACTCTAGCATTTGTACTCGACAGCTGAGCCATGAATTTAGCATGGCATTACTTCTTTTGGGAATTAAATAATTGTGGGAAGAGTTCTTGTAAGATAAATGCATAATTTGTGAAGGCCTTTGAGATCAAATGATATTGATAGTTTTGTTGAATTTACAATAATACAAATCAGAGAAAAGAGATCATTCAGACACTAGGCCATAGTCCTGTAATAGTTCATGCTACCAAGCCCAAAGGTCTCATTTTAAATCTCCATGCACCTTTGAATACAGAATCATATAATAGCCAATTTAAATAAACATATTATTGGGAATGTGAAACACTGGAAAATTAAAAGTTCTTCAGGAGACATGATGGAAAGAGCTCTGTACACAACCGCTTTGAACTCTTACATTTTTGACTGACGACAGTCTCAGTGTTACTATTTTGTTTTCAGGTTGATAGGAATAAGGACAGGGACCGGAACAGGTTGAGGGTTAGGGATGGACAGGTTGGCTGGTGGTCAGGACCTGGAATTATAATTGTTCCTGAAACCATTGATAGTATAGTTGCACAGCGATATATCATTTTGAACTGATGTCTTTTTTCTTTTTTAAAATTGTTATTGCATTGTATTTCATAGAAAGTATGTTGATGTACACACTGATCATAAAAAAACCATGGGTGTGTCACCAAGCTACAAATATAAACTAAAAGTGAAGAGTATTAACCCTAGTCCTGCGGGAGGCCACTATATTATTGGCCTCCCCGTGAAACATGGGAGGCCATTATTTTGTCCGACACGCTTAACCGCTGGTCCTGCGGGAGGCCACATTTTTGTATAGCAACGGTGCGCCTCGCGCTTTGGTTATTCGGTTGCCAAGGCTGTCGTTGTTGTTCTTTGTTCACGTTTTTTTTTTCCACACAATTTTCGTGTGTTTATCCATCCTGTCACCCCTACTATATCTAACAAAATGGTATCGTCCGATTATGTTTATTGCGATGCAACTATTCGTCATACTCGTGTAATAGTACTGATGGTCTGAAGTTTGAACTGGGGAAAATCTTAGGGAAACTTTTACTTTGATGCTGGTTGTCGTCTACATGTGAAATGAGAAGAAAGGGGCCATGTGCGTATTTGAGACGCCGTTCTACGTCTGTAATTATGAATTCCGATGTAATATTAGGGCATGCTGCATAAGGACGTCTGTCAGTAGGTTTTTCATCAGGGAAAACTGGGAGAAAATGACCAACTTCGTTGTTGGTCGTTGTCTTTATTTGATGTGGTAATTAGAGAGATATTGTGTTCCTTTGATTAAACCGCTTTTCAGTACATGTATGTGCTCTACGACCTGGAACTGGAAATCAAATCTCTCGCTAAAACTAACATTATAGTAAGTGGACGCTTTACATAGTAGAGGGGGGGGGGGGGGGGGGAGGCAATGTCACGGTACATGTGGTTAATAAATTAAGCGAATGGCTTAAAAAATAATTTGTTCACCTGAATGGCCTGACATAGGGACAGAAAAAGCGCAGAGGTCTTGGGAAAATGATAAAACATGTGTTAAACGGCATGTAAATGCAGAAAATTCTTGATTTGGGGCCTTCCATTTCACAATAAAACCTACTGCATATCATCACAAGTACTTTATCCAAATAATTATCATGGGGTCCCTTACGATTTATCCACCACTATTGTTGTTATTGTGTCCTGAAGTATATACGATACAGGTGTTCACAAGGACCCGATTGACCCGACCGCCGAGGTTATCGGCAACACGCGAACGATTGGCTGACTGGCTGCTGGCTATCCCTGCACGGGGCGTTACGTGGACGAGTTCACTCAACGCAGGACGAGGGTTAACAGATACTGTACTACCATGTAACCTTAAACTAAAGAATGACTGAAGGAAATACAATGGAACCTGCTTTTAACTGAAAGTTGAAAATAAGGTCTCCTTGTGTGCAAGGATTCTATGGTCTGTCGTTGTCCTTTCTTTTTCCTTGTAAGTTTATCACTGTTTACACATGCAAAGAAAATCATGTCAATCCCTTTTCCCCGAAAGATTCTCTAACATTTACTTGGTTCTAAGAGTAAGTAGAGCACAATCTTGAAATTGCATTGCCTTTGACCTTTGAAATAAATGTGAAAAGTCTGACCGTGTCAATATAGACTACTTCATGGGGTTACAGGGGAGAGAAACGTGAGGATGCTATACCAATCAGAAAGGTGTCGCCCGCAGGAGGGAAGCATTACTATTTGTTTTTTACCAGTCACCCTCTCGTCTTCACACCCACTCTTCCATGGGCTATCACGAATGTGCCATACGTGTCACATTGACTGCAATGACACTAGCTAGCAGTACTTGTCGAGCAGTTCATATTATAGATAGAATGCGCATGACGTCACACTAGAGCACAGACTGTTTTTGTTTTTGTTCTTCCACCACTAAAAATGGCCAGTGGATCAGCTGCTTAGTGTAACTTCGAGATATGTTGAAGCACTTAAAATGCCTGCTAGTGCATCTATTGCCGTTGATTGTGAAATGACAGGGGTGGAAAACATGGATGCAAGCTAGTCAGAATTCCCTACCAAGGGAAGGAAGTATTCAAAAGAGTTGACCGAACATCTCCCATGGAACATACGTACACATGTGCCATTGATTACTGTAGTGACCTACTTTTAGCTCACCGCCGGTTGGTTCGGGGCTCGCAATGCAAATCAGCCAACGAATCAAAATCAGTGCCACTATCATTCACTATGGCCATGGTGATGCGTGGGTCCGGATACTAAAGATGGCGGACATGCGCATTCTACTGATACGTAATATTAAATTTTTATTGTTAAATTGACGGCTCATGATAAAGAATGTTCTGTATAATTTACATTCCAGTTAAAATGGAGATCTGTGCTTTTTTGTCCCTAATTTAGGCCATATATTGTTTAGGTGAACAAATTATTTTTTAAGCCAAGCTTAACCCATACCCCGCGCGCTACCCGTAAAGCCCGCTGCCCAGCCAGTGACCTTACTCACGGAGAATCTTATCTGGGGTCACTGACCCGTGCCGCTAGACGATGACCACATACGCTGTCCACGTGGTTCGGTTTTTATTGATCGGTATGAAAACATTCGCTGCTATGCCTTATCACGCTTGATAATGAATTAACCGGCAAAACCTGAGTCTGTCAGTCTCTAACCAATGATCTGACTTATGATTCCAAACTGACAGCTGTAGTTTTCGTGAGAACGAAGCATGGTAACTAGCCTCCCAAGCCCTACACAAATGGTTTCATCCTGATTGACACATACTAATAAACCAATGTGGGCATTTGGGGCAAAGATTATTTAATTTCAGAGCTTGTTTCTGATTGGTTCTTAGATACAGACAACTCCAGATGGTGGTCAGTTTGTGAGAAAATGAGATAATATTGCAAATTTGTTGAGCAACAGTTCGCATGTCGATGTTACATCTTTTGAAAGTGTGGGGAGAGCCTTTGAAAGCTTAGTCTTTGTGATTCTGACCAGTGGTTCACTGGTTAACATGTCCATGTCACAATGCGTTTGATTTAGAAGAGATACAGTGAACAATAACACGGCGGTTACGTCTCAAAAAGGTCAGTGACCCGACGCCTGAAAATAGGGCTGGCGCGGTCAGCTTGACCTGGGCGACTTTTGCCGCCCGTGCGGTGTGAGCGCTTGCAAGTCAATACCGACTATTGCCGCCCCGCGCAGGGTGAGGGTTAAAATACTAACTACATAATTTATGTCACGAGTGGAGTGAGCGGGATTCAAGGATTACGGGGGCATGGAAGTGTAAGATTGACTCACGGGATAGTGAGGCTGCTCACCTGTATTGACTTCTGTTAGTTAACGTTAAAGCGTGCATGTTGTGAGTGAAGTTGAGGCGTAGTAGAGGCAAAATCTGAATAGTCAGATCACTGCAAGTTAAGGAGTCCCAGGGGACAGACGTGAGATCAGAGCAGTCGGGAGATTGTTGTGTGTTTTCCAGTGATGACTGGTGCCGGGGTTGGGCAGAAGGCTACCCACAGGCCTGCCTGAGTGAAGCTGTCGTGCAGGACAGCGGGAGCACATGAGTCGTGGCAGTCTGGCCACAGACAGGGACGTTGTTATTGTCCTTATTGCTATTCAAATGTTAATGTGCTATTACGATGTTAATGTGTTATTAAGATGTTAATGTGCCATTGAGAATATAATGTGCTATTGAAATAGTGATGTGCTATTAAGACATCGAGGGGAGATTGAGATACGGAGATTAGGTTGAGCAGGAGCCAATAAGAGAGGTCAGCAAGTAATATATATATAGATGTGAGGCTGAGACCAGAGCATATTTTAGAAAGTATTATCGGGTTGTGGACCCGTAGAGGAATGAATGTCAGGAGTGCTGACCATTGTATGGTATTTGAATTGAATAATGTAATGCACGTATCTCTTTATTTTTATGTATAATAAATGTGTGAGTCTGTTTGGTTGTTCTGTTAAGTGTTATACTCGTTCGTTCGTGATTGTTGTCCTGTCATAATTATTACATTTCCCAGTCTGGGATTTGTGACAATTTATCATAACATTAACAATGCCTTTTCCCCCACCACTATTTTAAGGCCTGACCTCTATTATTTTTGTTTTCTAATCATAACCTTCTTAATTAAAGACTTTGATAAGAGATTTTATTTCCCACTTCGTGCAGTGCATACGTACTTTAAAGCCGTTTAGGTTTAACCAAGCAACAGAAAATCTTTGAAGACAATGACCAACAACAAAGTCGGTCATTTTCTCCCAGTTTTCCCTGATGAAACACCTACCAACAGACACCCTTTTGCAGCATTTCGCCTAGTATTTTAGTATTACATCAGAATTCATGATTACACATAGAACTGCTTCTCAAATAAGCAAATGGCCCCTTTCATATCATATCGCACGTAGATGACAACCAACATCGAATCAAAAGTTTCCCTTAGATTTTCCCCAGTTCAGACTTTGACCGTCAGCACCATTACATGAGTATGACAAATAGTTAGTACTGCATTTTCGAACATCGTAATCAGCATAATCAGACGATACCATTTGTGTAGCCGCCTGACAAAATGAGGCACTTCTCACATTTTGATGGTATGGAGGTATTGGTATCGTCAAATTGGTTATTCAAAGCGCTTTCATTCGATAAAAAAACTTTGGTGTAACTTAATTAGCTGAGAAGATATATATAATGGCCTCTCAAAGACAGGAAGTGACACAGCCCTAGTTCTGAGAAAAATGCTTTTAAAGTGTCAGCTTCGAAATACAAAATTATTGATGGTGACTCGACTAAAAGTCAAGTTTGAGGCATTTACCGTTCTCAACGAGCATTGTCATTCGGCAAAGAGGTTAAACTTTTCAAAAATACTGAAAACTCAAAATCTATAACATTGACCCTATGATACCTTTTAATGATTTTCTGGAATTGGGTAGTGCAGAGATGCGCCTCATCATGTCAGGCGGCCAGTGGCCACACATTTTTGTTAGATGTAGTAGACGTGGCAGGATAGATAAACCAGCGAAACAAGCAAAATTAGCGCCCAACAACAACAAAACAACAACAACAAAAAAACAGCGGGAGCAACCAAGTAAACAAACAAGGGACACTGCGTTGCTATACACCAAAGTGGCCTCCCGCAGGACCTAGTACCTAAGTGTAGGCCACAATATTGGCCTCGCATGTTGGGTGAGGGGGGCCGATACATTGGCCTCCTGCAGGACAAGGATTAAGAGATTGAAATTGGTGAAATTAGTTTTAAGCCAACTGCTCTTTATCCAAAATACTGTTAATATGAATGAAGTACAATTGTTGGTCCCCTGACATAGTAAAAGCAGGTCTCACTGCAGTAAGATTGGAAGTGATACATTGGTCAGAGTGCAGAGCATGCTGAGAAAGACATAGAGCTCTTGTTTTTTTTCTTTCTTTTTGTAAATAAAAATATCCTTTGTAACCTCAATGTTGTGCAGTGAAACTTCTGTAGTTGAGTACGCCAGATCGTATATTCCTCCATTTCAACAAGAGTATGATGCCCTGGTGTTTTCAGCAGTTTGATACATCTCTCAGTCACAATGAATGGCATATCAGTTTGAAATGCAGACTATAAATTACTAGATGAGCTACCGGGCACTGCCCAAAATAAACAATCATGTGACACCCCCCCCCCCCCCCTCTAGTATAATAAAAGTAATAAACTACAGTCTTACTTCAGAACTCATGCGCACCACAACATTACGCACCAAACTGAACGCTTGATACAGTTACTTTTTATGACATGCACGGTACTATATATTACGAAACAAACATGCACAAATACAGATGTTACTACTACTACTATTTCCTGTTGCACCCACTGGTGCTTAGGGCAGCAACAAAGGATCTCCAGCCCTGTCTGTCCTGGGCCATCTTTGCGAGAGTTCCCCATGAGTGATTGAAGGATTTCATCTCTGCCTCGATTGTTCTCCGCCAGGTTACCTTGGGTCTGCCTCGCTTGCGCCGTCCCTCCGGTGTCCACTGAAGTGCTGTTTTGGTTATAGAATTTGCTTCCTTTCGCAGCACGTGTCCAAGCCATCTCCATCGTCTCTTCGTGATGATGTTGGCTATTTCTTCTTGCTTGCATCGCCTTAGTAGTTCCTGATTAGAAATCTTGTTTGGCCAAAGGATGCGGAGAATCCTACGAAGACATGTGGTGTGGAAGGAAGACAACTTGGCGAGGTCACCTTCTGTCATTCGCCAACACTCTGATCCATACAGGAGTGTGGATAGGAGAGGACACAGCTTTGGTACAGACTGATCTTGGTGTTGATGCCGTATTGTGTCGATTTCCAGATGTTGCTCATACTTTGAAAGACAGCCCTTGCATTTCCCAGCCTACTTTGGATGTCCTCCTTTGTGCCACCCTCTGGTCTGATAATGCTACCAAGGTATTTAAATTTGTCCGTCGTGGTGAGGTTCTTGTCATCTACTTGCACTGGTGCTGGAGTGTCTACATTTAGGGTCATAATCTCTGTCTTCTTCTGGCTAATCCGAAGGCCTACTTTGCATCCAAAATTATGTAGTCTCTGCGTCTTATCTTGCATGTGTTGGTGACTATGTGACAATAGCGCAAGGTCATCCGCAAAGTCCAAATCCTCTAGGTTGTCGAAGAGTGTCCATCTGATGCCTCTTGGTGCATCCTCTGTAGTTTTCCGCATAATCCAGTCGATTACGAGGTTAAACAAAATTGTTGACATCACACATCCTTGCCGTACACCAGTTTTCACTTCAAAGGATGCATCACTGTTTCCGACACTGCAACTGAAGTTCTTGTAAAAGCTTTTGATGAGTTCAACAAGCTTGCTGGGAATCCCATAGTGCCGAAGAATGCGCCATATACTCTCTCTGTGGATGCTGTCGAAGGCCTTTTCGAAGTCAACGAAGTTCACATAGAGCTACCTTTGCCATTCTGAACACTGTTCTATGATGTTTCGGAGTGTGAAGATCTGGTCAATGCATCCTTTCCCCTTTCGGAATCCGGCCTGTTCCTTTCTCAGTGTCTTGTCCACAGCATCTGACATACGTTGCACAATGATCTTGGCAAGGATTTTGCTGGGTATAGAAAGGAGAGTGATACCACGCCAGTTGTTGCAATCGCTGAGTGCTCCTTTCTTGGGTATTTTCACTATTCTGCCTTCATTCCAGCTCTTTGGTACTGCTTCTGCTTCCCAGATAGCTGTGAACAGTGGCTGAAGGATGGTGGCTGACTGATCGGGATCTGCTTTGAACAGTTCTGCAGTCAAGTTGTTTTTTCCTGGGGCTTTGCTGTTTTTTAGGCTCTTTATTGCTGCCACTATCTCTTCCTTCTTTGGTGGATCTATGTTGATGTCAAGGTCTTCAGCAGCATCTTGTATTATTATTCTATCTTCAGGTGGTGGCCGGTTTAGTAATTCCTGAAAGTGCTCTGTCCAGCGTGTATCCTGTTCTCGTTCTGTAGTCAGTAGTTTCCCATTCTTGTCTTTGATTGGAACACTTGGTCTTCCACCGTACTTGCCACAAATGCGCTTAGTGATCTTGTGGAGCTTACCCTGTTCTCCTCTTGCTGCTGCCTCCTCCGCATCTGCCGCTAGCTGTTCCATGGCTTCTCGTTTATCTTTCTTTACTAGTCTCTTCACTTTCTTATTTAACTCTGTGTAGCTATGTTGGTACCTGTCTTTCAGCCTTTCCGATTTCACTTGTAGGAGTTTCTTTTTCATGACTTTCCTCTCCTCGATCACATCCCATGTTCTTTGTTGGATCCACTCCTTGCTTTTCCCTTTCTCATTAAATCCAAGGCAGGCTACACTGCTCTCTGTGTACACTGTAGTTACTCTTTTCCACTCTGAATCGATTCCTCTTTCATTAGGGTTGTTCTTATCAGACTCTCGTAGAGCCTGGAATCGGTTCTTGACTTGTATGTTGAAGGCATTTCTAACACTTGCATCTCTCAGTTTCTGAATATTAAGGTGTCTTTGCTTTGATGTCTTGATTCCGGTCTTGTTCAGTTTAATTTTGATAAGTGCTGCCACTAGATGGTGGTCGCTGGCTACGTCAGCTCCTCTTTTCACTTTCACATCTAGAAGGGATCGTCTCCACATACCGTTGATCATCAAATGGTCTATTTGGTTCTTGTCTCTTCCATTTGGAGAATTCCATGTGAGTTTGTGAATTTCTCTGTGTGTGAAAAGGGTCCCTCCGATGACTAAGTTGTTCAAGGCACAAAAATCCACAAGCCTTTCTCCATTGTCATTCCTTGTTCCAGTTCCATGTTCTCCCATTACTCTTTCATAATTTATATCATCTTTACCTACCTTAGCATTGAGGTCTCCCATGACAATGATGAGATCATGCCGTGGCGTCATGTCCATTTCCCCCTGGAGTTGTTCATAAAAGTCGTCTTTGTCTGTGTTGTCGTTTTCGTTGGTTGGTGCATAACATTGGATGACAGTGATGTTTGTGTGTCGTCCTTTCATCCTCATCCTCATCAGTCTGCTATTGATTGGTTTCCACTCCAACAAGCATTTGTCCAGTCCTTTCTTTAGGATGATGGCTACTCCTTCATGATGTTGGTCATCCTCTCTTCCAGAGTAGAGAACGGTTTCTCCAGTGGATGTTTTGATCCTTCCAGATCCAGTCCATCTGCTCTCACTTACACCCAGGATGTGTAGGTTGTAGCGCCTCATCTCTGATGTTACTTGTGCTAACTTACCCGATTCATACATTGTTCTAACATTCCAGTATCCAATCCTGGTCTTGGTTTTGGCGGTGTTCAGTTCCTCCTTCATCCTGCTAGCAGTTTCCTTTCGGCTTTCACTACTTGCATTCATACGAGTCGCGAGGTACTCAGAAGGTCCATCACATCCAGAACGTTGGTTTTTCCATGTTGCTGTTTCCGTAACGATTTTTGTTTCTCCAAGTAAGGTCACCCCAACAAGGATTTCAGGGTAGGGTTGTTAGCCCTACGCCCAACCCCCGAACCTGGAGGGCCGGTCTGTTCAATCTTGTCTGGTCCTTCCCCCATGACCTGTCCAGCTTGCTTAAAGCTATCAGGGGCACGAGGCCTCCGCTAAAATACAGATGTTACATAGGAATAAACATTGTTATTTTTAAAAAATTCATGCTCGAAGTAAATAACTTTTAATTATAGCCATCATCTTCCTTATCTTAATTGCCACCTTCCTGCCAAATTTAAGGCCTGAAGAGTGTATAGTTTGGTCAGTTAGTCATGCCAAAGGTTGCAAGTTACTGAAATATATAATAGATAATGTACTAGCTGAGTACCCATTCGATGAACAGGTTTGTGGAGTTTTTTTGTTGTTTTTTTGTAAAACTTAACCCTCACCCTGCGAGGGGCGGCAATTGTCGGTATTTACTCGCACGGGCGGCAAAAGCCGGGAAGGTCAAGCTGACCGCACCACGTGCAAGCCGTATTTTCACGCGTGGGGTCACTGACCTTTTTGAGACGTAACCACCGTGTTGTTGTTCACTGTATCTCTTCTAAATCAAACGCATTGTGACATGGACATGTTAACCAGTAAACCACTGGTCGGAATCACAAAGACTAAGCTTTCAAAGGCTCTCCCCACCCTTTCAAAAGATGTAACATCAACATGCGAACTGTTGCTCAACAAATTTGCAATATTATCTCATTTTCTCACAAGCTGACCACCATCTGGAGTTGTCTGTATCTAAGAACCAATCAGAAACAAGCTCTGAAATTAAATAATCTTTGCCCAAATGCCCACATTGGTTTATTAGTATGTGTCAATCAGGATGAAACCATTTGTGTAGGGCTTGGGAGGGCGTGGCTAGTTATCATGCTTCGTTCTCACAAAAACTACAGCTGTCAGTTTGGAATCATAAGTCAGATCATTGGTTAGAGACTGACAGACTCAGTTTTTGCTGGTTAATTCATTATCAAGCCTGATAAGGCATAGCAGCGAATGTTTTCATACCGATCAATAAAAACCGAACCACATGGACAGCATATGTGGTCATCGCATAGCGGCACGGGTCAGTGACCCCAGATAAGATTCACCGTGAGTAAGGTCACTGACCGTGCAGCGGGCTTTACGGGTATCGAGCGGGGTATGGGTTAAGATGCCTGTGAACTAAGAAAGGCGTTAATGCTGTACAGATAGCTAATAAGAAGAGATGCAACAACAAAGGACGCCACTTCAGACCGAAAGGAATAAGAACAAAAACCGAGATGCATAGGATCATCCCCAAAACTCAGCAATAGGAATTAGGACAGTACAATGTGCAGTGGTGCGCACCAAAAATTTTCAGGAAGTGATGATGTCATGGGCCTATAATGCGCATGCGCAGCTTCAATAAAACTTTAAAATAGTGAATCATGACTCGAAATACATCTAAATGATGCCGAAACAGTGAAAAATGAAACGTAGAAGCCTGAACATTTCATAATTTTTAATGTAGCCCATGTTAATTTCGCATTGATAATATGCTGTTGTGCAAAGTTTGAAGCCTGAGTGTGATGCGGTTCCTGAGCCTTAGGTGGCCAAAGTTTCGAGTTACCAAAATATATGGATAATAAGAAATCAGATGTTTCATCTTGTTTCATATCAATCCAGAACTTGAAAAACAAAAATTAATTTATTATTTTGTTGTTTTTGGTGAGGGAAAATGGAGGCAGTGTAGGGATTAAGAGGAGATGGATTCCTGTTAGCATAAAAAAAATTTATTTTATTTTTAGTCTAGAGAAAAGATCTGTTTTAAAATATTTGATTTTGTGAAGAATAAGACTTTGTGTATTGTATTTGTTTTCATTTATTACACGTTAACCTTTTGTATTTCAGTTGTCGCCACCTGACAGAAGAGTACAGCTATGCCTTTCCCATTGTGCAGGGAGTCATCACAATTTTCATGATGCTCAATCTGTGCCTGTCAACTTTTATGGATCCTGGAATTTTCCCAAGAGGTGGGATGATTTTTTCGGGCTGTTATTGTTTCCTGTAAAACATGAAAATTTAATCTGTAATAATTCCATTTTATGTGCAAAGAAATTCCATCAGTTTATTTTTTCATAGAATCTACCTTTTTCTTTTCCCCATAGTGTCAGCATGGGCAAAAAAAAAAAAACGGGAATCACCTGCCCTTTTTCACCAGATGTTTAATTGTTATTACTCAATTTACTGTGATGTTTCATCTGATACTTCGTTATGCCGGGAATGCTGATGAGAAGAAACTCTCTATATAATTTCATTTCAAGTCAGTGCAGCCATACATGTGGGTTGATGATTGTTGAACTTTATTAACTTTTAATTTTTTTTTTCTGCAGCTCCAGATGATGAAGCCAAAGATGACGATTTTAGGTCTCCATTATACAAAAATATAGAGATTCGTGGTGTCCAGACACGGATGAAATGGTGTACAACATGTCAGTTTTATCGCCCTCCTCGTAGCTCACACTGCAGTTCCTGTGATAACTGTATTGATGTACGTAAAAGTGTTTACAGTTATAATTGAATTTTCTCTCCGTGTATTGTTAAAATGTCAAACCATAAACTTTTCTGTATCATTTAGTTTATGGCAGGTTTCAGAAAATTGGGGGTTCAGACTTCCCTTTCCAGGCATTTCCGTCAGTCAAAACATGTGACTATCACAACTAAGCATGAGTAGAGCATTAGAAAACATCTCTTAAAAATATTAAAACCACATAGTTTGACTTTGTTGAACCCTTTTAAAATCATACTGGGAAAGGCTGCCGATTACAGGATACGGTAAACGTCATAAAATCTATTGGCAATAGGTCTTCAATTCCCGAGTTTTCCGACCTGCATCAGCTGTTGCGAATTGTTTTGACGAACATTTTTGATACAAAAAGTATGACAAATAGAAAGGAGTAAAAAAAAGCACAGCACTTACTTGTTTTGTTTCGCGGATGCGAACAGATTTTGTATCTCTCGGAAGTGAACCCAGTTGGTGTTCAACAACAAAAGCAAGGGACAGGAAAGATTGCATGCGACGGTCACGTGACTCCGACTGACACGTGCCTCGCGAGATTTACTGTTGGATTTCACACTTTTTTTTAACAAAAACTAATGATTATTTTTCTTTCATGCCATTTTAAAGGGTTTTTTTTATTATTGACTATGAAAATTGGGACTTAAAATTATTTTTAAAGCAGTTAAAATTACTGTCTGAAGTAGGTCAATTTTTTTTACAGACATGTTGCGCAACATTTGGCAAAATGTAAACCTCCTTATTTTCTTTCCTTTTGCTTCTGGGGACTTTTTCTCGGGTTTATACACACCAGCAACCATTTTTGCTGCCATACCGTACTCAAAAACAATATTACCTGTGCCAAGTTGGTAGATACATTGATTCTTTGTTGTCAAGGTAAATTCAGGGAAGTTTTGTATATCAAATATATGACGTTCGCAACACAAAAAAGTAGAAGAAAAACACACAAACACATGATATATGAACAAATTTATAATTTTTATTTCTTCTGATCATCATCTATGGTCTGAAATCAAAATATTCAAGAAAAACACAATATTTATGAAACTATAAGACACTGAAATATGAACTGTCTTTGTGACCCAATTTTCTGAAACCTACCTTATGTCCCTACTGTGAAGGACAGAGGCTTTGAAATTTTACTTTGTTGTTGCTTTTAATATAGTTGATGTAAATGAATTAAATGTTTGTTTCGGAAGAGAGGGACAAATAGGAAACCTCTGATGCCCATAGATCTTCACAAATGCAAATGTTTGTAGTTAATCAGTAAATTCTGGGATAATCAGGATACTTGGATTCCCAACAACAAGGCCTCTGTTCTTGAGCTTCAAGATTAGGCAAACTTCAAATATATTGAAAGTTAGTCGGATAAGTATTTTTTTTATTGCCTTGACGAACTTGGGCATTTTTTTGTTTTTTTCAGACATTTGACCATCACTGTCCATGGCTGAACAATTGCATCGGCCGCAGGAACTATCGTTACTTCTTTACATTTTTATTGACACTATGTGTGCATGTACTTACCATCTTCGGGCAGTGTGTCTTTTACATCATGAAGCATGATGATAACCTGCTGCGGCCTGGTCCCATCATTGCGTATCCTTTATTTTTGTTAACATAGTAACACTTCTTGTTTCTGCATGGGATTCTGTTTGAATTATGGAGGGAGGGCAGTTTGTTCTGATTTTAAGAAGGGGAGGGGGAGAGGAAAAGACAGGTGGGCTAAAGATGGGGAAAGAGAGAAAATGTAGCTTGCATTCCTTTTTGCATGTTTCTTTACAGTGGGTGATAATTAATTCATCACTGAATCTTGGGACAAATAATACAAATGGAACAGTAGTAGGTGACGGCTGCTTAAATACTAATAATAAAAAGTAGCAAATATTTCTGTGTGTGGAATCCTAACACATGTCTCTGTCTGTGACTTTAAAACTTAGCTGGTTTATGTGACATGAAAAGACATGTGCCTCGTGACCTGTTCTTGTTGTGATAGAAGGCAATGTGAGTCTTTTATATACCTGGATTTGTTTGTTGCCTGAAAATATTGGTTGTAGTTCTTCAGTATATATACCTGATTGAACTGTTGACCATCACTGTGGAAGTTTCACAGAATCATTTTTTTTTTTACCTCGATATTTCTATGTGTCACTATACTATGTGAATAGAAAGAAGATCTTTCCTTAACCTGTATCACAGGATAATTATAACCATCATTATAGGTCTAGTTTTAGTCCCTGTATTTGGTCTCACAGGATTTCATATGTTTCTAGTCTCCAAGGGCACCACAACAAATGAACAGGTAAGTGAACATTATGTTAGAATGGCATAATGGGGGTGGGGGGCGGGGGGTGTTCAAACAATGCATGATTGATACAAGGAGATCATCACCCACTCAAGCAACAGCAAGGTGATTGTGAAGGTTGGTTTGGGGAGGGGGGGGGGTGTTACTGGCAGCAGAGGCTTAACCCAGATATTATCACTATATCAACACTCCCAGTATTTCTCCACTCCCCTCAGAAAAAAACCACTGCTCTATCCTGAAGATAGGACACATCACAGACAAACACAGAAATCATTCTTTCATTCCTTAATTAAATTGCCTTCATATTGTTCAAGGCAGAATATGTAGAGCCATAAAGTCTAGCTTTTATTCTTGCATTTTTTGGTGATTGTTTCCAGCTCCTAACAGTGTGAATTTAAAATGGCATGAACATTGTTGTGTTGTTTTATGTGAATACTTAAATTTCTGTCTTATTTGTTCAGGTAACAGGGAAGTTTAAAGGTGGCCCAAATCCATTTACACGAGGTTGCATCAAAAACTGCTGCTACGTATTTTATGGACCGAGATGGCCACAGTAAGCAGAGATTTTGTATTTTCATTTTTACATTGGTTTTTTCTGTCTTGAGACATCTTGCATTAATTTCTATTCACAGTGTGGGAGATTAAAATTGTGGACAGCCACTTCTGTTAGAATGGGCAACTTGAAATCCATTTAAGAGTGTACATTGTTGCAAGTATACAGAGCTAGGAGGTGATGAATCATAATGCTTAAATGAGACACCATGGTTAAGACCTAATTGAGGCAAAATGTATGTCAAACTCAAGACAATTTAGCCTCTCTCACAATAAAGAAAAGATGTGAAAAAGAATTTGATAAGTTTATAGAGGGGGTGAGATCTGGTGATGGATGGCTAAGTAATTGTTTTGTATGTTTTTGTGCTAAAGGTTTAAAAGTCATTTAATTTGAATATCTTGGCAGCATTGAATAATTACTAAGTGGGTTACAATAACAGTATGATAAATTAATTGGTTCTGCTATCATTTGAATTTGAGTTCCAGACTTATCATTGGGTTGTTTTTTTTTTGTTGTTACTAAGGAATTTCACAGGAGCTCAAGATGATTTTTTTTTTAAAAAGCATGGTAATATTTGACATGATTTTTAGAACTAATAGTTTTTTTTTTCTTAACTCATTGACTCCCCCGCAGAATTTTACGGTTGGACCCCAGGTAAATTTGTGACAAACAAAATTCCGCATATGACTTTCTAAATGATACACAAGTTTGTTGTGGATAGAGCTGGACTACACAATGTACATATCAATTCGTTGGAAATTGAAAGCAGAATAAGATAAAAGGATTGGTAGAATGATTTAGCACACTTTTGATACACAAACAGGACAGTAACGTGAAATGAAAAATTCAAGAACAGATTTTCACACCTAAATTTTTCAACTTACCCCATGCTCATACTGCTTCCATGTATCCTTATGCCTTCAACTTTTAAAATAATAACAGTAATCCAATTATGAATTCGCTATCCAAATTTCATGAAGATATCTCCCAAACTTTTTGAGTTAAGATCAAAATCATATAACAGATAAGGCGACATAATTATTTCATGATGTCACAATACAGAAATATTTATTAAAAAAAAAAAATTTTAAACATCGATTTCAACACACCATTCACTGTTACATTTCGCGGAAGGAACAGGAAAGCCAACCTCGCGCATGCACAAAAGTATACTTCGTTGCAACAATGAGTAGCTTCATAAATTAAGTTTTTAATTCTGAGCCAGGAAATCTGGCTTAGGGTCCGACTTCAGCGGCAGCTTGAGCAGGAAAATCTGGCTTAGGAGAGTCAATGAGTTAAAAAGTGAAAATGTGCATTTTCAGGCCTTATTTTATGGCAGTGCTCACAGTGTTGTGTACAAGAACTCTCTTCTTGTTGATTGGAAAGAGTTAATATATCTAGAAGATATCCTCTATTTAGTATGACTCTTTCTTATTGCGGAATCCACAGGCTTGTTGGCTACATTCCAAAGACAAGAACTGTCAAGTTAGACTCCAGTAAAATCACCTATATGGCTGCAGAAAATGATGTTAGTATTACTGTTGGGACCAACTCCAATGGAATCCGGCCGGTCAATAAAAACCATAATGTAAGTGTGATAGATATTCACTCAGTGACTGCTTATTTGGCTCGTTAGTGTGCGCATGGTGTAACATTTTTGTCCTATCTCAATTTTCATTTCCGTTTTGTACGTTTAATTTTATCCACAGCTTGCTTTTGTGAGAACAGTTTCAACCTGTTGCTCCTCTTGGCATTATTTTTTGTGTTGTGTGGTATATTGATATGCTACATAAAAGAAAAGAGAAAAAGGATGAACAGATTGGCATCTTTACAAACTCGTGACAGGGAAACTTTTTGTGTCGCCAGAAATTGCATGTTGGTTGTTTTTGAAGTATTAAGGTATTAATAGATTAAAATTTATCCATATCATCTCCCCCCCCCCCCCCCCCCCCCCCGCCAGAACAAGAAATAATAAAACAAGTAAAGTGAGGTGTAAATGCCAAGGGCAGCGAACCTCCTAAAATAAAGACCTCAAATCAAGTATTAAGGTCTCAGAATGTGGACTGTGAAAATTGTTAATAAATTTGAAAGTGGCAAGAACACTAAATAACACAAGTGATCATAACTATTCATAGTTATCATCGGAGCTGAGAAACAGTTGAAAAATGAAAAGTTCTATAGAAATGTAAAATTCGTGAACTGCTGGTAAATGAATGGCACCGGTTGAAACTGAATAATCAGAGGTACCTACATACCAAACACCCAAAACTTATTCCCAAGTCATAAAAATATGGCGGAGGTGAGCCAACCATTGAACAGTCATAATTTCCTCATCCAGATGCAAATGCTTATTTGCTGCCATATTCTATGTATACTGAAGTTGAGCGGTGCACTTTGCCATTTTCTGTGAATGGAAGAGTAATATTATCTGTCTTTGTGAAAGTAAAGATGACATTTCAGCTGTTTTCTCAAAATGATACCTATTCCGGGGCATTGTATAGTCTGCATGTTAAAGCCTTCGAAATGATTAATATTCCAATTCCACCAGGGTTCAAATGCATTCACATAGTTATTCATATAAGATAAGCCCTGTCCTTTCTCTCCACCAAGTGCTTCCTATGTGATGCATCCTTTTCAGGTGTGCAGTTATAAACTTAGACATTCATGCTTACGGCGAATAAGCCCCATAACAGATGAAGACAAGGATAATCTTGAGGAGATCAGCGAAAAACACTGATAGAAAGTACAATTCAAATTAAACTTGCTTACTT
Source organism: Onchidella celtica (assembly GCA_963931925.1). NCBI lineage: Eukaryota > Metazoa > Mollusca > Gastropoda > Systellommatophora > Onchidiidae > Onchidella > Onchidella celtica. The sequence continues at coordinate 36,801,270 of OZ007576.1, read as the reverse complement.
GTTGAAGAGAGCAGTTCTCATTTTATGCCTTTTCATTTCTGCAGATAAAAATTTACATATTTCTTCCTGAAGTTTAATATTGAAGTTTCATGAGCAGTTGTTGTGGTGTTAATAGCATATTCTAATGGCAGATGCTATCGTGGTTTATTTCACTTGTGTATGTTTATTTATTTCTTGTTTTCTCCCCTTTGTTGTGTGATTTAGAAATATTTATTTATTTTTGTTTTTTCATGCTAGTTTTCGGAACTGCCTGGTGAAGGTAATAAGACCTGTCACTTGAAATAGTCATTTTCAGTTGTGATCTTGTAAGCTTGAAATCTTTTTCAAACCAACAAGAAAGGTTTTTATGCCTTTGTCAGCTGTTTGTATGTGTGTATGGTTTTTATGTTGTTTTTTTTTCTATTTGAACTTGTTATTCATTATGTTGGTGGTTTTTTTCCCACTCCTGGCGTTTGTGTGTGTATGTGTATATTAATAATTTTGCATATTCTGTTCTTTGCTTTCAAGAAGTAGCTCATGAAAAGATTTTAAAACATTTTCTTGTGTCAGGGTGGAAATATCCATAGAATTTGGAGTGCGTGCATAATGGGAATTTTCATGGTTTTGGTTAAACATGCAGTAGATGTGATTCGGTGTCACAGGAGCATAGTTTTTAGTCGTAAATGCAACGTGATTATGATTAAGTTGTGGCCTAATTTACAGAATAGTATAGTTGTTAATTCAGATTTGTTGTCATCATTGTGTTGTGGCAATAGCAAGTTTATGGTGAAGAATGGTTTCATCGAAGAAACAGATGAATTCATGGGGTCCAATGTTTTGTCCTAGAGAATAGCAGCACACTTCCTTTAGATGCTATTGCACCGTCAGTGTTGATAGTTTTATGTAAATTAGTCCCAGGCAAATACTTGTCTCGTTCTGATCTATTTATGTTGAGCTGTTAAAATTTCTTGTCCCACACTAAAAGGACTTAAGTGGCATTGGATCAAGATCAGTTGTTTGCTCATGTCCGATCTCCACTGTATTTGCACTTTATTTTCTTGGGATTACTTGATTATCAACACGCAGAAAAGTAATTTAAGAAACACTGTCTTTTGTCCTAACAATGGCTTTTGTATATCTTTCACTTTTTGCTCCTGTACTCAAAGTTTCATCTGTTTTTCATCACTGATCTTCGGCTGTTTTGACCAGGGTTTCTCTGTCATTACTAAGGCTGACTGAATGTTTTATGTGACTTGTATTGTTTGAAAAGCTTTCTCCATTTGCATTTGTTGTCTTCATGGTCATATTTTGTCAGATTTTCAACACGTTGTCTTTATGTTATGACAGTTATTTTGTTGCATTTTTGCTGAAGTGCAGGAGCAATGATTTTTGCCCAATAGATAAAGCACTCATGAAGTATAAGCCCTTTAGCTGTTCAGTCTGGATATTTCATTTTCCTGTTTGAGCAGACTTTTCCCAAAGTGACATTGGCAAATAAAGTGAAAGTTAGTATTTAGTTTTCAGTTATTGCAAACTAATAAAAAAAAAAAGAGAGTGATACGAGAAATTTGATGTGTCAGACATAAAAATTCTTATAGTTAAAATGTGCTGTGCATAGCTGGAAATTTAAGACCCGAATTTAACCCCAGTGGTTAGGCCAGATATTGCAGACGTATGTTATGCTGCTCCACTAAGCTGATTTCCATTTCATGCAAAGCAGTTGTGTAAAATTTGTTTTCAAAATTTACACAGTGGAAAAGAATGAAAAAAAAGTATGCATACAAATTGAAATGGATAGATTCAGAAATTAAAGCAGTTGAGTCACATTTATCTGCTCCCCAGGCCATCAAATATTCTTGTGATTTTGAATAATAATATTGCATGTGTGTTATTTGCTGAGATTTTTCAGTAAACTGATTTTTTTGTATTGCAGTTGAGGCCCCGGAGCACTCATGAGCATGATGAATACATGGACAAAAGTAGTCAGTCCATTGACTGTGAACCATCTCCTCCTGCGAACCAAAAGCAAGGGGGCTCATATACCAATCTTTTCGATACCAGTGTGGGCCAACCCCAGCAGCCACCAACTTCCATTGGCGCAACCCTTCACGCAAATGCTCAATCTAATCACACCAAGAGGCCTGTATCCCCTCCAAACCTGCATCAAGCTCATCCGAAAAACACATTTGAGCGACCTGCAGGGAAGTCAGGTTCATATTCTGTGCAGAATGGTGGTAGTCTTGGGCGATACAAAGCTCCAATAGTGAAGGGAGAGGATGACACAGGCCTTCATAATCAGCTAGACGAAGGGCATCCATCTATCAACAGCCCTGGTATAAAGAGAAGCACCTCCTCAAATGGTCCAGGAGTTCAGAGTCCTGTTGTTGAACGAAATCTGCCCCCTAGGGCACCTTCATCAAAACCTTCGCCAAGAGTGGGTTCTTCACAGCACCCAGTGTCCCCTTCAGTACAGCGTGGAGACAGAAGTGGTCGGCCCCCTCATCCACCCCATTCACCATCACCTGCCAGAACCACTATAAGAGATACTGGATCTTCTATGATCCCTTCAGCCTCGCCCATCAAAGATAGAGCCAGAAACTTCTACCCAAGCCGATCCAGGGAAAACTTAAATAAATCCAGAGAATATCTCAACAAATCCCGAGAGTCTCTCTCAGGTAATAGGGGATCAAGTGACTACCTGTCTAGATCCCAAGATAAACTGGCACCTTCAGAAGAGCGGTTGGACAGTTCAATTGAAAAACCAGATGGTAGACCCTATAACACAATAGAAAGGACCAGAGGGGATGGAAGTTCCCCAAGAGATATTCCACCTAGTAATTCCAGATCCAGAGAAAGAGCTGTGAACAGAGATTATGTAGACCGGCCAGTTAAACATGACAGCCGGGGAGATCCGGGGTATAGTAGTAGAGACAGATATTACAGGGAAAATAGCTCTTCAAGAGATACCTCAAACAGGTATGGGGATAGAGATAACCGTAATGTGAGCAGTCCTCTGCGTAGGAGTTCCGAATCTCAACCTCGGGAGGGGAGCTCAGATTTTCATCGGTATAGGGATCGTGATCGCTCTAAAAGTTTTGATTTTGATCCGCCACGTGAAAGGTCAGCATCAAGAGACAGGGACAGGCTAGGAATGAGGGAGCGCAGCTTGCCCAGAAATTTCTCTGAACCCTCTCGAGCAGGCTATGGGGATAGTAGCAGTATTAGTTCTGTCGGTGCATACCAGCCCAATCATTCACCACAAACTATCCCTGGCTATTCCCCAATGCCCAACACTAGTTTGGGCGCAGGGGGTAGTCTTGGGCGTCCAGGCGGTTCATCAACAGTGTCCACAGGCAGCTCTCTACGCTCCCCAACATTTGCCCGCTCGCCAAATGCTCATCTAACAACCCACAGCAGCAATATTCCCAATCCGGTAGTACCTCCCTTATCCAACCCTTCCACTGCGTCATCGCGTCACCCCAGCCAGTCATCAGCTGTATCTTCGCAGCAATCACAGCATCCGGATGGCCGCCCTATGTCATTTGTGCGAGCCTTGCAAGTCAGTGATGCCGTTGAAATCCGTGACAAACGTATCAATGAGAGGCTGAGACGACAAAGCCAATCTTCACGGAAGGAAAATGTTAAAAGCGTATATGACACCTATGAGGCTTCTGTGTGATATAATAATTTGTTTTGTTACTCTGGTTTGTTGAATATGATTTGTATTGGCTGTAACTATAGCATTTTTAATGTATTGTATGCATTTTTTAAAAGTCAGATACCCAAATAAAATACAAAGCCACCTTGGAATGAAGGAAAAGAAATAATTGGCCTCAAGATTTGTTCAAGTCTCCCTCATTCACACTTTTATTGTCATGGATTGTTTCTTTTTTTACTCCCTTCTTGTTCAAAATTGTGGTGAATTTCCTATATAAATTATTTTCAATATTAATTGGCAAGTAGCAAATTGAAAGATAGCGCCAGTACCCTTACCTTTTTGAAAAGGAAACACAATGTACTCTAAAGTCTGTACAAATACATGGCATTTCAGGCTGTCAATATTAAAGACAGCGTTTTTTGTTGTTTATTTGTAACTCTGACAAGAACTTTTAAGAAGTGACTGAAATGACTTCAGTTTTATTGGGAGAATGTAAGTAGCCCACATAATGTGAAAAATAGAACAGGTTGTGGAGAGGAAAGAGGTGTATTTATTTATTGAGTCCACATATTCCAGCAGCATGGATGGTCTTAATCCATATGAAACACAGTTACATAATATATGAACATGTTCCAAGCTGTGTTTGTGAAAAATCGTAATTGAATTTCATTTCCCTTCTCAGAGCACAGTAAGTGGATTGTAGGGGGAGGGCCTATGCTTTAGTTCATGACATATCTAAAGCCCATGAAATTTGAACAATTAGTTTCGGTTGGAATATGAGACACTGCAAAATAAGAACAGCCCAAATCTACCTGTGTTTGTACCCTGTTATGAACTGTCAATTAAATTGTGACCAATAATGGTATTTTAGAGGTTTAAAACACATCATTTCATGAAGATAAAGAATTTACTATTCGATTTTGGGCAATAAAAATGCGAAGATCGTTTTTTTTTCACTTTAAATCAGTTTATTTTCTTTTCAAGGGTTTTTGTTGTCCGTGTGTGCACACTGTTATTTCGTGAATCTATTTAGATAATTACATGCTGTAAAAGTGCATGTGGCTGTTCCAACAGTCGCATCTTCACCAATAATAAAGAAATTAGGCTGAAATTCGGTATTGGCGTGGGCTAAGGCGCATTATGGTCGATATTAATGACTTTTCGTGTGCACACTGACAAAAACAATGGCCATTGTTAAATCAAGGGCACTAATTCTAATAAACTGAAACAAAAGAAAGAAATGTGTACACATGACATGTCACACAACTTCGATGTGACGAACAACTTTCCTTCATTGAGTAGTATTCAGTTTTGCACATTTAAATAGCTATATATGCAGTTTAAAAACTATACTTTGGCAGGTAGATTTGGGCTGTTCTTATTTTGCAATGAGTCATATATAAAACACCAGTCTGCTTAGTCCTTTAGTAGGTGAGGGTATTCTTTAGAGGCACAGTGTTTCCTTTTGTTCTGGGAACAAGACAGTTTTGCCTCTGTTGATTGTTTCTCCACATGATATCATGCATTCATGTATAGCTTTACAAAAATGGATATTTCTTTTTTTCATTCTCCATTTGCTGAAATCTGAATGGTATTTATATGCGAGTATGAGTGTTTTATTTCGGAGAGAGGCATGTTCTTGAAATACCTTTGTAAGGCCCTTTCTGCCTTCTGATTTTTTTTGATTTTTTTTTGTAATTTTTGAAAATAGGTTGGGACTTAGCTTTAGAGAATATGAAGGACATTGAAACTCATTTTTTGCAGCAACTTTTACCCATCTCTGATAGTGTGTTCTAATATGTTGAAAATTAACCAAAAATTGATTTGAAGATTCATTTGAGAGATTTAAAGAATATGAAATGATCAGTGCACAAAACAGCAACATTTTAAATTTATCTGTATCATAGATAAAACTTGCCAGAAATTAACCACCAGCGCTCAGTTGCAGCTTTAATGATTTAATGGGGAATTAATAAGGATACCAATTGTACTGAAATGATCCAGCCGATTCTTTGTTCTGGATCTGCTTGCATGAGCTGCAGAGAGTGATTTGTGCAGTTCAGCTTGAAGTATTGCTACATTTGTTGTGATTTTCAGTGATATGCCTGAAATGGAGATGATGGACACACAGTTTGTATTTTAAAGAAGTTTCGACAAGTGCTACAGCATGTTGACACTGTGGCGAGCTTCAGCAACAAAGTTTTCTCTGCTGAAACTTCTTGGCCTGGGCATTATTTTTTAAACCAGGAGGGGATTTCTTTTGGGGGGGGGGGGGGGGGGGGGTCACTTTTGCCAGTTTTTCAAGAAAGATTCTGTTAGGAAAGTGATTGATTCTTGTATGGTATATCAGTGGATATTTGTAAATATGTGACAGTGTTTGGAAAGTAATTAAAAATGTGTTCTAAATCCACTTTAGCCTATCCTTTCTGCGTTGAGTCTTCCTTAGCCAAGAATGAAATTTCTTCTTCAAGGCAGGGTGATATGTTGTACACTTTGCATACTTTGGGAGCAACCCCCCATGGAGCATACATACTTTATGGATGGCCCCTAAAGGTGGGATGCTGTGTTCATCAGGTATTGGTGTGAAGAAATATCATTGATGCTCTTTGTGCTTTTCATAATTTCATCAACAAAAAATTCATTGGGGGAGCCCATCATTCAGTTGTGCATTTACTCTAGGCAATTTGGCTTCAAGGTCACATGTTGTGAGAGCAAAACTGTCCTCTTCTTATTTGAATCTACTTGCATATTTGTGAGTGGATCTGGGAAATCGGGCATTTGGTGAAAGACCAAACTCTTGAGAAACCTCTTCCGAGGGGGGAAAATTTTTCAATGGAAACTGAGATTTGCTTGTAAAATGAAAAATCATCTGTTTTTCTCAGTTTCTGCATTCATTAAAAAATTTTTGCTTGAAATTGTGTTGGAAATATTCTATTCTGATTTTTTAGCGAAGCATAAAATTTCACTTAATCCCGGTTTCACCAGATCTATTCACATACTACTACTAGCTCACACATTTAAGTGTAGATCTCTTTCACTTTCAGCTTCTGATCTTCCACAATTCCATTCCCTCTACTTTAAACAGTTGAGTTTAATGTAACCTTTGCTGTGATTTTCCTGCAACAACTTAACTGCCTGTGTCATTTGACCTTCCATGTGCTGCAGCCAGAGGTCTATGATTGGTTTATAACCTTGATGGATGCAACATTGAGAGTTCCTGTTCAGAAAAAGGCTTGAAATAGTAATGCTAGATTTTGGTCTAGTCTCTCAACTCCTGTAATGATCAACTTAATTGTTACCTCTGTCACTGTCTCAAGTATGAGACAGTACATGCTTTCTGTTTCAGTCCATCTGTCTTGCCCATATAAAGATATCGGTAAAGTGGCCCTTTTCTTTTTCTGTGCAAAACGTTTTCTTTTTGGTTTCTACTTTAGGACCTAGGCTGATTGAAGAAAAAAAATTTCAAACACATTTCATCAGATTTCAATCAAACAAAACCATCAGCTCACTAGGGAAACAGCAAAACCATGGCATGGCTTTGGATTACCAGCATTTGATATAGATCTAGTCCAACTTTCCTTGGGAGTTGATATCAGTTATGTGACTCCAGAACTGACCTTTCTACTTTTGTTCTTCTGCATATGTATTCCAATTTCTACTTCCCTCAGATGAGGAAATCCTGGAGTTATCTTCAGTTATCAATTTGTGTCTGAGACCCATCAATAGACAGACATCCATGATTTAAAGGATTGTCTACTTGGAAAATTTTTTTCTTAAATTAATTATTACATTTCAGAAACAGGATACTTTGCGATGACATCCCTTTCTCTTTGAGAGTAAAAGGAAAGGGGGAAATACATTTCCTTGGTCAGCTGTTGGAACCTCGTTAAAACTAATGCCAAGTGGCTTTGTAATCAGACTACACTCCTCTAAAATTAGCCTTTAAGTTTAGTTTTACCAGAGAGTCAGTATGTCTAGAGAGGTTTCACTACTGGTCAATTTGCACTGCGAGACACGGGAGGCTCCGCGAAACCATTGTCAGCATGGAGAGGAAAGTAGGTCGCTGCGGTAAACAATACCCGTTTATGCATTTCCACGGGGCGTAAGAACTTACAAACGGCTCTAAATAGTTTGTCAGCCCAAAAAGTATGAACAAACCACAGTAAACAGGTATATGCGTACTATCTTTGGCGAAGAAGGTTTCTTTCAATTCTTCAGTTTCTTGTTTACAGCAGCGACCTGGTTTCGCGATTTGACAAAAGTGAGATCTCTCTATACATCTATACTCTCTGGTCTTAACGAGATACCAATAGCCTTATGGCGATTTATAAACTGTGATTATGGTTTCTCTGGGTGGACATTTTTTTTTTTTTTTTTTTAAATTGGGGCACATTGTTGGAAATGGCCAGAATGCAGATGTTTTTCATCCAACATGATTTATATAATTATCATGGAAGACTCAGTTTTAGTTACCATAGGGAGAAATTGTGCTCATTACTAGTTTTCTCTCTTTTAAATGTTGAAGTTTGCTACACCCACTTGCCTTGTTGTCTTTGCTCATGGTTGGTAACACAGACACAACTTCTTATCACATCAGTAGTGGTTTGTTCCTGACTTGTATGTTCCAGTATTGTACTGCTGGGAAATATGAACAAAGCTTTCCATTTTGCATGGGGGGAAGTGTTAAAACTAATACATGTATATATGTACAAATAATGTCGCTAAGAACAACAGCTTATTGTACATGGGGCAAGGGGTAGCGATGATAGTGTATCTAACTGGAGATCTCAAATGAGAACAGCTTTTGTAGTTGTATTCTTTTTCCACCAGTGAAAAAAATTTGGCCAGTTTTTTTAAAGTTTAACATTTCGTCCCCTTGGAAAGGTGCGGTTCTATCTCCACTTTTTGGCTGAACAGAGTTAAACACTACTTGTACGGGCCTTTTTCCATTGTGTGAAAGTATCAAAGGGATTTGATGTGTAACTAAATGTTACTAAAAAAAAGAAAAAAGTCGTATCTCAAAAAGCTGTGAGCAAATGAAATTTCAGCCATCAATTTGGTGGAAGGGGTTAGAACTTTGTCATTCTAAGGAGACAATTTCACACCTTTATTCCCTTGTAGTTTAATAACTATCTCAATTTTGGGTAACCAGTCACCTACTTTTTGTTTATTATGTTAAAAATATATTGCTGTGGTGACAGTGGAAGAGTGTAAATGAACACACATGCTCAATCCATGAGTTGTGAGGATTCAAAACACTGATAATTTCGGAGGAGTGCATTACAAAATTTACCAATAATTCCATGTTGTACATTTCTGTTTTACATATCAAAGCTTTTTTATGTGTACTTTGGTGTGTGAAAATGAGTAAACTAACCCCAGATCAGTGAAAGTCTGAAGTTTTTGAGTGAGGAATGCTTGAAGTTTGTAGAAGACGATTCCTGGAAATTGTATATTTATTGTATTGGAGAATATTTGCTGATGCTTTTTTAAGCTTTTACCGTTTCACATCGCATGACTGACATGTTTCATTCTCTGTGAACACTTTTATTTCATGGTAATTACTCGCTGTAGATGCGAACCTTTCGGTACATTTGGAAATCCATAAAAAATAATTATCTTCATCTACCATATGGCAAGTTGAAGAAAGGAATAGTATGTTTTTGTACAAAAACTCACATTGTGTAGTGTTTAATGCAAAACTTTGCAAACTCTGGCTTTAAGTGCCCCACACAAAAAGGCTGGATGATGAGTCGCTCAATCTGTATCTCGCAGTGTACTGATCTGGTGTAAAGTGGGTGGTTCAGTCGTATTGTCATGTGAAAAGGTTAACCCTTTGTGCATCATTTTGATACATGAAGTTGTTTCTTAAGTTTCCATGCCCCATTTTTTTTTTTTTTGGTTTTGTTTTGGTTTTTTTTTTCAGGCAGAGAGGGTAACTTCAATAGAACGCTTAAATTACTCAAAATATTGACCACCAGCGCAATGGCTTCAAACAGAATTGCAGAAGAATTTCAGTAGATCGCAGAGAAATATTTTGCTTTGTTTTTGAGATCTGTAATGATGATTCATAATTTCTAAAGGGCAATAGGGCCCAGAAGGTTTAAGTCGGGCTGTATATTTGGAGTTTCAGTAGTGTGAACAAAACTTTTGTGAATAGTTGTTGCAGTTTGTCTTGAGCATAAATTTTATTTATTAATGATGAAAGACCCAGTCCAGTTGGTCATTCTGATTCCTGAAAAGAAGTTGGAGAATTGTGGGAAAATGCATTGAAATTAAACTTGATTATGAGTGGTGGCATGATGTGTAGAGACATTTCTAGGTTGATAGCTACAAGCTTCTGTCAGAGACTTCATTTTAATAGTACATGTATTTTGATGTAAACTTTTCTTGCGTCTCCATTATACTCCACACAAAAGTTAACAGATGTTTTATGAGGTATCAGGGTACCGGTAGTTTCAGTTGGTGATAGACCCACACTGAAACTGGTGATATTAATGTACATGCCACTTGTATAAAATCTGTTAAATGAGTGGAAGGATTAACTCTATGACTCTATGGGTAAAAGTTGGCTGGGAAAATCTAGCACCGCCAGAGTTTCATCTGCATTTTTGTGTGCCAAATATGAAGTTGCAACAGACTCAGCATTAGGTTTACTGTTTGAATGAACAGTTGTTTTTTTGTTCTGTTTTGTTTTCTGTTGTTTTTTTTCTTCTTCTTCTTCAGTATTCTGGTGGAGTCATGGAACAGTTTCACATTATTTATAGTAATTTTTCAGAAAAAAGTAAACGCCCCCTTTGCTATGACTCGATAATATATATAACAAATTGTCAAAGTGATATCGTGCCAGCATTATAGTATGTTTGCATCAGAGACATTGACAAGAAAGGACACCACATAATCTGACATGACTGAATTTACAAAATGTAAAATGATCTCATTTTTCTAAATTTAAACTAGCAGAAACAGTGTTTCACTGATGCATTCAGTGTGACTGATTGATTGTGTCTTTCCAACCATCTGGATACTGGTCATAGAGTAGTCACAGAATAGTGAGCAGAAAGAAAAAAAAAACCAAATGAAAGAAAATATGCATGTGATTATGTTTCCACATGGCTTAAAATATTATATATTATATAATTCTCTAATCCTGACACTGACAGCATTAACATTAGTGTGCATAATGATTTGTTGGAGAGTGCAGAATGCAGTGGAAATTTCTTCCATCAATTATTGTCATCACTGTATCGAGTAACATCTATACATTATTCGAAAGTGTTTTAAATTTCATACAGGACTGAGTAGATGAAGGGAAACTGTTCTGATGTTTAGCACTGGTAATTTTTCCCTGCAAGTCAAAAGGGAAAGAAAATTGCTGGTCAAATTTGCGAACACGATATTCAAGAAAAAGTTCATATGATTGATGAAAAGACATTGCATCAGCCAACTATTGGAACATCATTAAAAATAAAATCATTTGGGTTTGGTTTTAACAAGGTTCCAACAGCTGATCAACAATTGGCTTTTATTTAAAAAGTTTAGTGCCACTGCCAGCCTGGCTAAAAGCAAGCAAAGCCTGATTTAATAGTTCTTTATTTATAAAATGCTGTTTTCTATTTCCTAATGTATATTGATATTGTTTTGTTAGACATTCCACCATATATAGTGTCATGTTGCCAGTTGATTTGTGTGGTGATTTGTATAAATGAGTGAAAATGCCATTTAAATCATTTTCATATGAGATGTTCTACATGTGTTGGCATATATTTTTTTCTCAACGCTGCAGATTTTTCATTTTGTATAGCAGATGATCATTCAAAAGTAACACAGAGGTATTCTTTTCATGCTGAAAGATTGTAAAGCTAGATTGATTCATGCTTTCCGATCAATAGAAGTAGGCATGTGTAACTGGTGCTAGTGAAATCATCCATCAGACTCTGGTTGCATTATGTATTTAAATATGCAGTGACCTCTCCTCATTTCAGAGCAAATTGTACACAGATATAATACTAAAACTGGTCATATTTACAATAACAAATAATAGATTTTCTTGATTTTTTTTTTTGAGAAATGAAAAATATATACTGTATTTTTTCAAAGTGGGAAATACCTTCTCGTCATATTTCCTTCCTATCTTTGTTTCCTCTAACAACTCACCTCATTTTTTTTTCTTTCAATTTTGAATTATGTTTATGTGTGTATAAGTAAAGACCTGCCAATTGTCCATTAATTTTGTTCTGTATTTGGAGTGTCAGTGAGGCAGCATGAAATAACTTTTTTTATGAAAATGAAATTCCTGCCGGGTGTAAGGCTACAAGCCAGTCCAGTGAAGTGCAAGACAGTGGTGACAGTATACATGAACATACAGTATATTATATGGGCATGTAAAGGGTGTTTTGTATATGTGCTGTCCATTCTGTGCAAATCATAACTAAGTGACAGCTTCAGTTTGCCTTTATAAGGCATGGGTTTACTAGTTTACATGCCACATGAGGTGTCCTTGAAAGCTCCATTTATTTGGCAGATGTGTAAGCACTACCTGTACTCATTCACAATACACCGAGGCTTACCAGATCAAAAGAATGATATTTGCTCACATAAAAAGAACTATCCTAAGCTGACCCCAATGGGTTAGGTAGAATATCAATGTATGGCAGTGGTGTAACACAGATATAACACTTGTTTTTTTCTTCGCATTAGGAACCTGAATGGTGTGCTTATTTTCCATTAAATTTGTAATAACATTCAGAATTTGACTTCATTGACATGCTGTCACCAAATACTGTATGTTGTCAGTTGACCTTACCAGTGGAGCTATTTGGAGAATGGTTGTAACTATAGTATAAATTGTATTTCTCATTTCAGTTGTTTGTGTTTCTGGGCATCATGTGACTGGGTAAAAGAATAATTGGTGCATGAACACACATATATATATATTTATACGGTGGATCCGCATATATCTGCTTTAATACTGAAAAAAGAAATGGCATGCTTTAATCTTAGTTGTGATTTGAAAGCACTTATCTGATTCCTTGTAGGTCAATAATACTAAGTGTGTACAACATATTTTAAGTTTCTTTGAGATTAAAAGTTTTCTTGTTCAGTTAGAAGGACATTTTCCTGTTTCTGTCTTGTCCACCGGTTGAAACAAATAAGCCACAAATTATCCAGAGTCATTTGTACTGTTATATTTGTAGGGGGAATAGTGCCTGGCTAACTTTGGCACTGATTCCTGCTTTTGATTAAATGGGCTTTGGTAAACTTTTATTTTAAGACACTTAATCTTTTATATCATCAGTTGTAAAAGAGAAATGCCTTAGTCATGCAGTTTAAAATTATTATTGCCTATGTCACTTTTCTAAAAGAAATCATTCTGGTCTTTAATATAATTTAGATCAGTTATAATCTGCGGTCAGTCTTGCTTGGCATGTGGATGTAGGATTTTCTTTTTTCTTATTTTCAAAACTCCCCATTTTACTTAGGCATTTGTGTTAGATGATTGACAATATGCTGTCCTACAGGATTGTACCAGCAGTTCAAAATCCTAAAGTTATTTGTGTATAATGATTAAGGAAAAATTTTAGTCTAGTTTTACTTTTGTGAATGGGTACACTGGTTATGTAGACTTAGCATCAAGGAATAAGACTTTGGTGGTTAAAAGGCTTTAATGAAGGGAAGATATAGGTTGAAATAGTTTGTTCTCAATACTTGCAAAATAACAATATAGTAATGAAGGGACGTTACGTACCCATCACATGACAGTGGTTAGCTTTGTATGAAACAGTTTTGCCAAGTCCACGGGATTTTAAACAAAAAATTTGTATGGTTTATAAGGGAAAAAGAATTAATTTATGTGAATTGTGTTATTTCAAACAGATGAATGGTACTCTCTTAGTGCCTGAAAGTGTGCCAATATGCTACAGTATAATATTGTTGGTGTGATTCATTACTTGGGTGAGTTTACTTTTTGTCAAGCTGTGTACTGGCTCAAGTTTACTGCTAGTGTGACATAGGAATACATGTATGTGAGTCCATAAGTCTGTCAGTGACAATAGTAGAGATCCATCAAGACTTAACTGAGTATGTGATATTGGTGAGGGAGTGATTGTTCAATGCAGTTGTGATAGATACAGGATTGCCTTGGCAGAGTACACTGTCTGTTTAACGTGAAGTAAGCCTGAACCAGAAGGGCTAGATTTAAGACTGTTTTGACTGGAAGCAGAATCAGGGATATTGACAGGCTTAGCGTAGTTGTAACAGTGCATACCATCTGTGATAAGCATTGCACCTGCTTACTCATAATGAGGTTGTAGTTTTAACTCAGGACTTTAGAGAGCATGGACATCTTTTATTCTTTCAGAGTTGGCATCAATTGTGATAATGATACCACTGCATAAGTTTCATGGTGTCTGTGATAGTGGCATCTTTCACTTAGAATGAGGTGAAATATTTGTGCCAGGAATATCATGGAAGTATGAATTTTGGGGCGTTATTAATTTGTCTTAAGGTTAGTGACAGATATGAAGAGGGAGGGTAGTTACATTTGGGTCTAGAATATAATGTAGGACACAGAATTTGTGAACAGGGATTGTTACATTAGAGGAACTTTGAAAATGATGTTAATTTTTTTTGTTTGTTGTTGTTGTTGTTGTTTATTTCTGTACATGAATAACTCCTGTCTGCTTATAGATTGTAAAAATCGAATGTTTGTCAGTTTTACTTTGACTTTATATTCATAACTTAAGAGCAGTGGCATTGGGTTGTTTCCAGTTGGTTTACTCATTCACCGGGCAGGGCAGATATGTAGGCTGTCATTGCTTACCCTGTTACTCTAGCAATTTCTTCAGGCCACCTTCCACAATTGTACCACATATTTATGATGGAAAGTTTTGTACATGTATAACTTGTGAAGCTTTGTGGATATCATCACACGCGTACGCAATTTGCCCAACTTATTTTCCATTACTTTGCAGGAGAGATGTAACAACTGTTTCACTTTAAGTGGTCAGAAGTGTGAGATATGCATTTCGCATTGTAGAAAAACCATCAAGCCCAACCCTATGCCAGTCTCACTTTTTAACCTACCCGTAGGGGGAGTCTGAGATCACGTTTCTTTCTTAAGGGCTACTGTTCAATTCAAGCTGGCTACTTGAGCTTCATAGAGTTGATAATAACAATGAATGCAGCTTGCCCAGCTCTGAATTAGGCAATCTGATTGTGGGCATGATGATGTTTTGGGTAAAGAGTTGCATCAAAAGTCTGTACTTTGTGGCATTTGGGTTAAGAAATTGTGTCCATGATTTATGTATCCGTGGAGTGAAAGTGTCAGGAATGCGATCGAGTTCCAGAGTGAAAGATGTATATTTAAACTATATTGATCAAAGCAAATCTCCTATTTGTAGCACATTACGAAACTTAGATATGATGGACAATGGCATTACCACCAATATTTGTTAGATGCCGGGCTTGTTTATTTTATGGTGCTGATTTTATTATCAAAGGTACAATAATGATTCCAATATAACATGTTGACACCATATTTAGCATTGAATTTTAATGTCACAGTGATTAACATGGGATATTCTGTTGTTGCCATCGTTGTCGGAAACCTCATGTTTCATGTATGTAGAAAGTAAAATAATTGAAAAACTATTACAGTTGCATGTAACCTGTTTGTTGTAAGGATGCAGCTTTTTGTATACTGTTGACCAATTGATTTGACACAAGAGTTGGTCTGCAATGACTTTTGTGTTTGTTTATCACAGATTGATAACCTTTTTTTCTGCTCAGAATGGATTTGACAGTTGGGCTGAAGTTACAATTACAAGCTTTGATGTTGGCAGGTTGGGTGTTATTGTATTTGGAGTGGGTTGGAGATAACAGTTGGAGATATTTTCATAGATTTTGATACATTTCAGTGAAGTGGGTACTTTTCGTATTTTTGCTTTATTTTTATTTCTTTTGGGAAAACTCCAGACTGAATGTCCTCCTTTAAAATGTAATAGCATCGTGTTATTTTCCATTAAAAACACTAAAATTCATAGACTAATGTCGTGCTTCAGGAAAAGATGGTGAAAGCATTCTGATTCAGTACTTTTATGCACAAAAGCTGTAATAAAAGACACTTAAATTGTAGCAGTGGGCAAACTTTTTATCAGGCCGAAAGAAGTAGGAATAGGCAGTCCTAAGTTCAACAATTTAGAGAATTATTGATGACACAGAAGTAAATGAAAAGATACACGAACATATTGAAGATGTTTTGTTTTTCGTATTTTGAGGTTTTGGTGCATCATCAACGATATATATGTGATTGTACTTAACATGTGTTATGTGTCTCCTTGATTTAATTTTTATTTTTTTGCCAAATACCATTCGCGTTTATATATTTATATGAAAGGAGCAATGTAATCCACTACAGCACATCTCATCAACCCCAAACAGCTTCAGATTTTCCCAAGAAAGTGGCTGAACTTCCTGCAAAATAAGCCCAGGACACAACTAGTGAACATAATTCACTGCAGTAAAATTGGAATACTTCACATACATTGCATGTTGATAAATGATTTAATAAGTAGTGCTTTTGTTTTCAGGGGTTGAGCCCTGAAAAATTGTCCCTCACTATCAGAGCCTGAAGAAGAACAACATAGGCATGTTAAGTGTTACCTGAGGCTGCACATGTAATACAGTAAATACATTCAAATGTGTCCTGGCCATCATCCAAACAGCAATAACAGCCAGTGACAAATTCTTGGATCAAACAAATTACTAATAGACCACAGAAAACCTGTGGGTCGCAGCTGACCTTAGCACAAAGTTAAAATGTGGCCTAATAAAGAAAAAAAAAACTTTGCACAGGATAAGTTGTTTTTTTCCTGGCCACACTTTAACATACAAATTAGGATGCAGTGATTATCAAGGGTGCAGTCAATTTTTATGAATGTAATGAACTTGTAGTAAATAGGAATTCATCGCAGGTCTTGTGTTGTCCAATACTGAGGTTTATGAAGCCCTCTGGATAAGCAAGTTGGTTGTCCATATGGTTGAAAGTTGAGCCCTCCCAAGACCTGCCAACTGTTGTCTGTATTTACAGTGTTAGGAAGGACATGCAAAAAAAAAATTTCTGTACAAAAAAAAAGAATTCCCTGCCAGGTTTGAGGATAAAGACTTCATACTTCTGTTTGGAAAAAAAAAATGAAAACTTGGAGACATACATCTTGTATTCATTGTCCTAGATGTTTGTATTGCCCAATGGCAGGCGGGTGAAAGAAAGAATAAGGAGGGGAGAGCTGATGTGGGTGGGCATGGTCCCAACGAATGAATACTCAAGTCAGTAAGAGACACCGCAAGATAGTTCGGCTATGAGCGTCTTTTTTTTTAGAGATGGGGTGGCTGAATGGTTAAGCGATCTGTTTTCTTCTTGGCAAGGCGACGGGTGTCATAGCAATTGTCGCAGGTTTGATCCCTATCTTGATCATTTCTCTTTCTTCCTTCTTTCACTCCTGCTTTGTTTTTCTGAGCACTAACTAGGCACTACAACTTTAATTCACCTCATATTTTCTCTTGAGGATAAAGACTAGTCCAGCGATGTGCAGTAGTGACAGTATTCACATTATACTATTATATTTATAAATAAAGTACATTTTATGGCCTGTGAAGTGTGTTACAATGTTTTTTGTATGTGTTTTCCTTTCTTTGGAAAGCAAAACTGATAGTTTCAGTTTGCCTTTATAGGTCATGGATATATGTGCCGTATGAGGTGTCTCTTACTGAAGTGGTCAATTAGTTGGCAGGTCTGAAAAACGGTTAAAAGAAGGCACTTTTTCTAATGCAGTTGTTACCTGGAATACTATACAAGTGATTGGTGCTCCTCAAGGATGCATGGTATGTTTTGTAGAAACACATGGGAACCCTTGCATTACATGGACACTAGTCTTGTCTAGCCTTATATATGGTCACTGCTCTACAATAATGGTATATGTCAGATTTATGCCAAAAGTTATTTCTGAGCATGAGGGCTGTCAGATAATGTTATAGAAAAAGCAATGTGCTAATAGGAAAATGTGGTAATCCAATAGAATCGTAAAGGCATAAGGCAGCAAATGACGTGGAAAAGAAGTAGTATTTTCTTAACCCATACCCCGCGCGCTACCCGTAAAGCCCACTGCACAGTCAGTGACCTTACTCACAGAGAATCTTATCTGAGGTCACTGACCCGTGCCGCTACGCGATGGCCACAAACGCTGTCCACGTGGTTCGGTTTTTATTGATCAGTATGAAAACAACCGCTGCTATGCCTTATCACGCTTGATAATGAATTAACCAGCAAAACCTTAGTCTGTCAGTCTCTAACCAATGATCTGACTTATGATTCCAAACTGACAGCTGTAGTTTTCGTGAGAACGAAGCACGGTAACTAGCCTCCCAAGCCCTACACAAATGGTTTCATCCTGATTGACACATACTAATAAACCAATGTGGGCATTTGGGGCAAAGATTATTTAATTTCAGAGCTTGTTTCTGATTGGTTCTTAGATACAGACAACTCCAGATGGTGGTCAGCTGGTGAGAAAATGAGATAATATTGCAAATTTGTTGAGCAACAGTTTTCATGCCGATGTTACATCTTTTGAAAGTGTGGAGAGAGCCTTTGAAAGCTTAGTCTTTGTGATTCCGACCAGTAGTTCACAATGTCTTTGATTTAGAAGAGATACAGTGAACAATAACACGGTGGTTACGTCTCAAAAAGGTCAGTGACCTGATGCGTGAAAATACGGCTTGCGCGTGGCGCGGTCAACTTGACCTTCCCGACTTTTGCCGCCCGTGCGGCGTGAGCGCTTGCGAGACAATACCAACAATTGCCGCCCCTCGCAGGGTGAGGGTTAATATCTCAAAGGTGTCAAAAATGACTTAACCCTCACCCTGCGCGGGGCGGCAATAGTCAGTATTGACTTGCAAGCGCACGGGCGGCAAAAGTCGCCCAGGTCAAGCTGACCGCGCCACGCGCAAGCCCTATTTTCAGGCGGCACGGGTCAGTGACCCCAGATAAGATTCTCTGTGAGTAAGGTCACTGACGGGGCAGCGGGCTTTACGGGTAACGCGCAAGGTGAGTGTTAATGCCATTACCATAGAACAGTGACGATATATTGGACTTGACACTAGTGTCTAGCGACATACATTAGACTGCAAAGGTTCCCATGTTTGTGACTTTGCAATGGTTGTTTTGAATTCAGATCAAGAGATGTCAACTACATTGAAAAAGTCACATACCGCTGTTTGTGTGAATTTGTTTTGCAGATAACCAGTTTTATTACTAACAGTATGTTGTATAGAGATCACCATGTAGAACCACAATTTGAAAAAAAAAAATTTAATAATGATTGAGATTTCATCACCTGTATGTTTGTCAAACATTTGCAGTATCTTGTCTTGTATTCCTTTGTTAACATGGTTGACTGATTTAAACATTGCCAAATTAAATATCGTCAAACTATTTGCCTTCAGTGGATTGACATTTTATACATGCCTTTGTGTTGGTTCTTTACAAATGATTTTAAACCACAGGCTTTGAGGAGATTTGAAATGTGTCTGTCATTTTGAGTATCTGCAGAAGAGGGTGACTGAATACGAGTATTAAGTTGCTGCACACAAGAATAAGTTCGTCTCGTCAGCCTTAATTAAATAGCAACAGCATGAAATTAATTTGCTGTGAGATGTAGGCTAGTTTGTATGATTTAAAGTTGTATGTGACAGAAAAATTATTTATTTATTTAATAACTTAAAATCTAATGAGCTCAGTGATTTTTTTTTACTATTTGTGAGGCAGGAGAACTTTTTTAAGATTGCATGTATAAATGGTCTCCAAATGACCTCTGCCCATTATAGGGTAGAAAACTGGTAAATTACTGGCGTGGAGAAAAAGACATGTTTTTTCTTCAGTTGAATATTTGTCACTTGTACCACTATCAGTTGTCTGCAGATTGGAAAATCTTACAAGAGACGCAGCTAAAAACAAAACTTACTTTGCATGTTCCAGTAGAGCTGCTGAGGTCAATCCCCACACAGGGATATAGGTGATGAACAAAATAAAGCAAAAATCAAAAACTGATGTGAAATTTGGCCTGTTTTCCAGCAGGTTTTCAGATATTTATTAAGTCGCCTGGTTAAATCAGTCAAATTTAGGAAAGAGATTCAGAAACATGTCTTCTCACATGTGTGTAAATCCTTTTGAAATACATTGTGTGAAAGATACATTGTGGAAGCTGCAAACTCTCTCTCTCTCAGGCATTATGTGAATGCAAGAAAGTGTGGATCCCATAATGTGAATTACCATAGGTATCTACATAATTATAGAGTTTATCTGATTTCTACAAATATTCATGTTTTGATGAAGGTTGTCACTGTTTTCTGTGCGTGTTCAATTTTTGTATCTTTTCATTCAAATTCTGTGGAAAAAATATTGGTCTGATGCAAGGTAGCATCTAAGTCTGTGAATCACTGATTCTGTGTCATGTGTCATGGACATTTTGTTATTGGTGTGTTACAGTTACTATTGTGCTTTGCTACTACTAAACACTTAATCTGTAATGGAATTTGGTTGGCTTTAAGTCACAGATATTCAGATGTTTTGAGTGAAAGAATAATTTCCCCCTTTCATTCCATCAAACTCTGAGTAAATTTTTTTTTTTTTTGTTTGAAATAAGATTGTATGAAAATCATGGATAATGAATGTGGCACTTGGTGAAAGTTTGGTTGAGAGATTGAAATTTGATGTGGTGAGTGAAATTGCTTCAGCTTGGGTGGGGATTTTCCATTTCCTTGCCATTTGGGCCGTAGCTCATTTTATTAGTTGCCATCGTGAAGTCTGTTCAAAGCCACAGATGAAAATTGTCAGCTTTTTAAGGGGATTGCAGCTGAAGTGAGATTAAGGTTCCTCCACTGCATTAAAATTTCTTTGGAGACCATCATTCATTTATATATGCAAAATGAAGTAAGCCTAAATGTTTATCATCACTGTTCCCCAACACCATATTCCAAAAAAAATTATAAAAATAGATTTTCGATACATTCAAAGCCATACCAAACGATTTTGGTTCTAGACCCCAAAGCTGAAAAATAATTGAATAGCAGTTTTTCAATAAGTCATCGTCACGACTAGACCAGTTGTACTAAAATAAAAGAGTTTTTTTGCTTCTCCTGCAGAGTAATGAAAACCAATTACTACAGTTTTAGGGAACAGGTACGATGTTTAGTAATATTAAGAAGAACAAAGTGACGTAGTGGCCATTTCGAAACAGATTCTGCACATAAAGATGTGTTCTTTTTGTTTTTTGTATTCAAGAAGTGCATGTCACTCAAAATGGCACAAAATCGCAGCATATTTTGCTTTTTGGGCACCAGTTTCAGTGTGCCATATATCTGATTTCCTTCTAATTCATATTTTTCAATATTCATCTATAAATACATTGAGACATTTCATTCCTGCAGTAAGGGAATCTAACGCCAACAAATTTTTATGGTAAAATTAAGATTTTGATGTCATGTTAAGTTAAACGCTGGCAAGAATTAGTAGGGAATGAGTGTTGTTATCATTGGGCATAAAGGTCTGTATGGAGATAAAAATGTTGAGACAATTTGAGAAGCATGGTGATTCCACCATTTCGTAAATAAATGTACATGTACTTTGCAAATATGTTGTACTCAGCTGTCAAGCTGATATCTCTGCAATATAAAAAGATCAAAAGTGTGACTTTTGTTGACAGACACTTTGTCAACTGACATTGTTAACGTCCCAATAATTGCCCGAATGCTGAGAAAATGAAGCCATTTGAAAGTTTTAACCTGAAAACTAGAACATTTTTTAACATGATATACATCACTTACAAAAGGAGATGACAATTTTACAGTATTGTGAAATTTCATTAAATTATATACTGAACGCTCAAATGGACATTATTTGATTTCATGTCTTGGTATTGCTGTTCGGCTGTTATGAGGGCATGTGTTGTAAAGATTGTTATGTTTAGTATTTAAAGCACAAATAATATGAAAATTGGAAGTGGATGAAAGGCACTGTATTGCCTGCCGAGTGCTACCATATTGTACTAAATTTTTGTATGCATGTGTTCAAGGAAGTATTTTTGGTCTGATGAAGAAGGGTAGTTAGATAATGTGTCAGTTTGAGAATAATATTGTTTGAGCTTTATGTGAAAGCTGGTGGCTAACAGACAAAAATATCCACCAAAGTAAAAATGTGACTAAAGAAAAGGTATGTTGTAAAGCTTCGTGTGAAACCTAATACAGAAACGATACAGTAAAACACACAGGAAAAGGAAAGACAAAACAAATTAAAGAAAGAAAGAAATTTAGATGAAGCAAATTAAATTAATAAATTGAATTAAGGAAAGAAATAAAATTCACAAAAATGGGGACACCTATTTTAAGCAGGTTTCAGACCAGGAGGCAGTTCTCCACCTAGATGTGACGGTTTGCTGTTTCTTTATATTTTGTCAAAAATGTCCACCAGTATGCTGTGACCAGTTGAATAATCAGGGAATGTTCTTATGCTTCTGGCACTGTTGAAAAATTCTAATGGCACCAGTGGAGGGCTAGATGATAAATTCTTTCACCATGTTTACTGATTTTTATGAAGAATTCACAATTCATGGGTCTGTTTTAGTAAACATGAACATGAAATGCTCATCATTTTTAACAGCTCCTATCAAGTTATCTTTAATAATCCTATGGCATTCAAGACACTGAGAGGGAAAAACTATACAATGTATCTAGAATTCTTTGTTGCTCTTTTAAAAAGTGTTCTTATGAGTTGATATAGAAAGCTATCACAAAAAGTCTTAGGGTCAGGAAAGTTACAGATTTTATTTAGTATTCAGCTTCCCAGAATTTTGCCTGGTCTAATCACCACACTCTTCAGACAGGTACTTCAAATTTAAATAGCACTTACACTGGAGATCACAATATCAGACCTGCCAGTAAAATACATGTAGCCACTTCAATAAGAGATGCCCTGCAGTGCATGAATACCCATACCCAATACTGAAACTGTCAGTTGTTAAAGGAAGACACAATTTATGCAAAACATTACGCTCTATAGATCATATATAAAGCACCCTATAATGTGCATTCTGTCATGTCAACACTGTCTTGCTCTTTAATGGAGTTGCCGTTGTCTTTGTCCTCAAATCTGGCAGGAATTTCTTTTTGTAACAAAAAATTATTTCTCGTGTCCCCCAACACCCTAAATCAGCATTTTTCAATGTGGGGCTCCATGTGCCATTGGCGGGGTGCCACAATATTTTAGTGGGGCATGGGACTCCAAGATGGTGAGTAGGGATATATACTGTATACTAACTTTGTCTGGTGGGCAGTAGGTTGTTTTTTTTTTTTTTTTTGGAAAATCAAAGTGGGGCGTGGGACAAAAAAGCTTGACAAACACTGCCCTAAATACTGGATGGCCCCATAAAACGAAGGATAGTTGGCAGGTCTACAATATCAAATTTCAGTCAATTGCTGCGACCCCACAGTTTTTCTGTGGTTTTTATATATTTCTTTAATTACTGGTTTCTGGAGTGCCTCAGTTGCTTCTTTGCATGCTGTCAATCAGTTCAGTGAAGCAAGTGCAGCATTCCTTGCACTTATCTTGAATGAATGTATGTATATATGATGTGATGCAATATTTTATTTTGCGGGAAGTGTACGTGTCTGTAAAGAAAATGGGACAAACAAAAAATTTCTCATCCATGACCTATTGTGTTGGTAAATCAATGAAATTGTTTTATTCACAAACATGTGCAACTTTTCATCATTGTTTTCACCCGCTCTAAGTACATGTATGTTTGTAAGAGCATAACAATGTGAGGTGATTTAAAAACATTTTTTTTTTACAGAGAAGAATGGTGAGTGTGTTCAGACTGAGAATTACTTTCATTATAAGCATGAAATTATGTCCTTTTCTGTGTATTGAAGGATGTCATGCAAGAACCTTGGTGGTCACAAATTCACTGAATTGTTTTTTCTCTAAATAACATTAGAAACAAAAAATACATTGCAGAGTCATGATAGGAAAGGAGCGTGTCGATGGTAGTAAGATGAAAGAATCAGTCCAGAAATAGCAGAATATTCAGAGAATATTTTTCTTTAGTTCAAACTACATGTTTCATATACATGTACTGCATACAGGCTCACCAGTGCTCTGCCCAGTTATACAGGTGCAAGGCCTGCCTGGGAAGCTGTTACTTGTAAATAGGTTGGCCTTGGTGCAGATAGAAAATCTATGAACAACCGGTACTTATCACAATAGCCTTTGAATGTAAATAAAATGTTATAAGT
The DNA here is from genome assembly GCA_963931925.1 of Onchidella celtica. NCBI lineage: Eukaryota > Metazoa > Mollusca > Gastropoda > Systellommatophora > Onchidiidae > Onchidella > Onchidella celtica. The sequence continues at coordinate 36,777,287 of OZ007576.1, read as the reverse complement.
AAATGCACATCGGTGCTTGGCATTGTTTAGTTTGCCAGCCTTGTTACACTTGTAGACAGTAAAGTGAGAGAAATTTTGCAAATCATGATCCAAAAATTTAACAAAGTTCTATGTGCCATTCAAAATGTATTGCATAGAAGGTTCTTATTTCTTAGGTCATAAAGTGCAAAAGTGTCTTTTAGCTCAGGCAATTAAGTTTCCTTAAGTTTACTGCAACAGCTTCCAAATAGTCTAGATAAATGTAATTCTCGGTCACTGTTCTTTCAGTCTCCTATTGTTGGAGCTATGCGTGCCAGGAATGCTGTGCTTTGGAAGTGTGTTATTTCAGAGTTCTATAGTTTGATCTGATGAATATTCATTCTAGCACTATTACTATAACTGTAACTGTCCAATTGGTAATCTTATGATGTGATATAAAGTGTATTTATAAATGAGTAAATAAACAAATATTTGTCAAATGATATGCATGGTTATGTTATGTGTCAGTCCTTGCTCACTGACGTTTGGGGGGGGGGGCTAAATCTGCCACAAAAAGGCCAATGTTTTGGCCAACAGTATTCTGCCATGTTTTGCACTCCTAATATTTGACTATTTCCTGCTCTCCTTGTACCGGATAATCCATTATTCTGATAGTCTAAAGATAGGAAGGGCATTTTGGCTTGGCAGCAAAAGGGTTGATCACAATTCTCAGATGGGTATTGATTTCACCTGAAGTCAAGGGTCTCAAAATATTAAGAAGAAAAATTAATGGAGTGTTTTTTCAACTTTCAGTGCTGCGCAGAAAGCTTAATTTAATATGTGGTGAAGGTGAAAAGGACTAGAAACTTCAATAAAGTACATGTAAATGAAATTGTCATTCAACTACAACAGGAATTTTTCCCCCAATGATATTATTATGATTTTGAACAACTAGATGAAGTTCCCGGCATTATCCGGGATAAATCTGTGAACCCACCGTTCTGTCTCTCTCTCTTTTTTGGTCGACAAAGCTTCCCATAACCTACAGTCTTACTACAGATTTCATGCACACCAGAGCACTACGCACTCATTTGTGTTAATGAAATTGTGCACACGGAATTGAACACGTATTAATGTCATAGAAATTTAATCAAAATCCTTCACCGCCTGAATGGATTTATGAACAGAAAAAAAATACAATTTTTAATTTTATGTTATCAAGTTCCAGCATTTCGTAACAGATGTTATTTATATACATATATGTTGGATTTAATTCACCACCTGTGGCCCCTACTCTTGATAACTGGTATACATCAGTTGAAAAACTTTTTAGGAGAAGACCTGCAGCTTCCATCAGAAATAATCAGAAATACATTCTGTTCGTCAGCACCAGTACTAAAAATTTATTACATGTAATGTGTCATTTTTTAACAGCACACAAAACTGGAAGAGACACTTCAGCAATCTGAATTTATTTCATATTTTTAATTTCCTTTGTAATGTTCCATCTGCAAATCCATACAATAACACTCATCTGCACAGCAGATGATGGCACCAAATACAGTGATGAAAGAGGCTTGTTGATTCACTTAACAGCCTCCCCAGTAGTTTGCTGGATTGACATTTTGCTGGTGAAGACTTAGGATTAAGGGTAGGGTTGAATTTCAGGTTACACTTTAGCACTAACTTTTCATTAGCATAATGATTATTCAACCACCAGGTAAATCATAACTGCCAGTTGGTGAAATTTCTGTTCAACAAAGAGTTCAGAAACCGACAATGAAACATGTTGCTACACTAGGTTTATGTTATCTTTGTTCAGTCATAGTCATTATAATATTATTAACAAGGCGTTAATGATAGCAAGACAAATGTAATAAAAGCATGAATAAATTCTAACGAAGCAAAAGGAATTCACTCTTACACAACTGACAGATGTCAAAATTAGGATTTACATAATAATATTTTACACAAGAAATTTACAGTCATTCAAATAACTGAGTACTTATATATCAGAAACATGTATCTCACAAGGAAAGACATACAAAATACTTAAACTCCATACCAACTCCATTTTTATACAACAAGGAGAATACAGAATCATGGGAACACAGAAACATTTCGTACAACATTATAAGACTCATTAGTTTTAAAGTAAATGAGAATACTGTATTCTTTGCCCAATGCAAATAAATGACAAATCGGAATACATGTGTATGAAATAACAACGGGATTGTGAAGGCGCTTAAGCCTGTTTCAAGAACAAGCCCACAACTTTGAAAGAATACATCTATGACACTTAGAATGAAATAAATAAAACAATTATTGATAAAAATTCTGGTGATGAAGATGAGCTAACTCCCTCCAAAGGACTTCCACAAACACTTACATGTCACTTTAATATCAATTTGGAGAGTCAAATGAACTTGCGGATTGCTAATCTGTCCAGCGAAAATTGTTAAAATTTGAAAAAGCAAATGCTCAAATTGAGGCAAAAAGTTTCTATTCAATATTTCAGCCTGGAGACACTTGTAAGCAGCAATGAAAGTGGTGGCAAAATAAACAGTAAAATTTTAGCCTCTTTAAAAAACCCTTTGTTTATTTTTACCAGTTTTAATTCTCTATCAAGTGGAAGTTTCTCAGCTCTGGTATATAAAGTTGACTGAACACAAGTGTCCTGCCATCACTTATTAATCACAATGTCATAAAAGAGAAGTTGCTGGATCATCATGTTTGCACCATATCAAAACTTCTGTAAATTTATCTAATATAGTTTCCAACTGGGACCGCCGCAGATCTTCATAAAACATAATTTCTTCTAAATGATGTTTTCCATTGAAATAGGGGCAAAGTCTGGCAAATAAATGCAGATCTTCGGGATTTCGTGACGCTGAGCATCGAAGAATGGCGGCCTTTACTTGTGGTCGAAGTTCATTGAGCAACGAGTCCTGAAATAGATAAAAAGTACTTGTTGCATTATTACAAGATACTGCCATAGAAACCTACTCTTTGGTGCCCAGTGGACATATGCATGAACTGTGGGTAACTGGTTACACTGTGGTGTAGGCCTTACGCATAGGTGCAAAACGCTACCCGGTATATATGAACTGTGCATAAGCCTATACCCACATGTAAACGGGTCGCAACTTTACCCTTTCTCCGAGGACGACTAAATCAGCTATGCAATGCATAACCAGCTTGGGAAAAGGGCGTCCGTCAGAAAGAAAGAAAAGAGGCAACTAGTATTTATTTCCAACCCACAACTTCATGGACCATGGAAAAAATTGGATTTCTTCTCACCCTCGACCTCTTCATTTTGTTTTGATTGCTGTTATTTTCTTGTGGCATTGATTGGCTGATACAAATTCAGCAGTAAGTGGCAACTGATGCTAAGGTAGAGGTAGGTGTAACTTTAGTTCATGCATACCGACCAAACTTGTTTTTACACCAAAGTTGGCCATACACACTAAGCCTGCGCCATGCAGCATGGTGCAAAAGGGCTGATTTACACCAAGTTCATGCATGCAGCCACAGGATACCATATTTGGATTACCTCCCTCAGGGCCTAATTTTCTACATTTTGGACAAAATCTAACCTCTCTGTGAATTATTTTACCTCATGATATGATCTTTCCTTCTTTCTTACTTTCTTTCTTTTCATTCATTTTAATTTCAATTTTGTAGGGTCAAAATGTTTGGACAAGGGGCTTTATATCAGGGCAGTAGAGGGTTAAAATTCGATTGCAATATGCCAGTTACATATTTATCAAAACTACCAGTTTAATATCAAGGCTCCTGGCCTGGGTGTGGTCCAGCCACTCAGCATTTAAAACACTTTGTTGACAGGGATTCTCTTCTCTTAAAGATTTCACGTAGTCTTGCTCTCGAAAGATTTTCAATGCATTTAGTGTCTTTTTTTTAAAAAGAACAATGCTACACATTTTTCTATGCCAACTACAAGTGGAACAAGTTCAACATTAAAACACTCTTAAATTCCTAAACATAAATGAACTCCACAACCGTATTCATAATGATGATAACAAATCTTCTCACTATGGGGAACTATGTGAAGCTGCTGACTTTGAAAAACCCCTTGTTATGATCTGATTTACAACATCAAGAGTAGGCGCACACCTGCCGATTTTGATCGGCCAATCAGTTGGATGGTGACGTCGCAACATTTAATTTTACTGAGACAGAGCCCACAACCAACAGGTTGGATCTCTCTAACACTCAATACTATCATGTCACCTAGTGCATTTTTATATTACCTGCATTCTGTATTGAGCTTTCATCTCCTCTGCCACGGTGGAGCCATCACTGTTTGCCTCTTGAGATGGAGATTTAGACAGTTGACTCATGTAGTGAGTGGTCGACTGCCCACCACTTTCTTCACTATTGACACTGGCAATGTCTGACATACTGGCAGTGCGGTCAAGATTGGATGTACTAGGGTCCTCAAGTAATACTGACAAATATGACTCTTCCACAACCTGTCGATAATATGGAGATAGAAACTGACAAAGGCAACTCCCAAATACAAAAATCTGTCGCTTCAGTTATTAGATATGCAACAGGGCAAAACTTTAGTTCAGTTTCTTTCAGCTCATTAAATTGTAACTGTAGTCAATGAATTTTTCTTCTTTGAAAGCATTCTTCTTCTTCTTTTTTTTTTTTTTTCATGTATTTCTAGGTGTCACAAAATAGACGATATGATGATTTTTGCTCCTGTTTCATATATTCTAGGCTGAACAAATAATACCATACACGTATACAATGAAGCAAACACAGCATTTATTAAATTAACTGGCAAATTCAGGTTACTGTAGTTCTTCACTATATCATGGACAATGACAACAGAGAAAAAAGTACTTTCGTTGGTTTCTGTTATCTCTGTTCACAGAAGATGTTTTCCAGACTTACTCAACTCTCAGCACAATACAGTCAGCAGTACAAGACTCAAGAGAGTTGAGCTGACAAATCCAATTAAAAATTTAAAGAACAAGTGTCCTCAGAGCTAAAACCCAACTTGGAAAATTGGACTATCAGACAGGGAACACGCTATAAAAGCTCAACTGCTTCCAAATCATCCCTTTAGGGATATGCCATAATTATGGGGATTACCATGACTTCATGGTAATTCGTACAAACGTGCAAATGAACATTTGCATCTAGTGGTAGTGATAGCACTAAGGCAAACATTTAATATTGTCACTACTTTATGCTAATGACATAAGTCATTTTTGCTCCTTTTGAGATATTGAAAAAAAACTGCTTCTTTTTCTGCCATTTGTTGACTTATGCCATTATGATTCTGTTGGATTTACAGTTTCCTATTGGTGCATTTCTTTTTCTATATTTTCTGACAACCCTCACATTCAGAAATGCAATGAATCATCAGTTGCCCTCTGGCATAAGTCTGACATATGCCATTGCAGTGATGACTTGAATGGTGGTCAAAGTTGACCTGTCACTGATTTCACCTGTACACTGGAGTTTGATGAATGAGTGGAAGACATGGTAGAATGGCTGATATTGGTCACAACTTCTTTTCTCTTAGCTGGCACCAAATTGACATAAGTGTGGAGCTGGTTCAACAGACGATGCTGCAACATCCATACTACAATCTGCATAAACAAACAAAAAAACAAAAAAAGAAACAGAAATTTAGATAATGTAAATGGGGAGGTGAATATCAACATATACTGCCAGAAATTTTGAATATTTTGAGTTAAAAATTGTCTAATTCAGCTATGTGTTTTTACAACTGTCACCTGTTTCATGTCCGAAACTAAACAGAAAAGGTTTCCAATGTTGCTGTTACATCAATAGTGCTGACTGTCATCTTTTAAAACAAAACAAAAAAATATAAAAAGTGAAAGAGTTGAAATATGCCGACTATCTTTGACAGACACTATTCAATGTAACTGACAATGAGCAAATGCCCTAAAATCTCACACAGAAAAATTTGGGACGCCTGTTTGTCAACAGAACTAGGCCAAATATCACACTTCTACAATGGCAAACAATAGTAGACAGAAAGCCATATAAATATTTTACCTGATTCCATCTATCAAGCAGTCGTGGACTGTGGTAAGCAAGCATGTCAGGGCTGTCATACATGTGTGAGGGGAATGAGAATCTCTCCATCTCTTGCACCAGATAAAGCCCAGGGAAACGACTAGAAAATTCTTTGCTCAATTCAGAATCAGCCTGAGAACATTATCCAAAGTTTAAAAAAGATGGAAAAATTGTTACATTTTTCCATTTAAACATTCAAAGGTTTCTCCCCTTAAACATACCGCCTTTAAAAAGAAAACATGATAAATTCAGAAAAAGATAAACTAGTGTCACTTTTAATACAGGAAAATTACAGGCTGGATTTTTTAATCCAAAAACAATCTTAAAAGGAGGCTTGAAATAAAATCATGAAGTTGAAACAAAAGGCTTGAAACAAATGTTTTTACATCACCTTATAAAAAGCACCTTAGAAGAATTCAGATTTTTGGTTCACCTCTTTACCAATAAAAGTTTTCAAGATTTTGTGATTTTACTTGAATGTCAATGACAAGTCAATGGCTGGCAAACCTATCACAATATTTTTAATCTTTTTATTTACATTGATCTAAAACAGTGTGGAAAAAAACACAAATCTTAGCTGGTTCACTGACATATTTCTAGATTGTGATGAATGTGAATTAAAAATGTTGAATTTTTACTTACCGCAGTGTTTGCAGATGATGACAACACATAGAGGTTAGACTGGCATAAAGGGTAGATAAGCATAGCAAATCCCCAGTACACCATATGACATACAAGCTGATAGATCTGTGGAGACAATGTCAATAGGCCATATATATGTATTTAACTAAAATGCATTTCATGAAATGGATTCAAAGCTTCCAATATCCACATAATATCAGTTTTTCAGCATGAGTCAAAATTTTCCAACTTCCAATGTGCTCAGATAAAAGTGAGTTTTTCATGAAGCATTTGAAATTTTCATGATTGACTTATTTGATGACATTTTGATTATTGCTCTTTTTCTTGCATGCGCCCAGCATTCTCATGACACCTGATACATAAACATTGTGAAACTTTTAAGAATAGACATTGTAGGTCTTTTCGGTTGATAACTAAGGGAAAAAAAAATACAACCAAAAAAATAAAAAACAGGAAAGAAAAAAAAAAACAATTGCAAAACCAACACACAAAAAAATAGCATTTTCAGACAAAGAAACAGCTAAAGAAGGTTGTACACATGCATATTATAGAATACAAGTCTATGATATTTGGGTAGGATTACTCAGCTCCAACAAGGCAATTACAAACAGTTATTTCACTTAATTATGAAAATTAAATTTTCTTACTTAATGAATTAACTTGAACTTTTTCACTCCAAATTCAATGTAAAATTAGATATACACTTCAGGGATTCAACCATTAATACTTCTAAAAGTGTTTGAGTGTCAATGTTAATCACTTGAAAATGATCCACACTCAATTTTAATTCTTTATGAATGATGGAAAGTGTTGCCAGCAGAGTTTTTTAAATTAAATGTTCATGACTTAAAGGTATAAGCAATTTATGACAAATAATTTGTGCCAGAACAAAAAATACACAACATACTCATATGTATACATTAACTGGTAGAACTATGTCCACATTGAATCATGCAAATTCATACCTGGGTTATACTAAGGTCTGTTTCCAAGGCTAATGTTTTTAAATTTTTGACTGGTGTCGTCAGTTTAATCAGGCGAATAAGAGATGGAGAGCTGTCCAGGGGTAAATAATTCAGCAGTTCTTTCTCAGATTTGGTCAGGAGAATGCCATGGTATGGGCGGACATAAGATAAACACCTAGAGATAACAACATTAAACTCTCTGAAGAGACAGCAGTACATACAGACAACCTGGCAAGTTCTATTGTTAGCGCCTCAAAACCAAGACATTCTCTCTCAGCTGGTCAAAATCACACTTCCTTCTTCAAACAATGAACTATGATATGGTCTTGTAATTTCTCTTAAGACTTGTATTTATTCTCAAATTTCTCTAGCTATTTGATACAGCTGGAATACAGTATGATCACAATTTCCCTTCCCTCACATTTCAAGTGGTTTCATTTCTCTTACGTGACATCATATCGTAATATATGTGACATTTAAACTTCTTTCACTTTTATGACATGTAATATCATTGAAGTTTCCATTATATGTGAGTGTGCATGGGAAAACCCGGCATAAGTCGGCAACATGACATTTTGAGTTCTGTACATATAATAAAAGACAAGACATTTCTGATAAATGGAAGTCAGTGACCTCTCTAAAACAAGATTTTGAGAAAATGGCATTTAATCCTATAAGTGGCCATAGCTAATTGACCAAGTAATATTGCAGTGATTCCTGTTAGGAGACCGTAGTCTAATAACTAAGCAGTTATAGAGATCATTGTGAGTAGTGTTCACTGCTCATCTACAGTTTACCCTGTAACATGCCACGGTCCCCTAGCAACAGCCAAGTTGGAAGTTTTTGGATCTTGTTAGGAGACCGTAGTCTAATTACAAAGCTGTTATAGAGATCATAGTGAGTAGTGTTCACTGCTCGTCTACAGTTTACCCTGTAACATGCCACGGTCCCCTAAACAACAGCCAAGTTGGAAGTTTGTGTCGGACCCATATTTTCACTTCAAAGCCGTTTTTCTCAAAATCAGCTTTGCCGACGCCGGGTTTTCTCATGCACACTCACATATATCTGCTGATCATGACCTAATTTTGAGGTGAATCAATGAATGCCAAATCTATTTGAAACATTTAAAATTCATACACAAAGATTATTATTTAAATACTAAGTACAGATTTGTAGACCATTAAAGTGAATTTTCATATAAATCGTCAAATCCATTGTTCAACAGGCAGGAGAGATGCATAGAAAGAAGAATGTGATATATTTTTAACGCACTGACCAAATATCTGAATGTATAAGAGAAGACAGAAGGAAGTAAAAAATTACCGTTTATTTGGTTGGGGCATTAAATCCCTTTTCAAGACAATCAGGATGCATTAGAGATGAGATCTGGGCTTTCCCATAAGGCAGCAGACCAAGTAAGTGCCCTAAAAACAGCTTGCGAAATTCTAAGTTAACATTAACCCCATCATGAGTGGAATTCAAATCTAGCTAGCGGGACCTCTCACATTTAGGTAATGTGTTCTCATCACTGGGCCAAAGCAGCAGCTCAAAAAAAAAAAGAGAAACTGAATGACTGAATCAATGAGCAATTGAATGAAAGAATGTACAAATGATATTTCTATTTATTGTACTTTGGTAACTTGAAGGCTATGTCCTCACTTTTTCACCCAAAAAAAAAAAAAAATGACAGAACATACAGTCATGAAACTTTCACAGATGAAAAGTAATGGAATAAGCTAGATTGTTATAGATCAAGTTTGTGGATAAACAGCTCCGCAAAATTAAACAGAAAACAAGGTACTGAGAGGCTGTGGATCTGCTTTGCAAATCAAGGTGCCAAGGAAAGCATACTTTTGTCAGCCTTGGCATATACTGGGGCTATTCTGTTTATTACCTATAAATGGACTCCAGCTGAATAGTCCTGCCTGGCATATGCATGGCGTGAATTCTGTGTGGCAGACAGAAATTAATTTCCACCCACTGGTTCATATAGAAGAGCACTTGTCCATTATTCTCCAGGCTGTCAAACACAGATTTCAGTTCTTTAGCAAGGCCACTATGGTGAATGATTTGCCTCAGAGGTGAAACTACATCATCATCACCTGTCACGGAAGCTTCATCAAAGGCTGACATCATGATCTATGGTGAGATTTCATTGACAATACTTCATGGTACTCGATCATTACAGTTTCATTATCCACTTAGTGAATGCAAAAACAACAATAATTATAAAGTAACATCTCTTATCATGCCTTGACAAGTAGGCACCTCACACAATCGTTACACTTAAAAAATATCTTGTATCAGGTGTGTATTTTATTTTCTTGAGGGCTGTGCATGGCAAGCAGCACCAGTAGATCTATTCATATAATTAGACTTGACTATGTTCATCACTGTACTGCATGCCAGGCACTAATAAAAAATTTTTGTTTCCCATACTTGGGTGTCAGCTTCCCATTCATGCAATCAGGTTCCAAACAGCAATGGGGTTTTTAGAAGATATGCTGCCCATAAATCTTATTCTTGTAGGTATGACATTTCTTTCTGAACTACCTACTATTATTACAGTAGTCTCTGTCTAAGAACCCGGTCAACGGCAGGCAGAAAAAGCAGGTTCTTAGGCGGACCGGGCACTTAGGCAGATGCCACCCATATTTGACGACCACACGTGTCCATGGCTTATCCCCCTTGATTGCTCGGACCTGGGTTGTGACCTCATAATGAAAATTATGCGTTGGACATTTTTTTTTTTTGCGAGTGGTTAAAGTTACAACCTATGGCTAGCAGAACGCTCTTTTCTTACAGTGCTTTATAACGAATGGAATGATTCAGACTGAACAATCAAGTTGTTAATCACAGATGCCGATTTTAGACAATACGAGGCCCAGTGATACTCTGTGTAATAACCACAGTCAGCCCTAAGTGCATGTTCCGTGCAAACCAAGCACGTGGTCAATTACGTATAAAATTCTGCCCCTCGAGTCAGACAACAATAGATGTTAGGTAATGACTATGCTAATTTAGTCTAGGACTAGGAGTGGCCTGCTTGCAAATGAAAAACGTAACTGGACGCCATCCTTTGTACGGTTCGCCTCCCCCTACCTTCCCTCCACCCGTTCTCTTTCACTGTACTGTGTGGCTTTGTTCTATCCCGTCTACTTGAAAGAGAATTTTCCGTTTAATATATGGACATTTTACGTAAACGTGTGCTCGTCTCTCGGTCAAATGCCGGGTTCTTCGGCGGATTTTTCGTTTCAGAGCAGGTTCTTACGCATGTAAATTACAGTGAAAAAATTCGGTTTCGCGGCAACAGCGGGTTCTAAGGCGGATCGGGTTCTAAGGCGGCGAGTTCTTAGACGGAGACTACTGTATTATTAAAATACGTTTATGAATATATACAAAGTTTCAATTTCAAGTTATTTTTTCTTAACATTCAAATGCTGCAGAACCAGAAAATTAAGATTTACCTTTGAAAAGAAAGCTGTGCTTCAAATGGGTGTTGACAAAAACTAATTTACTCTACCTTTGCTTCCCTTGTTAAATACTGACATCTCTGTTCTTCATGTGCAATAGCTACAGTCAACTGCTGAGCCAACTCCTGGTAGCAGCTGATGACTGACTCTGGCACCTGGGCCCTTAGAACAAACACAACATTCACAGACAGAATATTATGTTGTCTGGATGTAGAACTCTGGGAGCTTTGTAAATTAGTATCTCTAGTCAGATACTGCAGAGATTTGGGATAACCAACAAATCTGACATCATCTATTTCAACACTGAACTTTTTCTCACAGAGCTCAGATTTAACAATCAGAAAGTTTGCTAATGTCTGGTTAGAGACTCCTGAGAAAACTCCATCTTTAATGTAAGTTGTGTAGGAGGAGATGCCCTTCTTTGTATCCTTCAGGTTCTCAGCAATTTTTATAGCGTAGGGATTTTTCCCCACGACTGTTTTCATTTTCTGTTTGACTTTCGGCTCTTGAGAATAAGGGTAACGAAACAGCAGTCTGTTTCCACGAGTTCCAGAAGTCACCAGGATCACTGCCACTGGATTCAGCTCACTTGCAACAGTAATAGCTTGAGTGTTGCTGACCTGTAAAGATTAGATTGAGTTAATAGGAATACTAGATGGAGGGAAAAGCTGAAATTCAAGTACCTGCGGATTTACTTAATATTGTCTGTTGTGAAACAAAGCAAACAAGACCATTCAGGTTTCAAATTGGTTTTTCTGTTCCTAACTTATGAAGAATTTTTTTGTGTGTGTGGAAATCCACACAAATCACCTGATGATAGCTATTTTTGCATTTAGACTTAACAATGTCCTTAACTCACTAAAGTTATGACTGCGATTTAAACAATCTCATTTCATATCTATTTATATCCCACACATGTTGGCTTTTCTAGCTGTTTCAAGCTATTCCCAGATATGAACAATGAATCATTATTCTAATATTCAGAGAAAATCAGAGAAGTGAAATATTTAACTGCACCAGAAAAAAAAACAACGTACAAAATTCTAAAACCATGTGTAGTTTGACTGGATTTCTGTTTCCTATGCTACTTTTATGCATAAAATCCTAAAATAAATCATATTAAAGCTCAGGTGTAAATTTGCATACAAATACTCCATACTGTCTGTCCAGTGCAAGAATTGATCATCTCCTTACTTGTGACAAATGCACTGAACTGAGGAGATATTGTATATAAAGATGGCATAGTCATAAAGATACATGTAATAGTGTTACATATAATGCAGACCAGGGGCGGACGTGCTCCCACGCCATTTTCCTTAAAAAATACAGTAGAGCACAAAGAAGTCTCACAATTGTAAGTCCAAATCACTGATCCCGCAAAACAAAGACCTCAGTCCCAAATAGTCCCAAATAGTTTTCTCAATATTTTTTGTAATTATTTCCAATGGACCTCGAATTCTGACAACCAGTTTTCCTGCTGCAATCAAAGCACTGAAAGTGGCCAAGGGTTAGAAACAAAACAAAGTCAATGTCAATGACTTAGATGAGCCCCTCAGTTGGGGCTAACAATGGAAAGATGCATCCCACTCCCCCGCCCCCTTTAAAAAAAACAACAAAAAAAACAGTGAGAACGATTAAAACACTGTGAGACTACTAATTCAGGCAAGAATGAACGTGCTCCAATTTTAGTTGCAAGTTTTTGCCTTTCTTTTTTTTTTCTCCCAAACTCACAATGCAAAAAAAAAAAAGGAAAAGGGTTGCCACAGGATAGTTTCTTTTAATTCCCTGCAGTTCCAGTGTTTTTGAACCATTCCCAGAACAAAGTTAGAGTTGTCACAGTACTGTGTTGTTCACATAGAACATTGACACATTTATATTGGAAAGAGTATCGGATGAGGTTTAGTAATTTGCATGTTTTTGATAAACTGAATGGGGCTTATCCTGTGTGTGACCTATTTCTACTTTACTATTTAAATAGAATTTCATGGCCAAAGCCACAAACATCATCGGACACAAAGAAGAAAAAAAAAAGTATCATACTAAAAATGCATAACTTCACTATTATATATATATTTTTTTTTTCAAACTACATCCATTTTTACATATAGTTTGGTCCACTCTGGAGCACGTTTCACTTGAAAGCATGTAAAAATTTGAATTACCTCACAGTTTACGACACATTAATTTTGGCAACTGAAATGACACAGAACGTGACAACATCGAGTAAGTGCCTGTTCAATTTTACCAAAACAGGGTGGGCCAAAAGTAGGGTTACAGTTAACACTATAATTTATATCTAAAACTGTAACCCTACTTTTGGCCCACCCTGTATAAGTATAGAACCATACAAAATGGAAGAAAACTGGCTGTATGGTTTCAACATAACTGATATCAGGTAATATCACATCGCATTACACTTACGTAGGAAATAATACACTATACATGTGTGTAGCAGCATTTAAAGTTTATGCAAGCCTCAGACATCACTTTTCAATAGATTCAAGAAGGTGGACAGATGGACGAGAAACAGCAGGGTAAACATGATTTTAAAAAAGAAACATTATCCATGTACGTTTTTAAATAAAAATCCCTACAGTAACATCTTTTTTGGTGTGTTCATGTGGTGTTTTTGACTCTGAACACAAAACAATATTGTTTGGCCACCACCGTCATTTGTAACAATTGCTACAATTTTCCAATGCATGAACTGCAGGGAATTAAATTAAAGGGAAATAGAGAAAAGTGGTGAGTTGTGTAAAGTGTTCAGCTTAGACCTGTATTTTCTCTGTTCAGCTTGATTTGGAAAGTGTCCTTACAAAAGAGATTCCTAAACAAAAACAATAAAACAGCCATGTTCACACATAAACTAGGCCTAGTGTAGCATCATGTTTGTACCTCTCTCATCTGACTGGGAGGTGTACAGGCGGATAATTCATACTATTTACCTTGAGCAATGTTCAATAAATAGTACATGATTATTGCTTCACGTATTCCTCACATTAATCATGCCATAAATCCTTGATGTGTTTGAAGAATGAACAATAAACAAAAAAAACACCTGAGATTGCTTGAATTGAAATAAGAGGTGCCTTTTTGGGACCAGCAAGCCAAAGGTGGTCTGCTTGAAGATACAGAGCTCCAGTTTAGATTGTTACTTCGTTTGCTGTGACTAAAACTGATTAAAGTCATGAGCTCAACACCTTCAAATTATTCAAAAAGATTGAAACTGAAAAATGAGTATTGAATTTTTAATTCCCAGGCTGCGCACATTGGGTCAGTGATCTAATTCATTATCTTAACTGGAACAGTTAGCCTTGTTGACATGCACAGTATTTAAGCTCGAAAGTGGTTTGTTAATTAAGTAAGCATGAAAACATTTCTCATGATCTGATTTATGATACCAAACTGACATGATTTGACATATTATGATTTTTATTTTTGAGAACCAGCCATGATAACTAGCCATGATCCCCAGCCCCCAAACAAATAGTTTCATCCAGGTTGGCACATAGGCCTACTGGAAGGAGTTCCGTACTCAAGCGCCAGTATATAGCTACCCCGGCGGCTTTCCCTGATAAGTCAATCTGACTACTGCCCGGACAAACATCGGCCTACGGCCTCGATGATACAAACTGACTAGACCCTCACGTCGTTACATATCAATCATTGCTTTTTTTTCCAATGACAATTGGATAAACTAACAAAATTAATAAGTACCGAAAAAATATATAGGGTTTTTTATCAAAAAGTGGCGCTCGAGTACGGAACTCCTCCCGGCCTACTAATGAGCCAGCGTGAGTATTTGGGGCAAATGTCATTTCAGAGCTGCTTTGTGATTGGCTCCTAGACACCAACATGTGATGTCTACATGCTGGTCAGTTCAGAAGAAAATGATAATATTGCAAATCTGTTGAGCAACAGTTCGCATAGCAATGCTATGCCTTTTGATAGTGTAGTGGAAGCATATGAGAGCTTCTAAAGTCTTTGTGATTCTGACCAGTGCTTCACTACTTAACATGTTCAAGTTACAATGTACCTTGATTTAGAAGAGATAAAGTGAGCAATAAGATGGTAGTTATGTCTCAAAGAGGACAGTGATCTGAATCATAAAATCACAGCTCCTGCCCAGCACTTGACCCACTCGTATTTTCACTGTGATCACACTCACAGCAGACACTTGGGATCATGGCACCATGATGGCGCACCTATCGAGGGTTAACATTCTTCTTGTCATGCACTACTTGCCCAACATAAACCAAACTGTGACAATGTGTTGTTACATACCCTGCTTCCTACACTATTCATGGCTGCCACAGCCCTCTTCATCTTACTATCTCAGTATCTGTGGATGGCAATAATGAACAGGGCTGTTTTAATAACTTCTAGCCTCAGCTACTGAGCTGGGCTATCTATTTCCGCTGAGTCTGATTGCCAGCAATTCCAGTGCAGATCTTCCAAAAAGACTCTTATCTTTCCATCAGCGTGTTCATGCCTGTTTACAACTGAAAAGATTATACAAAGGTCTCGGGGCGTGAGCAATACAACAAACTCAGCTGACGAGAGTAACCAGAGTGACCTCTCTTGAACTTCAAAAACAATGACCATATTATTGTAAATGTAAAACTTTAATTTGGGTGGAAAAGACTACGGAGAGCATGGGACTCAGTGGTTGTCTCGTCACCCGAGAAATATTATCGTGTAGGTGGACGCGACAGTTAAAAAAAACAAAGGGGGGGGGAATAAGAGGGAGAGGAATGTGGGCCATCTCTGCCGTGTCTGTCTGTAATTTTATTTCCAAATGAACGGGGCTTATACACATTACTACATGTTATTACGTATTTTGGTCATTTACAAAGTTCAGTGCAATAATGTGATAAGAAATGTCAATGTAATAAAATATAACTATATTTTTTCATGCAAAATAAAGTCATACCAACAACAGCAGAGAACGATATTGATATATGAAGAACACTTAAATAAATTTTTATATTATATATTATTATATTCAGTTTACTTCGGACATTTTTGCTTTTTTTTGGGGGGGGGGGGAGATCCTTAATTGCAATGGGTGATTAAGGGGTACGGAAGAAGTAAGGATGGTTGTTTGTATTGGTGTTTTAAATACCAAACTGAGTTTCAGCGAGATTTCAGAATACCGGCACCCACAACATAATCTGTTTCTATTTTTAGTACATTGGTAAGCACTAGCATCGAGCCAAGAGAATTCGCAATGGTTAACTCACATTATCAGCTTGACGTACTTTTATTGCACCACACATGTGTAAATACCCCATGGGACACTTTTAGAATAGGGCTGCACGGCATACCTATAGACATTGTTTGGCCTGTACAAAGATCATAATTTTATCGTTGCTCTGAGTTCAGATAACAGTGTAAGCCTAGACTCTGGTGTAAGCAGTTAAACGTATGTTTGAGCTTTCACAGTTGTACATTCATAGCTTAATCTTTGTGGGTGATCACTTTTGCTGTTGACGCACCATTAGTCGCACAAACAATAGTCTGCTATTGCAAACAAACAGAAAAATGGCCACTGAAAATAGAAATGATATTCGCAACAAGGTTCTCAGTGAATCTGAAAAGGAAATTGCAATGAAGAGATTGCCCAAACGACTGGCTTACATCTTGCGGTACGGAGCCCTCAAAGAGGGATTGGAAGTCTCTGATAATGGTAAGTAAACTATTATAAATTAAAGGCACAACATTCTGATATTAATAATTGAAATAACTGTTATTAAATAATTTATATGTCCTTCAATGCCGGATTCCGTGCCACAGACACATTCTACAAACAGTATTATAAAATAATTTATGTGATTATGGATTTCTGTTAAGTAAACACACCTGTGAGTTGTATTACTCCTTTCAGTTACAGGATTTGGCTCCGATTGTACCTTGGAATTCATTGAATGAAACTGAATCACTGTCACTGTCAATATTATTCTGCTAGTGCTACTATGTTATACAATACTATTCCAGTACATTAACAATTTTCTATTCTGTCCAATGGTTTTTATAGTACATGTGCAGTCAAGTAATTATTAGGAAAAAAAAGTGCAGATTTTTTAAATGTCAATCTGAAAGTGAAATGGTATGTATCTGATCTGATATTGCAATATGATTGTAAAACCTTTGCCCAATTCAATGCATTTTGACATTGGGGTAAGTGTAGCATATTAATATGAATAATAAATTAATATGTTAAGTCATACTGAACTTGTGTGAAAATCCTGAACTGATTTTTTTTTTGTATTTTCCTTTTTTTTTTTAGGATATGTGAGTCTTGGTGATCTGATGGAAGTTGGTTTACTACAAGATTACACACAAGATGAATTATTGGACAACATTAAAACATCGGTGTCTTACAGAGATGTTCAAAGGTATGAGTGGAGACAGAAAGATGGTACATATTTAGTCCGGGCAGCATATCTCCGAAGATTTGAAAAGGTGAGATCCTGCTTCCGTCATTATTCTCTTTGGGTTTTGCATCCTTTTTCATCATAATGAAGCTGAATACATAAAAGAATACTTGGACCCCATTAAACCACTCACAAGTGGGTGTTTTAAAACACTGCAAGGAATTTGCTTGGTTGCACATGGGCCTGAGGGAGATTTAACCTGAGATCTCTTGCATGTCACTTAAATGTTCTAACCATCAAGCCACTGTGTTGACTGTCTCATCTCCCCATGAGCATGAACTTGGAAAGTTATAGATTCTGCCATTTATCTCCCAGTCATGAAGCAAAATATTAAATTTTCGAATTTGCTGAGTGAAACTAATTATTAAGTTGCTTTTGTCAGGATGTCTAGCCTACATGTTGAAATTGAAACATGTCTGATCAATGTTGCTGCATTCCTGCAATATTGTTTGTAATGCGAACATTTCCCATCGTCTGGTAAATCTCCCTATCATACACATTATAAGGCAAACTGTTGTTTTGCCCTCCCATTAACTAGAGAGGATAATAATTCACCATTTATAGTTTTATTCAGTAGTCACATAGATCATGAGTCCACTTGGAGCTTTAAAAGTTCTGGATACAAAATAGCAGTTAATGCCATCGTTTATTTCATAAAGTTTATAAGTTATTCAAAATACTGGTGTAGCAGGCCAGATTATACCCCCGCCAGACTATACCCGGGGTTAAACTGGCCTAGCCCAGAATATACCGCGGGGTATATTCTGGGCTAGGCCAGTTTATACCCCGGGGCATACTTTGGGCTAGGTCAGACTATACCCCCCCCCCCCCCACAGTTTCTTTCAACTTTAGGTTAAATTGTTCATTATCAGTGTCATCAGGGGTTATATTGAAGCATAGCCTACCTTCTTTTAAGTCTTGTAAATTATGATACATTTAAGAGGAAATAAACATATGCACTAAAAAGCATTGAATATATACAAAAGGATTTAAAATCCATTCAAATTGATATGATTAGACTTTAATACTAATTTTACTTGTGTCTGTTGGTATTATTATTGCTTTTGTTTTTATTTAATAATTGTACAGTTGTCCATGTGTTAAACATGTATTGTGTTTTTTTGTTTGGCACCACTGACATAAACTTAGTGGCAAGGTATGAAACAATGATAAGTCTCATAAATGTAAAGTCATGTGAATTTTATTTTAAATTTTGAAAATCAGGAATTTGTTTGATATGTCAGAACAATTAGATCTACATACAAAGTTACCATGTTGCAAGGAGAAAAGGCCAGGAAAAAACACACAGAGAAAAAAACAACAACATTTAAATAGCCCAACTGACAGATGGTGCAATCCATCATCCAGCAGAAATTAAATACTTCACATAAAACTAAATACATACTAAAAATTTTTCACATGATGAACTTAACCTGTCCAGATCCACTTGAAACATTACAGAATGCTAACCAGTGATATACAATAATAACAATAAGAACACCAAATCATCTTATTTACTCTTGAAAATAAAGAGAAATATCATTATCAGAATCATTATCATCTTGGAATAACATAAAGATAAGAGGGAATATAAAAATGACCTACACATCATTCTAGAATCTAAAAGCAGCAATGTGTGTGTTCCAACTATAATATGTATTGTAAAAAATGTGTTAAATCTTTTCAACTATTCAAGTAGAACTAGACAGAAAGCTTTAGTAAAGTAGATTTGATAGTCGTGTAAACTGACAGATTAAATCCACTGAGACAACAGTGCCGTGCAGAAAGTAATTATGTATGTTATTGCAAAAATTCGATGGATCATATTGCGTTAACATTTCTGGTTAGTAAATTCTTGGTTAGCTTATTTGTAGAAAGATATACATAATGGATTAGTTTGCAGGGCATTTGAGGGATTGCAATTATGTGTTATAGTGAATAAAGGCATGTCACTTGAGGGTGAAATAAAATTTTAAAAACTTAATGTTGTATATATCTTTGAATATTTTGCCTGAATATGGGAGCATAATCTGGACTGGTGGAATATAGTTTGGCCCAGCCCAAAGTATAGCCCAGATATAAACTGGCCTAGCCCAGAATATACTTGGGGTACAAAATAGACTAAGCCACTTTAACCCCAGAGTAGCAGGCCAGATTATATATATATAAACAAGGAATAACCACAGTTTATTTCAATCATAGTTTAATTCGTTTTTTTATCACTGTCATCGGCCGTCATAGTAATACATACATACATACATTCTCGACTTCCGTAAACCATAATACAATTCAAAGGAAAAAACATGCATTATTATGTATTGATATACTATGGGTTGAATATCCATTCAAAAACTGATGTGATTCAACTTTAACCATCATTTTACTCACGTTCATTGTTGCAGTTGTTTTTGTAGTTGGTTGCCCACGAGTAAAATTTGCATTGTATCGTTTGTTTGCCACTGACATACACTTAGTCGCAATGGATCAAATAATTAACCGACTCATAGAAATGAAGTCCTTTTAGAGATTTTTGTGTGTGCAAATACACAGTTGTTAAATCCCTTGGCAAGGGATGTGTCAAGCATAGGAAGGTAAAGACGGACAAGGTCTTTTTATTATTTTTTATTTCACTTGCAAGTGACATACCCTTATTCACTATAACACACAAGTTCAATCTTTCAAATACCTTGCAAACTAATCCAGTGTCTTCAACCATAAGGTACATGAAATGTATATCTTTCTACAAATAAGCTATCAAAGAATAATATTCACTAACAAGAAATACTGTCAACGCAACATTATCCATCAAATTTTGCCTTAACATACTATAGATCTAATTACTTTTTACAGTGTACTACTTTTGTCTCAGTGAACTTACTGTGGTCTTGACTTGTTTTTAAAAAAAAAAAGTAGGGGGTATACACGATCTACACAATTGTCAAGGCTGTTTCACTAAAGCTTTCTGTCCAGTTCTACTTGAATAGTTGAAAAGATTTAACACATTTTTTGTATATAGTTGATACACATCTTGCTGCTTGTAGATTCTAGAATGGTTTGTAGGCTTACATTGCCGTTTTTACACTCCCTCTTACACCTTTGTATCATTCCAAGATGATGATTCTGATATTGATATTTCTATTTATTTTCAAGAGTAAATAAGATGTTTTGGTGTTCTTATTGTTATTACCGTACTGTATATTACTGGCTAGCATTCTGTAACATTTCAAGTGGATCTGGACAGGTGGAGTTCATCGGGCGAAAAAATTTAGTGCCTATTTAGTTTTATGTGAAGTATTTAATGTCTGCAGGATGATGGAATTGCACCATCTGTTAGTTGGGTTATTATTATGTTTTTATTATTTTTTTCTACATGTATATGTGTTCTTTTCCGGCCTTTTCTCCCTGCATCTCTGTAACAAAAAATACAATGCATGTTGTACTCATGGCCAACCAATTATCAAAATAATCAAAATATTAATAATATTATAATAATAATAACAGACATGAGTGAAATTAATGCTGAAGTCTAATCATATCAGTTTGAATGGATACTCAACCCTTTTGTATATCAATGCATTTTAATGCATGTTTGTTTCCCCTAAAATGTATCATGATTTACAAGAGTCAAGAATGTATGTATGTACACCAATTTAAACTAAGGCTGAAGTAAACAGTTATTATTATTTCCTCTAAATTGTATTATGATTTACGGGTGTCAAGAATGTGTTCATGTATGTATTAATATGATATCTGATGACAGTGATAAAGAACAGGCTGAAATAAACTGTGGTCTTGACTTGTTTTTTTTTTTTTAAAGTAGGGGGTATAATTTGGACTGGGGGGATATAGTCTGGCATAGCCCAAAGTATACCCGGGATATAAACTGGCCTAGCCCAGAATATTCTGGGCTAGGCCAGTTTAACCCCGGTGTAACAGGCCAAAATATACCCCCCGCCCAGAATATACCCGGGGTTAAACTGGCCTAGCCCAGAATATCCCCCGGGGTATATTCTGGGCTAGGCCAGTTTATACCCCGGGGTTACTTTGGGCTAGGCCAGACTATACCCCCCCAGTCCAGATTATACCCCCTGCTTTTTCTTTAAAAACAAGTCAAGACCACAGTTTATTTCAGCCTGTTCTTCATCACTGTCATCAGATATCATATTAAGACATACATGAACACATTCTTGACACCAACAAGTCATAATGCAATTTAGAGAAAATAATAATAACAGTTTATTTCAGCCTTAGTTTACTTTGGTGTACATACATAGGCCTACATTCTCGACTCCTGTAAATCATGATACATTTTAGAAGGAACAAACATGCCTTAAAATGCATTGATATACAAAAGAGTTGAGTATCCATTCAAACTGACATGATAGACTTCAGCATTAATTTCACTCGTGAGTGTTGATGATATTATTATTATTATTATTATTTTGATAGTTAGTTGGCCATGAGTAAAACATGCATTGTATTTTTTGTTACAATGATGTAGGGAGAAAAGGCCAGAAAAGAACACACAGAAAAAAATAATAATGATAATCCAACTGACAGATAGTGCAATTCCATCATCCAGCAGATATAAAACTAAATAGGCACTTAATGTTTGCGACTGATGAACTCCACCTGTCCAGATCCACTTGAAACGTTACAGAATGCTAACCAGTAATAATGATAACAATAAGAACACGAAATCATGTTATTTACTCTTGAAAATATAGAGAAATATCAATATCAGAATCATCATCATCATCTTGGAAATTGCAAAGATATGAGAGGGAGTGTAAAAATGGCAGTGTATGCCTACAAATCATTCTAGAATTTATAAGCAGCAATGTATGTGTATCAACTATATATAAAAAACGTGTTAAATCTTTTCAAATATTCAAGTAGAACTGGACAGAAAGCTTTAGTGAAATACTAAATAGCCTTGACAGTTGTGTAGGCCGACAGAGTAAGTCCACTGAGACAAAAGTAGTGCATTATAAAAGGTAATTAGATCTATAGCATGTTGAGGCAAAATTCGATGGATCATGTTACATTAACAGTATTTCTTGTCAGTGAGTATCATTCTTTGATAGGTTATTTGTAGAAAGATATACATTTCATGTACATTACAGTTTAAGACACTGGATTAGTTTGCAAGGTATTTGAAAGACTGAACTTATGTGTTATAACTTATAGTGAGTAAGGGAATGTCACTCGCGAGTGAAATGAAATAAAAAGAAAAAAAGAAAATACCTTGTCCGTCTTTACCTTCCTAAGCTTAACACGTCCCTGGCCAAGGGATTTAACAACTGTGTATTTGTACACAAAAAAATATTTGAAATGACTTCATTTTTATGAGTCCGTTAATTATTTCATCCATTGGGATGTGTATGTCAGTGCCAAACAAACAGTACCGTGCAAATTTTACTCAATGGCAATCAACTACAAAAACAACTACAACATGCCAACGAACGTGAGTGACACTAATCCAGTGCCTTAAACCATGAGCTACATAAAATGTATACATTTCTACAAATACGCTATCAAAGAATTTACTAACAAGACATGTTCATGCAACATGATCCATCGAATTTTTGCCATAACATACTATAATTACTTTCTGCAATGCATTGTTGTCTCAGTGGATTTAATCTGTCATTTTACACGACTATCATAGCTACTTCGCTAAAGCTTTCAGTCCAGTTCTACTTGAATAGTTGAAAAGATTTAACACATTATTTTTTACATGTACTTGCACATATATTACATATATTATTGCTGCTTATAGATTCTAGAATGATGTGTAGGTCATTTTTATATTCCCTCTTATCTTTGTATTATTCCAAGATGATGATGATTCTGATATTGATTATATTCTCTTTATTTTCAAGAGTAAATAAGATGATTTGGTGTTCTTATTGTTATTATTGTATATTACTGGTTAGCTTTCTGTAACGTCTCAAGTGGATCTGGACAGGTTAAACTCATTATGTGAAACAATTTTAGTATGTATTTAGTATTTAATGTTTGCTGGATGATGGAATTCCATCATCTGCCAGTTCAGTTGTTAAAATGTTGTTGTTGTTTTTTTCTCTATGTATTCTTTTCTGGCCTTTCTCTCTGCATCAGTGTAACTTTGTATATAGATCTAATTGTTCCGACATATCAAGCACATTTCTTATTTTCAAAAATTATAATAAGATTCAGATAACTTTACACTTATGAGTCTTATAATTAGTTCATACCTTGCCACTAAGTATATGTTAGTGGTGCCAAACAAAAAAAATTACAATACATGTTTAACTCATGGACAACTAATTATAAAAAACCAAAACAATAATAATACCAACGGACACAAGTAAAATTAGTGTTAAAGTTTAATCATATCAGTTTCAATGGATTTTCAATCCTTTTGTATATCAATGCTTTTTAAGCATGTTTATTTCCTTTTAAATGTATCATAATTTACAAGAGTCAAAAATGTATGCTTCAATATGATATCTGATGACAGTGATAATGGACAATTCAAAGTAAAGTTGAAATAAACTGTGGTCTTGACTTGTTTAAAAAAAAAAGTAGGGGGTATAATCTGGACTGGGGGGGTATAGTCTGGCCTAGCCCAAAGTAAACCCCGGGGTATAAACTGGCCTAGCCCAGAATATACCCCGGGGGATATTCTGGGCTAGGCCAGTTTAACCCCGGGTATAGTCTGGCAGGGGTATAATCTGGCCTGCTACACCGGGTATAGTCTGGGCGGGGGGTATATTTTGGCCTGTTACACCGGTACACACTTTGCATTTCCCTAAATTTGCCAGCAAAATGTGCTACCTGTCTTACCTTTATAATGCAGTAAATGTAAAAACATACATGAATATGGAATGAACATATAAGTTCCTTTGGTTTACAAATATAATGTGTTATTAATACTGTATTTCATACAGTTCGCATTTACCATATTTTCCCATACATAATTTTAATGTTAAATGCATCTGCATTGTGCGTGGCAACGTCGTGTCTGCTCCAGTTGTAACTGGGCTGCAATGACACTAAGGCAAATTTCTCAAATGGAATTAAAGAAGTCTACAAAGACAAATTAATTGAAGACCTAAACTTGCTGGCATGAAAGTAAAAGCCAATTTGACTGAGATGCTGAACAGCTTACTGAAAAAACAATTTGATAAAAATGCTAGATAAATTGAATTATTAGATTAAACCTTGGTTGTTGGCATGTCATCATGTGTAAATACTATGTATGTATTAATACAAGTGTAATTTTGTTTCAGAGTCCATATCACATAGGCACAAAAGTACCCACATTATATGAATTTGCCATGCGTCAAGTAGAGGGTCATCTTGATGACTATGATCTTGAAGACTTTCCAGATGAGCACATAATAAGGTAAAAGTAGTCAGTGGAACTTGGTTAGAACAAGATACATAGTTCTGCTGAACGTGTCTCGCTATATACAGGGGGTGTGGCTATTCCAGTAAAACAAATAACAAGGCAAACAATCAATTACAGTGCATCCATTTTTTTAAATTTGCATGGTCATTTCCCTTATTAACATGTCATGTACTTCAATACAACATCAAACTGGTGGCAGATCTTGGCTTTATCTATACTGAAAGAGTAATAATACAAACTCTCTTTTAAATGGCATCACACATGACATATCAGCACTGACATGAAGTATGCAAGCTCAGCTCTAGAAAGTTGCTGATATAATGTTATGGTCTGACATGAAAAAAAAAGAATAACATGTATGTCAGAATCCATTCATTTTTAGTGATGACATGGGTTGCAAATATGATTTATCAGTTTTTGTTACTTGCGGGTCTCAGTCTCAGGTCTTTCTTGTGATGATTAACATGACAGGGGGATATAGAAAAGAGCAAATTGTTTAAGTACTCAGGATATCATTTCTTTTTTTATATATTCTTAATCAGGGCAATGATTCGTCGTCTGAAGAGACAGAAGAAACTGAACAGTAAAGCGATGAAAACATTACTGGTCCCCACACTAACTCATCTTGATCTGGAGGGAATTTATCTCACTAATAATATACTGCGGTTGGTCTGGACTCAATGCCCACACTTGGTAGCTGTCAGTTTGAAAGACTGTGGGTACATAATGACAGACAGTATACTCAGTCAGTTCTCAAAGGTATCAGTATTTTATTGATTAATTTAAGTATTTGCTTGATCGTTTATTTATTTATTTCTGTTTGTTTTCCAAGGAGTGAAAGTGAGTTTTATACCCAACTAATTAAATCAGGCATTGCTTCCTGCTATTTTTGTCATTTATGAGAAACATGCATCCTATTAGCTAATAAAGTAGAATCTATTAACTTAAACATTTCTGACAGCGTGGGCAGGGATGGTGTACATGTACCACATACAGCTGAGCATTAACGGTTTGAATACCGCTTGTAATTTGGTCTTAAACTTTCATTAAATTTTTGTAATTGTATCCAATAAAGTAATTAACATATGGTGCAAAATCATATTCATAGATGACAAAAAGTTATCTTAAGTTGGAAATGATGTTTAACTCTAAACTGTTCATTATAATATGTCAAATGAACTTTCATTCTCTCAGTTTCTTCAATGTACAGTACATTAACGAGAAATCCTTAGTTTGCACTGCCTAAATAGTTGTCATAATTTTCTCTCTGCAGAATTTACCAAAACTGGAGCGGCTCAATTTGTGTTCATGCACCCATTTGACTCCTAAAAGTTTATCCATTTTAACAAAAAATCTACATCATTTGAAAGTTCTCCATATTGCTTCTGTTCCATCCCTCAATTATGAAGCTGTGCTCAAATTTTTGGAGACAACAAAGGAGTTAAAATTTTTGGATGTTTTCTACCTCCGGACTAAGCAAGAAGAATATGATAGACTTATGCAGATAGCAACTGAAAAGGGCATAAAACTTGTATTGAGGGAGCCACGTAAAAAGGTTGAACAGGAGAAGGAAGAGGAAGAAGTTGACAATGAGGAAGTTCTTGAAATGTGGTATTGAAGGAAGTGCCAACTAAAGATGACTTTCAAGCACAGGTTTACAAATTAAATATTTCCCAGCTAAACACTAGGACATGAGAGCCCTGGCTGATAAGTGATCGCAGTGAAATTCTGAACAAGAAAAAGCATGCCACCATTGTCTAACTGTGAATATCACAGAAGTCATTGCATATTTGACAAATGAGATTTTTGTGTCTGCTTTCAATGTTGTGGAAGTGTGAATTCTGTAGTGAAAACAGGATTTCCAAAGTTTTGTTCAGTTTTCAGGTGATCCTCACGTTAGAAAACAATTCTGAAGCTTTGAAATCTTTTCATATGTCAGCTGTTGTCAGCTGATCTTTTTAGTTCATGAACAGTTAAAAAGCGTGCATATATGCTCCCCAGAAAATCTCACTCCCCCATGTGTGCTTTTTATATGCTGGGGACAACCCCCCAAATCCCTATGAGCACACTTACTTTATGGGCCATTTTTATACATGTACTCATGTAGTACACATGTATATTATTATTATTATTAATTAATTTTCGCATCGTACCCATACTCTTATCTCATTTCATGTTAAAAATTGATCACAATTTACACAGTAAAATATCAGCTTATCAAGGACTACTGTATGTCATACAGTAGTCATTGCAGCTTATTCAACATATCTGAGGAGTGTGAGTGTACTTATATAATATTGTTTTTGGATTGTGACTGTCATTTTCACATGCGGTCAGAAGTTTTATAGTGTGTGTGTAATGTAAAGGGAGGGTAGAGTTTCTGTGTGTCCGTCCAGTTGTAATCACCACCAGTATGAGATGTCTCTTGTGGGCATTCCTCTTGCACCTGCTTCATTTGGCAGTAAAAATAATTCTCTTTTATGGTTGTTGCTAGGGAGACATCATGTTTTATACAGAAAGCTATTTTCCCTATTTGGCTTTGTAATTATGTCCCCCTAACAACATCCTTTATGGTTCCAAAACATGGTGAGTGACAAAAACCAACACCAAAAAGCTGCAGACATTCACTAATCGATGTCTCAGAAACATCCTCCACATCAGGTGGCCAGAAGTCATCTCCAACGAAGAACTGTGGGACAGGATGAGACAAGCCCCGATTGAAACTGAGATGAAGAAACTAAAATGGGGATGGATCGGCCACACGTTACCAAAGCCTGAATCCAACATCACCAGGCAGGCTCTAGTCTGGAACCCACTGGGAAAGAGGAAAGTGGGTCGACCAAAACAGACTTGGCGCAGGAGTATCGATGCTGAGGTGAAGGCAGCCGGAATGATGTGGACTGAGCTAAGGAGGACTGCGAGAACCGTGTGAGTTGGAGGAGTGTTGTTGTGGCCATATGTTCCTCAAGGAATCAAGAGGCTTAAAGAAAAAAGAAGAAGAATATCCTTCTTTTATTTCTTATATGGATTTAAGAATTGATGGGCAGCATTGCATGTCAGCATCATGTGCCAACAAAGTTTGTTCACAAGCCATCTGGGTATGCGCATCATAGGTTTTCGCTGCAAAGCAAGGCTAGTAAATTTGAAATTGCTGGGTATTTTTATTTCACATTCTTAATTCTGATTTGACAAGTTTCTGTGAGTCATGGTTGGAATGAAGTTGAGAACAGGACTGACAGAAAGTGCAGAACTTAAAAGTCGATTTCCAAAACTAAAATATTTCGGGCTTCAGAAAGAAATGATACCTAAAGTGAGAATTCTTGGGAAGACACTGTGACATGCATGTGTTTAACATTTTTCATGTCATTTAATTCATTTCATGTGTGCCCAAATCTATTTGTTTTATTGTATTGTTTCTGTATTATTTCTTAGGCGAGGCTTTGCTACATACAGCTGTACAACATTTTCTTTTTTTTGCCATATTTTGACCCATTCCTTTGTGGCAGGCATTCTCCAGAACAAAGAAAGATGGTGAGATGCAAAGATGCAGAAAGGGGTATGGGTAGGAAGTGGGAAGGGGTGATAATGAAAACACTGAAAGATGCAATATTAAAAAATACTATTTTTATTGTCCATATGAGCATTGTTATTTCATTTTTGTTTGTTTTGTTATTAAACAAATTTCATGCTCAACAGATTTATAAAAAATATATGCATTTATATATATACACAAAAATAAAGGATAAAAATGGCGCAGCACAGATATTATGAACACATAAAATAAATGTGACATTTTTACACTCAATTGTCTTCTCCATGTTTTGGAAACTTGTTTACCATTAAGATGTGGCACAATTTTAAGCCATCATGTAGCAGTGCATTCCTTGGTACAGGCCAGATACAGGCTAAATAAGTTTACTGAGTTTAATGGCCATAAGCCATATGGCTGACTGAAACTATCTGTTCATTCTGTTAAGGAAAGTTAAATCAGGGATGGAACTACTGACAGAAAAATTTCCTCAACTTTGACATACTGCGTCACTGCCAACTGCAATACACATAAACACTAAGGACGATTCATATATTCGACAACAAAATAATGTTTACTCAGGAAAAAAGATTTTTAAAAATCAGGAAATCAGGAAATTTCCTGAGAATTCCCATCCTTGTTTAATAAATTTTAATTCAGTTATATAACAAGAATAGAACCAGAAGAGACCTACTCAAAAAAAAAAAAAAAAGCAACACTGTTTAAAAAATCTAGAAAGAGCAAGGATATTACATGTAATATGAATTTATAAGATAAAGGAAAGGCTAAAATTCAACAATTTGAAATTTAAATTAATTTTATTTTGAATAAAAAATACTTCAATTTAAGGTTCATCTGCATACACACACCATAAAAATATATGGAATGTTCCTCAGACCACCAGAATGATTACATACGCTCAAGAATAATGATGGAACTGTGAGGAAATTATCTCTGTCTCAAGTAAACGTTTGTAATGAAACCAAAATTCCCATATTTGAAGTCAAATTCCACTTTTGGAAAACTTAGCTTCATGCACTGCAACTGGCCCTTCATTCCTACTGGTGATTTATCCATTGAAGAATGACTTTAATTCATTATACAATGCAAAAGGATAAATTTTTGGTTGTTTCCAGCCATTCAAGCGTGGAAGCAAGATATTCATAAGACCTCAAAGCCTCTGCGTTTCCAATCAGAATCAGCTTGTGCCTGGCTCTTGTGAAAGCAACGTTCAAACGTCTCAAGTCTTTGAGTAGTTCACCCATCTGAGAAAATCAATTTGTCATAATGATAGCAATGAGCAGCAAATGTGTATCAGGACTGTCAACCTCAACCCTCACAGTGATATGGAAATCTGCTTCCGATTGTCCCCTGGCTGATAGGCCTATGGAAGTAACCCTAAATATGGAAACAGCAACACGGATTTGTGGTCTTATCAATGGTGGACAAGGAAGATGCAACCCTAATATCGTGGGCTTAGCAGTTGAGGCCTTGGAAGAGAGAACCATGATTCTATGGTCCTATCAATAGCGGACAGGGAGAAAAAAGCTTTGAAATCATGGCCAAAACACTGCGAAGGTTAAAATAGCCCATAGCTAAAACTGAAATTAGTTTTTAAAAAAAACAAAAAATCCAACACTAGTGTCTTTAGTCAGAAAATTAGTTTAAAACAAAACTACAGAAAATCTTTACCTTTCTTTCTCTCCCCCCCTTTATTTTTTACTTTGCCATATTTTAATTTGAACTTTATCATTTTACATATGATGAATGTAAAGTAATCGCTGGAACAGGGTACTTCCATACACCTGTTGAAATAAATAAAACTCACAACAATATTGGGTATGTGAAGTGCCAAGAATATGCAGATACTCACCAGTGCTGGGTTGAGTCATGAACTTTACAGGCTGCAGCCCAGGGGCATCCGCCAGCTGAAGGCCTCCAGAGATTAAGCGAAATTATAAATATCAAAACCTTATTTTAATTTTTATTGCAGGCCATTCCGCTTAAAACAAATACCATTATTTTTATGAAAGTGTTGGTAGGTATTATATATAATGTTTATACGACATCATGCTGTAAAGTTCAATAATGAACTGATTTCAAGAATCCAAAATTTGTGCTTTTTATTAATTTTTACTGGGGGCCTCATAGTATCTGTAGTCTAAGGGCATACAAAATTGTAATATGGCCCTGATACTCACATTGTCAGTCTGACTACGGACAAACGACACAATGATGACACTCTTGTCCCTTCCCTGATATTGATCAACAGTGTTGACCTCTGCAGCAGCTATCTCTGGGCAGTTGTGTACTTTCTGTTGGATCAGTTTGACCTGGGATCTGTAAGGGGACATTACTCCAAGACTTCCGCACTCAACGTGTGCCTGTGAGATGTAAACATGCAGTTAAAAATAATCATAATTTTTATTTCATAGCTTATAAAGTTATATTCAAAATAAAAATCAAGGTAGGCATGAATGCAGTTGCTATTCTTGATCAATGTTAATTAACTCCAAACAGTGATGATATGAAAAATAATGTTACTTACATCAACTGCTGCCTTCAGAATGGACATAACCAGGTCAGCTTCAGTTTCATTGATTAAACCTTTCCCATGTTGTGCCTCTCTTGCTCCTATCTGAAAACAAAAACAAGAAAATGGTGTACCTAACAGGATCACTTGTTTCAATAAAGCAGAAAATAAGCATTTCAGTTTTGCACCAAACCTGGCAAGTTATATTAAGAACTATTTCAATTTGTTCTAAACAATATCTTTAAAGGAAAAAAAGCTGTGGTATGTGAGATGCAAGCTGTGTCAAACTAAGGCAAACTCTGCATTATCTATGCTTTTAACCACATTCAGCATTTAAATGTACAAATGCTTAAATTTTAACATTTTCACATGACATGGTTCATGCTTTTCACCTCCCCTCTGAATGCTCTTAATATTTCACAGTAATTTATTCCCTATAGATACACGTTGGGGTAAATTTAAAAATCCACAAAAAATCTCATAGATAATCTACAATAAATTAGTATTAGAGTAAAGATAATTAACCCTCAGCCTGCGATTTGCCGCCCATGTTTCGCAAGCGCTCACACCGCATGGGCGGCAAAAGTTGGCAAGGTCAAGCTGACCGCGCAAGCCGTATTTTTACGCCTCAGGTCACTGACCTTTTTGAGACGTAACCACCGTGTTATTGCAATATTATCTTATTTTCTCACAAGCTGACCACCATCTGGAGTTATCTGTATCTAAGAACCAATCAGAAACAAGCTCTGAAATAATCTTTGCCCCAAATGCCCACATTGGTTTATTAGTATGTGTCAATCAGGATGAAACCATTTGTGTAGGGCTTGGGAGGGCGTGGCTAGTTATCATGCTTCGTTCTCATGAAAACTACAGCTGTCAGTTTGGAATCATAAGTCAGATCATTGATTAGAGACTGACAGACTAAGATTTTGTTGGTTAATTCATTATCAAGCGTGATAAGGCATAGCAGCGAATGTTTTCACACAGATCAATAAAAACAGAACCACGTGGACAGCGTATGTGGTCATCGTATAGCGGCACGTGTCAGTGACCCCAGATAAGATTCTCCGTAAGGTCACTGACCGGGCAGTGGGCTTTACGGGTAGCACGAAGGGTGAGCGTTAAGAGTATGAGATAGCAAATGTATGTTTTGTCCACAAACATATATTGTATATTGTGGGATGGGAAACTTTGCAAAGTCAGGCTTTGAGCTTTATGGTGTGAAATGTTGGGGGGAAGGTCACTCAACAGAAGTGCCCAGCATATCCATTGAATGAGTTGCTCAGTAGTGGCATGAGGTGATGGGGAAAGGTTAATTCGACTTTCTCATATTACAATGACATTTATGATTTCACATCTTTCAAAAGTATTGTGCCATCATATAACACATTGCAAGAGCAAGGAAACCAGAATTAAAGTACACTGATATACATATAATATTGTCAGTTTTCTCTAAAATTCTAGTAATCGATTCTGGCGACTTTTCTAGTTATGAATTTTTGAAAGTTTGCTATTTGGTTATTTTTCAGTTCAGAGGAATAACCAACATCATTCAATGAAGTTTTGAATGCAGCTGAATATACATAAATATAGATTTTTCGAGTTACAACAGTCTTAGGGAACGGTGACGATATATATAATTCAGGATTCCAGTATGTTCATTATTCCTTATTCAAAACTCTTCACATACCGGTTGAGTATCCACAAATATGACTGATTTTTCCAACTCAGGGTTGAGAACATGCTTCATCCAAGGCGGATCTTCCTGTTAGATGAAAAAGTGTCATTCTCTCGGAAACATGCACAAATGACAGGAAACTGAAAGTCGCCTGTGTGTGACACAGAAAAAGGTTGATGGATAAATAACGATGGATCAGAAATGGAATAAGCAAACTCGGTGACATGTTGATGACAAAGAAGGAGGAAAAAATATCCAGCGACTGATATATATGTATATATATATATATGTATATATATATATATATATATGGCCTTTAGCGTCTTTACAGACGGTCTTAGCAGCTAGAATATTCACTTTCACTTTGACTGACAGCTTCTCTCGTGGCTTATTCTACCAATGTTTGACCCGAGAGTGCGATGGCAGTGACTGCAGGTCAGTCTTTTGGGTTCACTTTGGCGAGTGTTTTCATTCCGCCTCTGTCGTTTTGTCAGGTATGTTTCTTTTGCCTTGAAGTCTATTGCGAGCGTGCCACTGCGCAATTTTTGTCTCCATCTGCTTCGATCATTTGCAAGGTTCTCCCATTCATTGGGGTCGATGTTGAATGCTTTCATCGTGACCTTGCAAGTGTCTTTGAATCGCAGATGTGGCCTACCTCTGGGTCGGTTGCCAGTAGCAAGTTCCCCGTAGAGAATTTGTCTGGGGATGCGATCATTTTCCATACGGTGGAGATGTCCAAGCCACCGCAGTCTTTTTTTGCCTAGGAGAGCCTGAGTTGATGGAATGTTGGCTCGGCTCAGAACTTCGATATTTGAGATCCTGTCTTGCCACTTGATCTTGAGAATTTTGCGTAGGCAGCGCAGGTGGAAGGAGTTGAGGGATCTTTCATGTTTGGAGTAGGTGGTCCATGTCTCTGAGCCATACAGCAGGGTGCTTAGGACGCAAGTTTGGTACACGAGTACCTTTGTTTTGATGGTCAGCTTGCTATTGTTCCACACCCTTTTTGAGAGTTTGCCAAAAGCTGTGGCCGCCTTTCCTATTCTGGCATTTATTTCAGTTGTTATGTCTGTGCTACCACTGATGGTTGAGCCTAGGTAGCAGAATTTTCCCACTTGCTCCAGAGGAGAGCCATTCAGCATGATTGGGTTGGGGTTTCTCAAGCCTTGTGTCAAAACTACAGTTTTTGAGACACTGATCTTTAGCATGAATTTGTCACAGGCTTTGGCAAGGCTATTGATGAGAGCCTGGAGCGTGGTTTCATCGTGGGCCACGATTGCAGCATCATCATCGACTGATACCAGCGACTGATACATACATTAGAATATAACAAATATTACATAACAAAACAAACAAAATTTGAATCCTACAACAAGATGAACTGAAATAAAAGACCAAAGAAAAACAAAGAGATATTGATGGAAACAAGATTGTATGTGTTAAAACACTCTCATTAAAGTGGTAAAGTGGAAAATCATCAAAACTGATTTGGGTTGATTCTACATTTAACTCTTTCACAGTTTTTATTTTTTTTGGTCTGAAAATGTTCTCTCACATTAACCTGGCAGTTGAAGAAGCTCAAAATTTTAATAGGCTCGATATCCCTGTCACTGATGCATACACTGTCTGTTGGGCCTGCTGCCTTCTTTG
Source organism: Onchidella celtica (assembly GCA_963931925.1). NCBI lineage: Eukaryota > Metazoa > Mollusca > Gastropoda > Systellommatophora > Onchidiidae > Onchidella > Onchidella celtica. Next base: position 36,742,945 of record OZ007576.1, on the reverse strand, counting down.
GAACTTGTTTATTTCTATACTTCACCTTGTGAGGACATTGCGTTGGCACATTTAAAATCTGTTTGAGGAGTTAATCATGACATGTTATATTATAGAGAGTAGTAAATTTTAATTGATAAGTGCTTAGGACATTAGCAAAAGTAAGCTTCCTGCCCCACTTGGATATTTTTTTTTTTTTAAATGATAAAAACAACAACAACAAACACAAAAAAACAACACTTTACAGGCAGGCTGGCAGGACTGAGTGAGACACACTCTTCAGCAACATCTTGATTTCCACACTGCAGCTTTCCTTCATACACAAGTCGATTGCAGAGCTCCATTATACATCTGTAACAAATTTTGAAACTGCTTCAAAACTGTATAATGTAGTAGGATTCAAAGACAAAAAGAGTTCAGCTGAAAGTAATTACCTCTGGTACCTTTTCCTTGTAGAACAAATCATCTGTGTTCAGATGCCCAACTGTTTTTAATTTTAAGCTAAAAACTTGAGCAAAACAGAAAAGAGTGATTAATATTGATTCTATTGTCCGTTCACCGAGGCATGATCACAGAAAACTGCTTGTAGCGTTGCAACCGTCGATGATATTTGAATGTGATTTGGCATGAAGTCTTAAATTTGTGATGACCCTAACCCAGATTTTTTGCCCCCGAATTATTCAAGTAGTTTTCGAGTTTGTTTATTTGCGGTATATAAATAAAGAGAGCACAGACAAAGGTAAACATTTAGGTGGTTTACTGTAATAATTTAACACATGGTTTTGAGTCCCGCTAAAATGTGGTACAGCACGTGATTAAAGTGAGTTTAAAAACAAACTCTCGTGATTGTTCACTGGTAGGCCAACACACAGTCAGAGGCGTTGCCAGAGATCTTTCAATTTCTGAATTCCTTTCATCGTGGATTTAAACATCAAAATCAATATACGATGCGGAACATTGGAGAACAAGACCGTCAAACTGTCAGACATCCAAAATCTAACTCATGCAACATTGAAAACAGTCGCTGCAGAATTTTTCTCCAAGTGAGAGGACCATGTATCATGGTTGGAGGAAGAATACTGGCAAAACGAGGGCCTTCATTTTATTCAGCCGAATATCGCCATCAATCCAATGCAGACATCCGACTCAGAAAGCGACTGAGATGATAAAACATTAAAAAACATCGAAAAGTGCTTGCCTGTTTTGAAATAAAACAAAAACAAAAAACCACCACCTTTTTAGGGCTAACCTTTCTATTGGGCCTAAGGTTGTCCCAAGTCCGCAACCTGATCATTGTACCCACAAGGCCATGCTCTTGCAGTGACAGGGACTCAGAGGGGAAAGGGTGGTCATATCTCGATATGTATATTTCTCACAACTTAATACAAATTGGCTACTTTACAAACTTTATCTTTCACAGGATGTTTCTGTTTAGCACAACTAGAAGGCTGTTTTCAATTGATAAGTAATGAATCTGTAGTAGCTTTTCCTTACAGGAAAGGAACAATAAATGCATTTACGTGTAAAGCAAACCTCAAGTCCCTAACGTGATGCTACGCCACTGCAATTCACCACAGATTGTTACTATATTTAGGAATTTAGATCAACTGCAGGGAAACGAGAAGTGACAGATCATGTTGGAACATACGTACACTGTAAACATCTGTAAGTTTGGGCCCTATTCAATTGAAAACAAAGAAAAGATCAAAGGAATTCGCCGCTTTGAAAGAACGGTGCTCTGCAGAGACTTCAAATTCAAGATTTGTAGGGTCATGATAAATGTAACACTGCATGCAAAAATTCAGGTCGCTGTATTTTGTATTAGCTGAGAAAATCCAACTAAACCGTGATCACGTCTCGGTGAACAGATTATAATATACACTGAAGTCTGCATAATTTAAAGTAACTGGGATATATTAGACTTTGATTTATCAGATTTCAATGAAACTTTTTTCTTCTTGTTCTCTCCTTTTAGAGAGTTACTGCACTAGTCCCTAAAGGGAGTACAATGAAATGGATGTAGCTGACAAACCTGTTCATTCGGTACTGTAGATAAAGATCATAGGTAGCTCCACATTTATCCAGTCTCGTAAAAAGGCTCTCATCCATTCCCAGTTTTCTTATTCAAGATAAAAAAAAAAAAAGATTAATTTCCTGTTGCCTCTTACCTGTATGTGTTTCCTTATGTTCTCAACAGTGTTAATGGTACACGACAAAAAAAAAAACCTAGAGAAAATTTCTGGGAAATGGGATAAGGCGGGGTGGAGACAATCAACTGTCTGATTCCATCTAACTTTAACAGACTCATTCAAAAACTCAAGGTAAAAGATTGATGATACATGTCTATTTTATCACAATCCAGCTATATCAATTCTAAAATAATTTCATGTTTATGTGCTATTTTACAGACATGAAAGGACACCTTAAGGCAAAGAATGAATCATGGAATGACTGTTTTGATTTCGGTTCGAAATTTCCCATTACACCGACATCAAACATAAATGTAAAGGAAACCATCAGTTTAAGGCTGGCTATAGGTAGAACGTTTTTGTTTTGTTCTTCCGACACACAAGATGGCCGTTGGATCAGCTGATTAGTGTAACTTCCAGATATGTCTAAGCGGTTAAAATGCCTGCTGGTTGCATTGCAGTTGACTGTTATGACAGGGGTGGAAAGGATGGATCCAAGCTGGTCAGTTTCCCTACCATCCGTGTAAACAAGGGAAAGGAAGTGAAAGAGGTGACTGAACGTCTCCCATGTGCATGTGCACATGTGCCATTGTTTACTGTAGCGAACTACTTTTAGCTCGTCTCCGATTGGTTCACGACGCCTCAAGTGCTCGCAGTGCAAATCCGATAATGAATCAAAATCAATGCCACAATCACCATGGTGATGCATCTGTCCTTCCTGCAAAGATGGCACATATGCGCATTCTACCTATTCTGGACTATCTCTTCTTCTTTAAGCCTCTTGATTCCTTAAGGAACATAGGGCCACAACAACACTCCTCTAACGCACTCAGTTCTGGCAGGTCCTTCTTAGCTCGGTCCATGTCATTCCGGCTGCCTTCACCTCAGCATCGATGCTACTGCGCCAAGTCTGTTTTGGTCAACCCACTTTCCGCTTTCCTTGTGGGTTCCAGACTAGAGCCTGCCTGGTGATGTTGGATTCAGGCTTTCGCAACGTGTGGCCGGTCCATCCCCATTTCCGTTTCTTTATCTCAGTTTCAATTGGGGCTTGTCTCATCCTGTCCCACAGTTCTTCGTTGGAGATGACTTCTGGCCACTTGATGTGGAGGATGTTTCTGAGACATCAATTAGTGAAAGTCTGCAGCTTTTTTGGTGTTGGTTTTTGTCACTCGCCATGTTTCGGAACCATATAGTAGGACAGACTTCACATTGGTGTTGAAATTCTGGACCATACATACTATAAAAACTGCACAAACTCTGTGGGGTTGCTGCAAGGCTTGAAGTAAAGTCAAAATATGACCAAAAGAAAAAATCATAGTGCCTTTGCATTTTTATTGTATCATTTCTGTATTATTTCTTACATATATGGCTTTCCTACATACAACCTTTTCTCGTTTTTTTTTGCCATATTTTGACTATTTTTGGACCACAGTACCTTGCCTCCTTGCTCTGCACCAATGGTGGTAGTTGCTGTGGATCTCCTACCAACACAAACTTGTGACAGTGGAAAAGTGGTCCCAGACAAGCAGACTGCAGGACTTGTGAAGCTTCATCCACAATGCAGACATCAAATTTTCTCTGGTTAAAAATTGGGTGATTCATACCCAGGCAGCTTGTGGCCACAATATCCTGGATGATTTTGTAAAGTAAATAAAAAAAAAAATTCAATTTAAGAGTATTTATTGGCCACAGTAAAAAGTCTGTTACTAAAAACATTGGCTGTATAAATAAGACAATTAATTACTGAAATTATTGTTATGCACTTTGACAATTCTTAGTGTGAAATATATGTATATGTTTCAATAAGAAAATGAAATGATATGGCATGTAATAAAAAATAACACATTAAATTATGAATTATTCTATCAAGAAACATAATAAGATCCAGATAGCAGTGAAGAAATAACAAAATAAAGAGTACGGAAGCAAGAATATGGGGGAAGAAGAAGAAAAGACGAATGCTGATGGTATAGCAAGATGGCAAAAGTCTAGTCTAAATGTCAGTATTTCACCGTTAAAACTTACATAGGACTCATAAAATTCCTTCAGCTTTTGCACAGAGTTTATTTCGGATGAAGAGGTAAGAACTTCTGCTGCATGAGGCAGGATGGTTGGATGAATACGAGCTCTACGTCCTAACCGCAAGAAAGGAACATGGTCCTGAAAATAGTAATCAATAAAAACAATGACTGAAACAGATGTTTTAAAATGATGTTCCGTTTCTAAGTTTGTAAATTCAACAATTCACTGATAATATATCTTCATAGGGAGCAATGATTAATTCTTCAGATCAATATCAAGGAAGTTGTGATAGCATAAACAGTCTTCATTTTTTCAGGGGAAAAAATCAACTTGCCATCTGATTTTATATTGAATGATAGTAGATACAGAAAAATAGGCTCACTGCCAATTCTTAAGATTCCATTGCCTTTATTCCTACCACAATCTCCAATTCTCCAAGTTTCTAAAATACTTTCAAAAGTTAAAATTACCTCCTTCAACTTCAGCAAAATATTATCCACTGCTGAATGAGTATAACTTGTCAACAAGACAGATTTTCCAATCAGTTGCAGGATCTTTACAAGAGCCACAATTGTTGAGGTTTTACCTACACACAGAGATAAACATAAATTTACACAGAAGAAATTGAGAGAAAAACACAAAGAGCTGCAAGAGCTTGCTGAAAAAATCCAGTATGACTCTAAAATATGTTATTTTTAACAAATGCTTTATTATATTCCAGAATAATGCTCAAATTCACGAAGTTCTTAGATTCAAACTTTCCAATGATACTGCTTCTCTGTGTGCAATAAATATAATTACCACCATTATCTGTTCTTCAAATGTCTACAGGGAATGCGTTTTTCCAGTATTTCTTTTTGAAAGAATTTTGAGATGGAAGAGAATGAAAATCAAAAAGGGATTTATACCCAAGACTCCGCTAAACCTTACACTGCTGATGACAAATATGGATTCAATACAGAGTTTGAGTTTCACAGCATTTGACATGATAACACCCACTTTGCACCTTTCACGGATTGTTTGGGTACTTTATTTAGGTTTGGTACTCAGAGTTTCTTCAATTTAAATTTCACACACAGAATTAAATAGTTCCAGGTAAACTTTATTATATCGGTAAAATTCTCAAAAGTTTTGTACAGATCTGAAAAGAATTTTGTAAATGTGCATAAATGTTTTTTATACATCCAGTTGTAAGTCTCTTTCAAGAACGATAAGACATACTGTAGGTCCACGTCAAAATATAATACAAGGAGTTTTGTTAAAACAAGTTGCACAACAAGGAAATTCCTGGAAATTATGATGAAGCTGCATTAGGTGATGCATAGGGGTTAATAATATTGAAATTTCCACTGGTAAAATTTCACCAACACAAACCTGTGCCAGGAAAGCCCTTGATGAGAACATAGTCTTTTGCCATCAGTACCTGCCAGATTAGAATTCATTAAGAACTACATATACAGAGCTCAAAGTGAAAAATTCCTAAAATCCACAGAACTCTATCTGATCAGTATCAGCCTAAATACACATATTTAAGTATATAAATGTTAACTTTGTGACATCAGGCATCAAAACAGGCAAAAACAATGGAATCTGGCTTATCTGTACAAGTCCTTAATCCTGTGCAGCTAGCAGGAGTTTTAACTTTTTTGTTGCTATTTAAAATCCTGCTAATATGTTCTCTCTCTGTCTTCCTTTCTTTCTCAGACAGACAGAGGAGAGAAAGAGAGATAGACACCCACACACAGTGTGTTTTATGTGGCTTGAGACTCATCGAAAATATCTTGGCAATCCTCAGTTTGAAAATTCCTCCTATACATGATGTGACAATGATTCTCAAACAGTAGCATCTACATTCACATTCCAATTCTGGTTTTACAATAGTAACCTTTTGACATGAGAAATGACAATGCTATGGCAATGATATAAGCACAAAACAACTAGAATTGTAATGCAGGGGAGAACGGTTAAACCGAAAACCGAAAATGGCTAAACCAAAGGAAAATAAGAATCCCCAATTTTTTCCCTCTTTATCTTTGTTAACAAACTAGCGCTAAACCGAAATAACCTTATGGTTAAACCGAAAAGAAAATTGCTGGATTCAGTGGTCAGTGACTGTGATTTGCCACACATCGAGTCAAGTCACTGTATCACCCCACTACACCCCTCCCCCTAAAAAAATAAAAGCAGAGCATGCTTCGTTCTGCCCGGTGGTATAGGCCTACACGGGAACGGCAGCCCTACAGGGATTTGGGGGGGGGGGGAGGGGGGGGGAGGGGAGGGAGGACTACAACTTCACAGGTCCAAAATCAGACGGCAGTAGACGTTGCGTTTGGCGCATCGCGAGTGACCTTTCATGTAAAATGTATGACATAAAAGAGACAACATTAGTTATCGAGGACAGGGCATTTCATGGCATGGTGGATGGTAACAGTAACCAGATCGGCGGGACAGTGGTTCTGTACTGTCCTTCCTCCCTCGCCCCGCATATCCATAATTCGCTCGTGCCTAGGCCTGAGCAATCATCCATCCTCATTCTCAGTCAAAAACACAGAGCAAGCGAGGATGTGTTGAGTCTGTTTAGCCTGTGCACTTACATTATTTGTCCTCTATGATAGCGATTTGGGTTGGCATTTTGCAAGCCTCCTATCGCTAAACCGAAACTGTCTAAACCAAAAACAAACTCATGGTCCCGCCGATTTCGGTTTAATCGTTGTCTACTGTAATAAATTATTAATAATAGTGTACATTTACATAGTACCCGTCTCCACAAAGTGGAAGGAACCCAAGCCCTTTACCATGAAACAGTAACAAATCTGTGTCTCTCTTATGTAATTCTACATATGTTTTCATGCTGTACAAAACATACAAGGCTACATGAAGACATTATTATTCAGACAGTCAAAACTTCTGGTATAGGAAAAATTCTCCCATGAAATTAAATGGTCACAGTTAACAAATTTTTCTTTCATTTATTGTAATTAATGAAAGAACTCATTACCTTCAAAACCGCCGCTCTTTGAGGTTTGTTCAAATGTCTGAATAGGGGTTTCACTGTTGAAAGACACATCAACATGAAATCAGCTCTTCATTACAATATATTCAAAGAATAAAATGCATCCAAAATACAAGCAAAGTCTACAAAGGGCCTTATAAAGAAAGACATTTCTTGACTGCCTGTTCCTTTTTCACTACTTCAGAATCTGAAAATTCAAAATCAGACTTTACTAAATCCAGGGAGAGATTAGGCCTCTTGACGTTTGTGTAAAACTAGAAAAAGCATGAACTGAAAAACAAAAAAATCTACACTGTGTTTTCAATCTAACACATGTATGGCAATGTTCAACTTTGTGTGTGTACCCTTCTATTAAAAAATGATGCCACAGCTTTTTAACACTTAAAATAAAACAGTGACAAACACACTCTCGAGTATCCAAGCTCATTCTGAATAAAATCACACTATAATGGAGTTAAAGGGTGAACATGTAAGCATTTAAAACATTGTAATTAAGTGACTAAAAACTATGAAACTGTGGACTGCCTCAATTTACAATGAATTACATGGACACATCCACATTTTACAAAATGTGGTCTATAATAGTTTTTATTTATGACATATTTTTTTTTTTTTTTTAGCTGCAGAATCAAAGTGTGATTGGAAATTTCATTTTTCACTTTTTTTATACGGTGCTGGTTAAAATCAACTTTAAATGTCACAACCTGTGTATTCTCTGACTTCACAGGCCAGCTAATATTAATAACCATCAGTGACTGAGTTGTTCTACAGAAAAGGAGAACAATCATGTGTACTTGGCTAATGACTGTCATTTTCAAGGAATGTCGTATCTATTTTGGGCAATAATTGCAGAGAAATGATTCTATTTCCTGGAACTGTTTTGCGACTCAACAGTTCCGAAGTGCTCTTCTGCTTCGTACAGACGACTGGTATTGAAACAATACCAATAGGAAAAGACATATATTTCTCACAAGTATGAACTTTGTCATTCATCAAGTTCTAATGTGAGCAAATATTCATAGATTTTATACTATCATGGTCAAAATGAGGAAAAAAAAAAAAAAAAAAGCTGGTACATTGCAGGCACTCTGATACAAACAAAGTATTTCACAAAAGAAACAGAAATAAAAGGAAAAGAAAAGTGAGCTTTCAGCCATCAAAGACCCTCAGGCAAAAAAAAACAACTGGTACACATAATTTTAAAAAAAAACAAAAAAACAATCTTCTGAATCCTGGAAATAAGAATGCATCTGTAAGGATATCTATTAATACACACCTTTCTGTATGCAAGATTTGGACAACTTTAACTCAAACTGAGGCGCTTGCTTCTTCACCACCAGGTTTCTCAAATGTTTCCTGCATATGAAAATATCTGTAATGTCACCCCAATCACATCAACAGGGCTGTGCATATTTCAGCTTTACATTTCAATAGCAGTTCACAAGATTTGAACATTTTGAAAAATACGATATTTTACGTATCTTTTTGAATGCGCCATGTTGCCATAGGTACTCATTTCCAAACTGTATTACTTACGGTGCTGCTTTGTCTTCAAAACTTAATGCTCAAAGTCATTTGTCTATTACAATTTTCTTGCAAATATCTGGTAAATTGTCAAATTTAAGTACAAACACCCCTCCCCACCCCCCATTTTGTCATAAACTCTAAGTCCAATTCCTAGACTGAAGTCAAAGTGCTTAAAAAAAAGACCTTTAAAATTTCCTAATCCCTGAATAATCTCTGTAAGTTCTATAAGTGACTTGGAGTCCCCAAAGGTGAAAGTGAAATAAAATTGACTTTTCCTGAAAACATCAGTCCATGAAAACAGAAATGCTGCAAAAACTACACCCAACATAAACATACAGCAGTACTCTATAAAATAGATGAAACAAATTACTGGGAGGGCATGAAATTTGCACTTAAAACTGCAAAATTTTTCCAGTCATTTTTCACCCATGGGAGTGCCCAGATGTTATCTTTAATTAAATCTCATTTTGTATTGCTGGAAGACAAGAATCTTACGCTTGTGGAGTCTGTTCCATAAGCCTGACCAGGTTGGTATACAGAAGTCCTGATGCACTCATGCTGTCATGTCTGTCCAGTCTGAACTTCATTTTGGTATATGCGCTAGTGTTGTAAAGGTAGTCTCTGTGAGGAAATATGCATTGCAAACCGACAATGAAAAAGTTGAGCAGGATAAAGATATTATAATTCCATAAATCTCTCGACGACATAAAATTCAGACAGCATAATCTCTATCTCTGGAAGTCAAGAGGTGAAGTGTAGGCATTGTGGTCTTAGTTACATATCATCACTGCTCCACACTAATGGCATACGTCATTTTTGACACTTCTGAGATATTTTAAAAAATGTCTCTTTTCCTGTCATTTGGTGACTTATACTTACGCCATTATGATTCTATTGGATTATTACATTTTCTTATTGGTGCATTTTTTTTCTATATTATCTGATAGCCCTCATGCTGAAGAATGCAATGAACTGTCGGTTACCTTTTGGCACAAGTCTGACATATGTCATTATCATAGAGCAATGAGGATATATATAAAAAATTGCACTCCAATGACAAAGGTCATTAAAAATTTAAGCCTTCCAGTGACACATGGATAATTCAGCTATCTAAAGGACTAAATATCAGCTGTCCTTTTTAGTGCTCTGATACAGTTCAAAAAGATTCTTGGTGACCTCTTACTTGGTGGAGGCAAGTTACAAAGTAGAAAACAATTTTAGGCCTAAGATCCAAAGTGAATAAGGCTGGTTGAATTTAAATTGCTGATTTGGATAAAGATTCAGGGGACCACAGAGTGAGTGAATAATCCATTTTTTCTTTTGGCCTGACAAAAGCTGCCAAGTTTGGCAAAAATAAAAACTTAATATATGGCTGACAGTAAAGCAGGAGACAGGACAGAGAAAACTGGGACTGACATTCTTCGCATGAATGACATGACTTTCACTGAAGTTAACATGCATGAAAACAAAAAATGAACATTGAATGTGCATTGAAAGTTACAATTCAAAAATGTGTTCAGTAGTTACTGAAATTTAGAACAATCTATGGAGCCTATTCAGTTAAAAAGAAGTCTTTTTCACCAAAACAATAATGCATTTGTCACTAAATCTGATGGACTCTCATTATGTAAATCTCTAGTGACAATAAAACATAAGAAATGAACAGAATGACAAAGTCTGTTTGAAATCAGATCCACTTTGACTTACCTGTCCACTACAACTTCCACTAGGTCAGGTGAAAGTTTACGAATGAAACCTGTGGCAAGAGCTATGTACTGCCCATCTTCACTGCTTATCACAACCATATCATTACAAACCAGGCCCACTGACACCAAGGAGGGACCACAATAACTGAAAACATGGCAATGTAATGATTAGTAGGAAAAATTATGTTCTGAAATGCAGAATTTGACGACAGAGTACTATATAGCATCATTTGATATTTTCTATCTGAATTTTTGAACTGAACTCAGACTGTATTGGTGGCAAAACTTGAATTACAGACATTTTATTATCTCATGACAACAAATTCAGCATTTTCAAAACCTATAGTTAAAGGCTAGGATCATCTACATCTCATCTTCATCCCCATTCTAGGGTAAATGCAGAAAACAGGCCACACAGCAATATACTACATATATATTCGACAAAGCATTGGAGGACACTGCTCATTACTAAACATATGAAAATAAACTGAGTCTTTGACCATACCAACATCTTATAAGCCTGTACAAAAAACAAAATCCCGTTTCACAACAAAGATCCAGACAAAGTCTAATTTATAATCAACGTTACCTCTAATTTTTCCAAACCACCGTGCGTAACTTTTAATACTTTGAGTGTAAATATTGTAAATTCAAAGCCAATGCATGACATTCAAGCTTTTGTGCAATATTTTGATGTGCACGGCACCAACACAGCAACTGCGCAGCCACGCAGCTTAGAGTGAAAATTGTTTATAATCACAGAGGCTTTAAAAACTTCCATAATCTAGTTTTACTTACCTTGGATGTCTTCTGAAAGTGAGAGAGCATCCTTTGCCTTCATTGAAACTCTGAGATTCAGTCATGCCCAGTTCTGAGCTGCTAATGATCAGGTTACTTATGCAATCTCCAGTTTGTTCTCTGTAAGGAAATAAACAGAATATTTGCTGAAACATATAAAATATTAATGCTTTATATCCCCACAAAATTACATTTAAAGTCTAAAAAAAATTTTTTTTAAATTCCTGCATTCAAATGTTTCTGTATTCCTCCTTCGTTGTCTTTAAATCAGATTTCTAACCCTGATTTACAAATGTTCTGCTTCCTTCTAGTGCAATAGATCCTCCAAATAAACATCCAAATGTGATAAAAAGAAAAAGTTGTATGTAGCAAAGCACCGCATAAGAAATAATACAGAAAGGAAGACAAATTAAGATTCAAGCCTTACTGTGACCCCACAGATTTGCTGTGGTTTTATAATATCTCTGATAAAATATACAGTGTCCCAAAAGTCTGGATCCATGGGCCTTTCTCCTTGTAGGAAGACTGAAATTTTTCTATTATTTCAGATTAAAAAAAGATAGCACCATACCTGTATTCAATATATACATGAGTGTTGCAAAGTCCAAGGCCATCACTTTGAGCATTTACTGTAATGAAACTTTCAAATACAAGGATCCAGAGTGTTGGGACATCCTGTAAATGGTGTTCATGCTTTCAGGCTGCTTTGTTCTACTATCAACATTTGCTTCATTGGACAACAAACATGCACCTACTCCATATGTGAAATCCTATACCAAACAATGATTTATGCATATATGTGTATTTCACGACTCTCTCCCATTGCACAAAAACAGATTGCCATCTTTGGAGGATGAGGGTCTGACAGCAGTGGCAAGTTTAGTTAAGACTAAATAGAGCCATAACCTTAATTCAATATCCGTTGCTATTTTTTTCATTTTCAGATGTTTTTATTTCTTGTTTGACCTGGAGAATAATTTAATACATCTGAAAGTTAGCGCACTTTCTTTCATTTTTAATTCTTTTGGAATTGACTGCACAGTGTCTTTGTTGTAGTTTGTTCCTTCCCAACATAGGGCTTTGTGCAATACAATTTTTCTCTTCTTTTTGGAGAGTCATATTTTTAACTTTAAACCAACACTAGCTACACATCAGGCTTGGTAAGATATCAATTACTGAAAAATTGTAAAAGAGACGGGGGGATTTTATGAAAGTTTTCTTCTGCTTTTCTAATCTTCTCAAGCCTGAAGTGCCTATGGAAACTGTATATTCAATTCCAATACAGAAATATGACTTTTTCAAGAGCGAGTGATACCTTGCTGGTCCACATGCTTTACTTATCCAAGACAGCATGATTTTCTAGGCATGGATAAGAACATAAAAGAAAGAACTGTGAGACTCTACTCTGAGTTAAAATGCACAGTAAAACCTCGTTATACCGCCAAGTAAGGGGCAAACAGAAAATTGGCGGTATAACAAGAATGGCGGTACAACGAAAATACCAAAGGAAATAAGTAATTTACCAACATTGGACTGGCTAACAAAGTAACATGTCGAAAATATTGCAGTTATCTCCCTTCCATAAATCTCTCCACTGGCCATAAACCGCCGTTGTCATTTTGAAGTTTACATTGCTTGCATTTGTATTTTTTTGTTGTTGTTTTTTGTTTATGTGTGTTGGAGTTTATTAATTCAGGAAATCGCACCTTAAGAGTAAAAGTATTATGTATTGCAACACGACAAATAATGCTACATTACAATTCAGCAACAAACGTGCGTTGTTTGCATCGCACCCCCGCGACCGGTATGAACCAGTTGAAGCATCACCTCGCGCGCGCTTACGTTCGTTCGTAAACTCTCTATTGAACTGTGACCCGTCTTTCCCACTGCATGCCCCATCAGTATGCCCATCAGGACTTCAAAAGCGAAGACTGTGTAGTAGGATTGGTGTTTGAGTAACAAGCACAGACTGTGGCGCCATGTGATGTTCCGTCTGTTAGCTGGATTTAGGTAGAGGTGGGGATTAAATTGACGTTGGCGCTATAACGAGCAGTATTTACTATACTCAAGTTATGAATATAGCAGTCAAACTGTTGGCGGATGGCGGTATAATGAGATTTTTAGTGACTTTGTATAGGTGTCTGATCCGTACCACGGCGAAAAGCTGGCGGTATGCGGGAATGGCGGTATAATGGGGGGCGGTATAACGAGGTTTTACTGTACAAACTTTGTTCCACTTCCATACCTGTGACCTCACAGGGACCTTGTTTTTTTGGTATGATCAGAAAAATGTGGAAGAAAATCAAGATGTGCTCACCTTTCTGTGCTTGATGAACACCAAATCTGACTCTGCTGCATTTTACGAGATTCCTGACTCTCCAGGTCCAAACACAAAATCCAGTGTGTAAAATAGTCCAGTTCAGTATTTTCTAAATGTTGCAGAGCTTCTGGAACCATTGTTGCCATGGCATGCTTTTCTGAATGTACAGTTTGTTCTACTGATCTGTAAAATCCAAATCAACGACAACAGTTTAAAATTAAATCTTGAACTGTTATTTCATTGCGCACAACCTTCAAATGACAGTCTTTGGTTACTAAATACAGGGAATATCACAAGTTTGTTACCTATTGTGTTAACTCTGTGCCATTGCTGCATTTTTAAGAACGTTTACACCAACAGTGATAAACCATAAGTCTGGGTGCTACACAACATGGGGCTGAAACAGACGAACCTATCATGGTCTACATGTAATTTAATAATCAGTTTTCTAGAACGTGACCACTCCTATTGGGTTTTACACATACATTTTTTTATTTGCCTCATTGTCATCTTTTAAGATCTTAAGAGACTCAATGCTATTCAACACGCTGTTATATATTTCCTAAATAGGTCAAGTGACCCCTCCACTGTCATTTGTTTTTCCCAACCCATCTATCAATTATTTGTTATGATTGAATTTGTTATGTTTTCCACAGATTTAGTCAACTTGATTCAGGATGAACAAAAGCAGTTGTCTCAGGTGGATAGACTAGTACAGAAGGTATTCTTGAACACAACTTTTATGACTAAAACAATTTCTGAAATGTACAGGCTATTGTATTTTTGTACGAGTGTGAAGCTGCTATTTTCATACAGATGTTCAAATTTCATGAGTACTATCTTATGTGCATTTTATTTGTGGAATGGCATTTCATACACAGTCAACATTTTGTACAGCAGAACATATGGCATCAAAGAAAGTGAAAACTGGGTTTAAATATGTCACAGTTCTTGAGAATATATAAATTTAAATCTGATTAAAAGATTTGAGCTATAATCATTGATTTTCTTCACTGGACTTTCAGGATCACCCATAAAAATACATAAAGAAAGGCAAAATGATCTAACCTTTGATAGATAGAACAGCTTAGCAAATGGGCACACTTGCTGCATGCTCTCTGACTGTTGAGTGGCTCAGGCAGGCCACCTAAGTGAAAAGTTTTCTGGCTATCATCAGCTGTGTCTTGCTGTACTTGGCGAGTGAGGTAGTCAGCGAGCCGGTTCCTCATCTGTATAAGCCCTGCAGAGATTAAATACAGGAGAAATTTTATGAAGGAATATTTCCAATGTTGCAATGAGATAATGAGATTTTATTTGATCTCTTTACTCCTAATTCTGAGCCTAAACATTTACAGTGCTTAATCCTCAATTCCCAAACTTCAATGTATATTAAATGAAACATTTAACAACAATTTCTGAAAATCTAGTTTCTCAATCATGAAATATGGCATCTTTCAATGAAGATGATGAATTTTGCAGTGACAAATGATGGACTCTTTTACTATTTAGCAGAGAATATTCAATTAAATTTAACCCCCCCCCCCCCCCCCCCCCAATTTTTTTTTGAATTTTCTTCATAGATAAATCATGAGAGGACATTTTCATGTCCAGAAAACTTTCAAACAAACATTATCATCTGCAGTATTTACCACTTTTGCTTTCTGGCTTCACAGGAACAATCTCCATTTCTCCATGTTTCAAATAAAGAAGAATGCCCTCCCCTGGGTCCTCTCTCCGATCAGAGTACATCATTGAGTAAAGAGTTACCTGGGAGACAACAATATGAAAAAAAAAAGAGCAAACTGAATAAATGAGCTTGTCACAAATCCGGGGGGGAAAATCTGAATTTGTGACCATAATACAGCAATCACAAGGGGCCTTCAGTGTCTGTTGCGACCAGCACTTTACTAGTAGAAAAATAAATAAAAACCACTCCATCCATCGTACAGATGATGTGGATAAAAAATGTCATTTTCGATACATACCTAAAAATTATGTTGTATATTGCTAAATTTCTCAAGTGGTTACTTTCCTCAAGATTGTGGAGTGGACCTATATTATTTTCCTGCTATTATTAATTAATTTTTTTTAAATTTTATTTTACACCTGCAAACAATGTGTTTTGCTGACAGCTGAATTGCAATAAATGATAAATTTCAAACATGTTCACATCAGTTTAGAAAGCAGGCCCCAGCTTCAGATTCTTTGAAATCACGTGCATAAAATTTTATTCCTTTTACTATAATCATCTGCCCGGGATAAAACATAGCAGCAGTAAAAGAGTTAAAAAGATAGAAGGTTCAGAGGATGTCTCTTTCAAGTTTCCCCATAACTATCAATGAGAAGGGAGGCATTCTTATAATTTGGTTGTTGGTTAAACTATTAATAACTAAGTGAATATGTAAAAATGCCTACTTGGCCTTTATGTTCTGCTGAAAAACTGGCCTTTCCTGTCTTTAATTCAAGAGGTAAAATTTTCTCTGTGTCCGGTGTACCTGTTTTCCTCAGCTGCAAAGAAGCAAGAAAATTGTAAATCTGTATTGTCTATGAAAGTGATACATCTGACATTTCAAGTTATAGATAGTAATTGAGGAAATTATAGCTCATCAACGAGCCTTTGAAACAATGAGGTAGACACGATTTCATGTAATATTTTAATGTTTGTAATGAGAAAACACTGATTTTTATCATGACAGAAAAGGGAAAGTACTGTCGAATTCTTAAGAAATCTGTCCTAAAGGGGAAATTTGAACTGAAGCAGAAGAGATATTTGATGAATAACACATTTACCACAAGTCTTCGAATGGGACTTGTGTTGACAAAATCATGGCTTCCCAGCCTTTTATGCAATTATTGGCTAAATATGCAAGAACTTTGCTTGAACACAGCGCCGAATTCCACTCAAAAACAAGCCACTTAGTTCGGTCCCGGGCCACCCATAAAACCGCACGCTAACCGCATCTAATCGGGGGGTACGCCGAGGCCACACGCCGCGGGCTACGGCATCAGTTACAGACTAGCCGCTAGTGATGACACGGGCGTATTTACGACTTAATTAACTCTAATTTCTTCACTTATAACACCAAAAATGCAGCTAAAATACAAAAGCACAACTTCTCTTCTCTCAGTCTGTGAAAATCCGATGTCAGTGCGATGACCCGTTTTCATGCTATTGTGTGTTTATAATATGCCCGAATTCACTAAAAATTGTTTTTTAAGTGGTGTATTTCTTGATTGATTGCTTCCAAACGGCTCAATAGATTGCCATGAACTTTGGTTTTTTGTGTTACAGACCTTTTCCCGTTTCATACCTGAAAATTTCTTGCTTGTCGGAACTCTCGTTGCTGGACAATATCAGTTTACATCCTGTTGCTGGTGTATTATTCTGCTGATGCGTTTCATTCTACATCAACTACACTGTGACCCATACATGCGGAAGACATTTTCTTCACTCAACAAACTTTGAAGAATTTGTGGAATGGAAAATGCGACAAAACGCAGAAACGA
Source organism: Onchidella celtica (assembly GCA_963931925.1). Taxonomy (NCBI): domain Eukaryota; kingdom Metazoa; phylum Mollusca; class Gastropoda; order Systellommatophora; family Onchidiidae; genus Onchidella; species Onchidella celtica. Next base: position 36,725,884 of record OZ007576.1, on the reverse strand, counting down.
CTCAAAAGGAAGACATCAGTGACGATTTAAATGACGGACATTGAAGTTTATCCGTCGTACGTGCTCGTTAAGAATAACCGATAACACTTCAACTCTACTTCAATAAAGAACGTGCGAGAGCTAGCAAGCCGAGGCGGAATGATTTGATGTTCTTTTGATAGTCATAAAACAGTCAACCAGTGTAGTATGCATCAACGCTGTCTCATTTGAAGATTGTATGAAACGTTCAACGCCTAGAATTGCCTAGCAACAGTCTCGACCTTGACATAAATTCAGTCAATAATACTACCGACGTAAGCACAATCACTAATGAAACAGCGGCCAGCGCAATCACATCATGTAGTCAAATTCATAATGTTGTACATAGTGCACACGGGGCGGAAGCATCGACTCCTGTAATTTAAACAGCAACAGAGACCTACATGACATTGCTCGGGAGGCATTTTCGAAATAAAGTCATTCCAAAGCAACATACATTAGAACATGACTGCATTTCATTCATAAAACAATATGGTTTTGGGCCTGCCTCTGCCGGGAGAGCAAGAGACAGCGATTAGTCAACAGCCACTAGCAAAGCGAGAAACGCGTTCAAGAAATCACTGACGTACAGAATGGAGAAACTCACGCAAGTTTTGATTTCACATATTCTTCAAATTGCGCCATCGCTGAGTACTGACCACGCCAGTCGCAAAACAACTTGAAAAATGCTGCCCATACTCATTATTGTGCTTAGGATAATACTTAAATCATGCTGTATTTGAAGAACAATGTATAATAAAATATACGGCTTGTTTTGGGATGTAAATATTGACACTACTGAGTACAGATGTAAAATAAATCATCTGTATGTGGATTACTATTCCACCGACAACGATGCCTTTTCGTTAGGGCATGAACACATGTCTTGTCCTCCATTTGACTGTAATTTTGGTGCCTTGTGTTGAGCACTTTTTTTGTTATGTAACTTTAAAATGAGTAGGTATTAGATATTCTTCAGCAAAAATGTACAGTTTTTCCCTACTTGCCATTATAAAACTATAAAAGCTATCTTCTTCTACTTTTCACACTGCAAAATTCAAAGCCTTACGTCCCATGTGCGTCAAGATGGTTATTCTAACGGCCCTGGTTACAATGCAAGGTGATAAATCATAATAGTACCAATTTGATCTAATTCGCCCGCGCAAAGCGCTGCCCGTCGCAGGTGTAGTGGCCCGTCGCTGACCCCGGTCGCGATGACCCAGTAGGGCGCTCGGTGGCCAAACTAAACGACCGGGTTTTCGGCGCTGTGTGAAGATTGCCTGGAAAATGACTTGAATTGTGATTTAGATCTATTAAAGTCAGATTCAGACGGAGAAAGTAAAGAAACTGGTGATGGCAATAGGCCTAGCATGAATGTAACATTATTGTAACATAATTTCCTTTAACAAAACTTCATACTGATCATTTACAGTGTTTTTCCTTTTTCTCTTGCATTCGTTATTTAATTACCTTAAAATTGGTGATCTGATTGATAAATAATGAAGACATTAACATTCTTTAAACGTAATCCTTTTTTTTTTTTATGGCTGCGATTTGGGAAGATGTCCCATGGTGAAAATAATTCAGGGCTGAATGAGTTAACACAACCGCAATAGTGTACCTTTACCTTAGCTTTGACTGTCATATCAATCTTGCCTTTCAAACCAAATCTGTGGAGGCAGAAGAAAAAATAAGAAAACCATTTCTTGCTGTCACTGACAAATAAGGGAGACAGACCTCATGTCATTATGTTCACTTGATGAAATAATCCCGGCCAGTGCAGGCATGTTGGAATTTTGGGATTTTTCTCATATTTTCCTGCCCTAGATCCTATGGGAGGTAGGACCGAGCACCTAGACATCTCAGATAAGGACAAAAAACCCAGAGGGCTGGTGTGCAGGTTAAAGATACCTTAGCAGTTGGAAATCGAAAAGAGCGGGCCGAACAGGCCGCTGCCTGGGCAAAATTGAATAAAATTCATCCCTACCACTCCCTCCCCCCAAAACACACTGCACTGTGGTGACAACATGCCTGCTCCAGTTGTAACTGGGCTGCAATGACACAGAGGCAAATTGCCCAAATGGGATTAAAGAAAAAGTACATTGCACAGCAGAAAAAGATCACATGACATACTGGTAAAAGTGCTATTACAGAAACCACAAAAAATCTGTAAGGTCACAGCTTGAAACAAAGCCAAAATATGGCAAAAAAGAAAAAACTTAATGGTACAATCTTCTAAATGTTGCATTTTTTTTCTGCTGAAGATCAACTGATCAGAACCTTGATTTGTCTTTACTTTTCCTTTGCTTTTTATTGCAGTGTTCCTGTATCATTTCATATGCGAAGCTTTGCTGCATCCAACTTTATCGTTTTGCCATATTTTGAATTTGGTAAAAGTGTTTTTAGGTTTCCCAATCATGCAAAGACATGAATTTTAATCTCAGTATGATGACAAACTTTCAAGTGAACTTAAGATAGTACAACAGCTTGACACACATTAATTGGTATACTTCTTGCTCACTAAAAAAGTATTTATTTTCAGCCTGAAGAAAAAGGGCAATCAGACTGGGTTCTATAATGAAATATAATATACATGTAACAGTGTCTGAAAGACAAATTGGACTAATAAGTTGCAAATGTTAGGGTTTACAAAAAGAGTAAAAAATTATGCAAGTATATTCAATAATTGTCATATTACCATGTAATTACTATTTCAGTTTATTACTTCAGCAGTTTTAAAATTATCCGTTACATGGGATGTGTAAAATTTATGCTAACATATCAAAGTCACTCAACAGAAGAGCTAATGACAGATACTTACCTGGGAGACCATATATTTTCCTCTATATCACAGATTTCTGTCACCAACAAGTCAGATCTGATGAAGGAAAAGTGAAATGGAAACTAACTAAATAAATCTCACATCTATACATGTAAAGATAGATTTGCAAGGTCTTCTCTGCTAACTCCTCAATTGTCATAGGTCATTGAGAAACGTTCACGACTGATAGAGTTCATCTCAAACTAGGTTTTGGTGAGTCAATGTTTGGCTTGTGCTTGCTTCCATTTTTTTTTTTTTTGTATGCTACTTCAATCATCTTGGTGAGTGTACATGTATGATTGCTGTCAACTGTATACACCACTAGCACTAAAACAGAGGGCAACCAAGCCATCAGTCTGTGATGGGGAAAAAAGGGGAGGGGAAAAGAGGGGAAGAGAAGGAGAAGAGGTTAAGGAGGAGGCATGGGGAAGGGGAAAAGATGAGCAGCAGGTTTATCCTGGGCAATGCTGGGCACCTTTGCTAGTTCACAAATAATCCCTAAGGCAGGGGTGCCCAACCAGTCGATTGCGATCTACCGGTCGATCTTCAAGTGCTTGGCAGTCGATCGCGAGATGAATGTAGGACACACCCTCGAGGTATATATATATATTTTTTATTTGTCTTTGTATTTTGGCGGGTCATTTTTCTAGGATGTGGTGGGTTTGTGTTAGTTTTTTCTTCTTTTGTCCTGGTGAATGTGGCGGACTGAAAATAAAACATGTGGCAGGACGACAAAAGTTTACCTGCAACACTGAAACCACCATTATGGGTGCGAGATAATCGACATTTACCGGTATCGACTAATTTCTAGTAGATCAGAGGCCAATCTTGTTTCAGGGCTTCGCCAGACTGGTAGATCTCTGAAGGCTGGGAAATGTAAGAGGAGATCCTATGTCAATAAAGGTTGAGCACCCCTGCCCTAAGGAGTTTAAAATGTTGAATTGTGTAAAACAAATATTTGGCAAACCATCATGCAAATCAAAGCACCCACACTTTTACCTACCGTAGAGGTTTATGTGTCCCATACTTCAATGTTTCTGGTGTTGATGTATGCTTCTGAAGCCATGAAAGAAGAGAGGGAATGTACTGACTGATCTCTTCAATGACACTGGTTTCCTGCACATTTTGACCATACCTGTTTGTGAGCAAATCAAATGAACACATAAAAAATGTTGGTATTGCAAACCAAAAAAAACAAAGTATACATCAAATCATTTACTACCAATCACTCGTGAGACATGTGAAGTATGGTACACTTATCACTCCATCTTTTGGCCATATTTATCCTGTGAGTAGCCATTACCATGCTGTTACTTGACAGAAATGGAGAAGCGGATGTTCATCATTAACAAACTTAAGTAGAGGAAAACTTTCAACCATTTATAAAATCAGCATATAATAATATTTTGAAAATTTCTTGTGGGGCCTCACTGTTATTATGTTATGCATAGGCACAGTTTGTGGAACACTGCTCTATATTTGCTGTGCTACTAAATGTAACAATTATCAGAAACCTATTTCTTATTATGCAATACAATTATTATCAGTGGTTTTGGACAAAACACCATTTCTGCCAAACCAGCATCTGCTGAAAGTTTCCTGTCTTTGTTAAATAAATACTATAACTATATCTGTGTTTCTGCCTCTGCTACAAAATAAACATGCAAGTCACCTCAAACGAGTTTGATAAACCTCCTTGATGTGAACTGTAAAATGCTGGGAAAAATTAATCATTTTCCTCGAAGTTGCACAATATATTCTAGAGAATTTATAAACACAATATCTTAGAGAATTATAAACACAATAAAATATCTTAAAGAATTATAAACAGTAATATTTAATTATAATTTTCAAAATGCATACAAAGATCCATGTTTTACTCATCTATTTCCGGTAGCAGATTCAGAATTGATAACCACTCATTGTTCATCATGATCAACTTACATCTCATGCAAAAATTTATTGGATTTGAGTAATGCTTTTGCCTCCTGCAACAAAGCCTTTTCTCCTCTGATACCTTCCTTCATAACAGTTTGAAAGAGACTATGAATAATACTGCCGTACAACATCTGAATGTTTCCACTGTCCACACCCTGCAGAGAAGAAGAAAGGAAGAAATTACAAGTAACTCTCACACCATGATATTCCTCTCTCAGGTGAACATTGCGAACAGTCTGAAAGAAATGACAATTTCAAACCAGCAGCAGCAGCCAGCCCTCAGTATCATTTAGGGCAAAATTTCAATGGACCATTTATGAAAACGGTCACAGACAAATTAGAAGATATTTTTAAAAGTCTTTGGATTACACAAACTACAAAGAATGTGGACACAATTACACAAGCAAAAGCAAAAATTTTGGCATGAGATGTATTTTTATGAAAGTGAAAATCTTCCAAATTAACAAAGATTAAAAAATGTCAATGTACTGAAAATATTATTAACTCTGAACTATTCTGAAAAAATTTTCCGATGGATTAGTGACATAAGGATATCCAGGCTATGATTTGTGATATATTTAATGGATGGAAACCATGAGAAATCATGCAAAACATAGAAATCATTGAATTTGCACAAAAGAAAGCAAATCCTCTCTTTTTACTGGAGCTGTCCGCTATTATAGACTTCATTGAAGCCTGTTTACGCAGTTTTTTTTTTTGTAGATCATTTGGGTAGAGAACTCAGTAATGCACTTGTCTTTAGATTTTGAACACCCAAAGACGGCAGAGTGAGTACAGTTCACTAATTGCCAAAAATTGCGGCTAGCACTAGTAGCAGTAGGTAGGTATGTTTACATGATCCCATGACCCCTGTCATTGTTTTTTTACATATTTTTTCTTTTGGTCATAGGAAGGGGGCAAATTCTCCCATTTTGCCCTGCAAGACTTCCTTGATTCATTTTCTAAAGATTACAATAAGGTTTAATTTTCTGCAGCCCCTAAACCATGCATGATAGGTCACCAGTAATGGCAGTATCACATGCCACATCATACAAAACTTATAAATTACAGGGCTTGAAGGCTGATTCAATTCCTTTTCCAACCATGAATAATAAACCTTATTTCAAAAGAATACATTGATGTTATGGTCAATTTTGAAAGAGATCTCATAAATGGCTTAAAATCTTTAAAAAAAAAAAAAAGCAATAACCTCGACTCAAGGTGTATTATTAATTATATGTATTCACAACGGAGAGATGAAGTAGTAACAGAAACAAAGTAGTTATATTAAATTTGATCCACGGCTTTATGAAATTTTAGAAATATTTGTTGTTCATTGTTCTACCCAATGCCGAACTTTACCCACCTTGAATTTTTCATTTAGGACAGATCTGCGGAATAAAGGAAGGAACAAACATGACATAATATATGAACTGCAGACACAAGATTGGCTGAAAATACTGGTGAATTAAAACTTTCGGTTTGTTTAACAGACCTTGGTTTCAGGAGCAAAATTTACTTCAGAACTAACATCACCCACATTAATAAATATTGCAAGAATAATAAAATAAGTATGTGATAGACACCCAAATAGTACAAGAAAAGAAGTGAATTTATCCCTAGCCCATCTTCCTTGCAAATTTAAATAAGCAAATAAAAAAATAATACTGAGACAACAAAATGCTTAATATTGTGGTGGACAAACTGCAACAAAAGAACCGAATTTCTAACAATGCCATCCTCCTTGCAAAAAAAAACCAAACAAAACAAACAAAACACTTACAAGGGCCACAAAATGTTTAATGGTCACAGTTGCTGATGATCATATTTTACATTTACAGAGCAGTATAAAAACTTTTCTTTTATCATAAAACTTTTTTTAATGTAACCTCTATCTGAAGCATAGCTTGATACTTCGACTACCAATTTCTCCCCCAGCAGAGCTGCAAAATACTTACTTTCTTGCACAAAACAGAGATGAAACAACCAATGTTCCTGACAGCAACTGATCCGGATTGACAATAATAAGACCATCACGATCATCAATGATGCAAACATCTTCTTGAAAATTTCCGATAATATTCACTGTATCGTTCTTGTTCACAACTGTATCTGCCCTGTGAGTGAAATTGTCAAGAATGTGTTGCTGCATCAATTACATAAACAGCTTTGTTTCAGGAGATTTATCTCAGTCAAATGAAAAAGATCTCTTAACTCTCTTGTGCCCAGACACACACTGCTTTTCCCCCCCAAAAATATGAATCTTATAAATCTGATTTACAATATTCATATTAATGTAAAAGCATTGGCTTGATCACAAAACAAAAAAAAAAGATTTATTTTTCATTGAAAAAAAGTGTCTCAAGTACATGACGTTGGGCATTTAGACAATTGCTTGTTAAGTTTTGAGTAAACCTCACAGAGTTTGACACTAACATTTTAACACTTTAAAATCAACTCTTGGGTATTTTTGGTAGTAATGGTAGAACATACATTGTTTTGCCACATTAAGGTCTTATCCAATTCCTGTAAAAATTGGAGATAGAAAAAAGTTGTATTGGGATACAATTAATAATCATCTTTCAAATAGTGTATATATGGCACAGATGACACTAACCAACAAATGTTTGAAATTTTTGAATTGTGAACATTATGTGTCACTAAGAAATATGCAGTTTCTGCATTTCTGAAGAACGACTGCTTCAGCAGGAAAATAACATTTCAAAAGTTACAAGAATTTACAGTGGAGTCCGCATAATTTGAAGCCGTCCGGAAATGGATTAGTCTTAGATTCACCAGAGTTCGATTTACCTCTGAACAGAGAAATAACCATTATTATGCTGTTTGCCCCATATAAAGGTAATTACCTCCCTTCTTGCAGACCCCCCCCCCCCAGCACCTGTATAAGATCTTTTGATTATGATTTTGTTTCTTTAAAAGTGGCCTTACCGTGGAGGTAAAACAAGAAAGCAGCATTGAATGGCTTAGGTCTAGTAGTTCTGACCAGCAAACTCTGTTACGTGTCTTTGACTTTACCGCTAGTATTGTGTGAGCAGAGTAGATGTCACCAATCGATAAAGCCATTCCTTCATGTATGATGTTCAAAAGCATGACTGTAGGCCTGCTGCATTATCCCACTTGTTGGCTGACCTTGCTATCAAGGAATGACCATTACACAGTGCAACAATACCCTACTCATCCCCCACCCCTCCTGTTTCCCGCCCTGCATGTTGCATTACATAACCCTAACCATTCTATCCTCTCCATTACTGGTGCTAAAACTACTAAAAGTGTTGAGCCAGACGTTAGTACAGTGGGTGCTAAGGTTTTCAGCCGGCAGGGGATTTGAAATTGCATTGGGGGGAGGGAGCTTGATGACTTCGAATTATCAGAAATTGATCAGTTCAAATTCGAATTACACAAGAAAGGTTAATAGGGATACAGAAGAGAAAAAAGCCAGACTCTGAAATTACTTCTATTTAAAACAATTCCATTTATCGAAGTTCGATTTATGTGGACTGCACTGTATACATTTACACAAATTGTAAAGTAAACGCTCCATCCAATATGACAAAAAAGGAGTTTAAATTTGCGTGGTGTTAACAATGCCTGATGTAGGCCTACATAGATGATATATTTTACATTAATATACAACACAACTCTGTAAAAAACACTACTCACCAAAAACCTCTGAGGATACACTGATAGTCTTTCCCTGTTTTATCACAATGTAGTCTCAAATGAACCTCATCTCTGACCCTATAAAAACACAAACAAATCACTGGTACTTAAGATGAACTAAACACTCATTAAACTATTTTCTTTCCTAAAAGAGTTCCTTTACGGACATTTTGATGATGGCAAAAAAATATTTACTGAAGTTTACCACAGCTTCCATGACAAAAAAGTTCCAACATCAAGTGGGAACTGGAAAATCTTCACCGGGCTGAAAATGGACTGTAACTATTTGAAGGCCTGAATCTATGTGTAAACTTACATACTTTGTATTTTTATGAATACATGATGATACGTGAATATACTCAGGCTGAGGGTGGATGAAAATCTTGATAGAGCTGAAGTCAGTCCTGTGAAGAACAATTCCCACCTGTTGCTTCAACATGTCGTCACTACTCCATACTGATGGCATAAGTCATGTTTCATTCTTTCGAGGTATTCAGAAAAAACTGTGTCTTTTCCTGTCATTTGATGACTTATGCCATCATGATTCTATTGGATTATTACAGTTTCCTATTGGCGCATTTCTTTTTCTATAATATTATCTGATAGCCCTCATGCTCGGGAATGCAATAAACTATCAGCTGCCTTTGGCATAAGTCTGACATAAGCCATTATTGTAGAGCAATGATGATGTTAAAATATACAGCAAGAAACTGACAGCAGCTTTTCTGAAAATGAATCAGCCCAGGCATCAAGACAATTGACATTAAAAACAGAAACTGTAAAATTGCTTAATCATCATTCCTTTCTTGTGTCATTATGATACAAACTTTACAAGAAATTTTGTCCAATCTGTTATATGCCAATTGCCATAAAAACTTTGCAGTGAGTAAAACCTCAGTCTCCAAGCAGAGTATCAAACACAAAGGACGCAGACAAGCTGAGACCTACTGAGCCTGTATTTCTTACACATGGAGAATCTCTGGCCAGGTGATTCTCAACCAAATCAACTTACCTGTGTGTCATTACTTCCACAACAGTAAACCTATTCCACAGATCTGTAAACCTGAAGGCCTTATTTGTCCTGGACAGTTTCACAGTTCTATAAAAGACACAGAACGATGACAGTTTACTACTGTTCATCTTCATGGCAATGAATGTTAAAAGAAACATACTGAATGAATGAGTGGACGCAGTTTCAGAGTAACAAAGCATTTAAAATTTTTCATAAAACTGTTTGGATTTCGCACATACGTTTGAAGTATGCAGCTTCAATCTTGGTTTCTGTGAATTCAACATCAGAAACTGATCATCACTGTCCTGTCGCTATCAGCCAAGGAACACAGTGAGGTATCCCTTCAATTAATTTCAGACAGGAACATATATATACTAATATACGAAATATAGTCTATGTTTTAAATAATGCAACATTGAGGCTATATATATGATTTTGCTTGCTAAAGTTATGTTGGTGAAGTCAGTGGTAATTTTATCTCCGATTTATTTTAAAATCGCAAGTGAATTAATTTTTAAATTCTTTTTTATGCCTGATCAAAGTTTGCATTTCAACTCATGAAATGCATTCAGTGCCAATAGCAAGTTATTATGGAAATGTTAATAAAAGACATTGAGCACTTTACAGGACTATGGAAGTCTATTTTACTCAGTCGATTTGCCACAGTGAAAGTGTATACATGTAAAAATGTTTTATAATACAATAATGCACATCAGGAATACTCACATTTCTGGTTTCTTGAAGTCTGATGGAACCGATATATCACTACCAAAGCTCAATGATAGTTTGTCACAGATGGAAGCTGATAACTCTGTAGTGTTGAAAGAAGGCCAGTCCTCATACTGCAAGTCAGGATTCTGATTAAAATCTCCTCCAACAATAGGTTTTTCATTATTAGAATTACCATTCTGCTCATTTTGATTTTCAACATCAATGCCTGTCACCTCTTCAGAAGTGATAGTGGATGTGTGACACATGACTTCATCATGAGCGCTTGCTTTGTTGGGTAAAACTCGACTGTCATTTGCGGGCAGGGCTGAGGCAGATTCAACATAATTCTCATTCTCACAGATTTGCCCCATGTTCATCGAATGTTTTGCATTTGCATCAACATGTAAGTTGCTACAGCTTGAAACAGAACCACCACAAGCATATTTTCCATCCAGTTTCCCAGATCTGGGATGTTCTTCTATTTCTTGGTGAGCTTTGTAAGTAGGAGATTTGGCAGCTTGTGTTTTATTCTCATGCTCCTTGTTATTTCTGGGCACTTCTTGTGGAATGGAAATGGGCACAGAGGTAATACTGTGTTGGTTGAAATCTGCACTGTTAGCATCCAGGATAATACAATCTGTATTTTCTTCATCTCCCTCAATCCTGTTCTCAGTGCTCTCAGAATCCATTATGGTGATAATCTCCTCCTTACAAATGTTTAAAGAAGCTATGGTTTGTTTATCAGTTTTGGCATTTACATTTTCATACTTGTTCAGTTCCGTGGTTTCATCCTTTTTCTCTGACATTTCTATTTCCTTCACTATATCATCAGCATCAAAATCGTCTTTCCCAAACAACTTATCAAGAAATTCTTCATCATTTGGTTCATTTTTCATCAACAAACTTCTGTGAAAGCCATTATTCTCATTACTGTTTGCAGGGAAGTTATCTTTCTGTGCTAAAGATCCAATAGCATTCTCCCTGATTTCTTTTAGCACATCAATTGTGGGTTGATGTGTTGGCTTATTCGAGGATGAATTAAGTTCACCTAACAATTCTGTCAAGACACTGTCATCTTCCAATGTTACTTTCTTATCATCGGTGCGAACATTTTCCTTTTTCTTCAAACCAAATTGGTAGGCTCGTTTTTCTGTCAGTTTGCTCTTGCTGCACTGTGGCTCTGGTAAATCTCCAACATTATCATTAAATAAGACCTTTTTACTGCTGTCATTAAGGTTTAATGTTTCTAATCTCTCAACGTCTTTCAAGTCTGTGAAACATTTAGATGGTTGGCGTTTTGACGCCGGCGACAGACCAGGCTTTGAAAGTCTTTTACACTTTATTGTGGTCTTTCCGTATTTTTTCACAGGTGTAGTGTCAGAGTTCTGTTCATGATTCACTGCTATGCTCACACTGTCTAGTATGTGATCATCTTCAGCAAAATGTTTCATCAGCCGTTCTCCCATCCAAATGTTTTCTTCTGTCTCCTCAGCTTTATCATCAGCTTCCTCTAATGCATTGATCAATTTGGATTTAGATTTAGTTTCTTTAAAAGGATGTATTTGAAGGGAACCCACATTGTCTGACTTTGTTCTACGAATTGACTGGGTCTCAGAGTGAAAAATATTCTTTTCAGCTCTTGCAACATTGTTTGGTAGGATTTTGTTTGTAAGGGTGGGCATTTCCCTAACCAGGGATATTTTGGAGCCAGCTTTGCAGTCAACAAATACTGTATTTCTATGAATATGCTCTTCCATATTAACAAAATTGTTTTGCACTTTAACAGGTGGCACTGGCATGATTTGTGAAAATGGCAATGAACTTTTGTTCTTTGTTTCCATATCTATTTCCTCTACAATTTCATTGGCAATGTCTTCAAGAAGCTGAGTTTCAGGGATACTGAGAGTGGTTGATTCTGTGGCCAGTTCACCAGTATTTTCATGTTCAATCTCCATCTCTTTGGAATCATCAGTTTTTGCAGCATTACATTCTTCTTTAGTATAAGGTGACTGGGTCTGATTGTCCTCTGAATTTGTGCATGAACCATTTTTTCGATTCATAAAATGGTTATCTGGTGCCTGCATGGCAAATGAAACTTTCTCTGGTGCCTCACTATCAAATGAGGGCTCATTTTTAAATCCAGATTTGTCATTAAAACTCACGCTGACCTTCCCTAGGAGTCTTCTCGCTCCTCGGCCATGTTTCATCTTCAAATGAGGGGGCTTCTGACCAGGTTGAACAGTTATTAAGTCTCGGGGGCAGAGGAAACTTCTGCTTGAGATAGCCCATTTACGCTTGGCTGCATCTTTGGACCCTCTATTTACATCTGGAGTTTCACATATTATGTCAGGGCTGCTCTCTGCACTAGTATTCAACCAATCATTCCTGCCTTTCGATTTCTCAGGTGTAGCAAATGTTGAGGAAAAGGTCTTCTGGTCTTGTCCAGAATTTTCCCGTCTTGTGGCTGGATTTTCTGAACCAGTTCTATTGATACCATTGCATAGGCTCAATATGTCACTTCCTGACTTTACTTTAAGTTTGTTCTCAGCAACCTGATCATTATGAGTTTCTCTCTCACCCTCACATTTACTCGTTTTAATATTTTGAGACTTTTTGGATTCATTGTCTTTTCCAAGTGACAAAGTATGGATTTTATGTGCTTCACTTTCTGAACATTCACCCTGATGGCTTTCATCTTTAACAGAATTTAATATCACCTTTTTAGCACTAGAAAACTCATCTTCAAGATCAATGAAAACAACATCATCCTTTCCCTTTATAGCTGTACCCTTATCTTCTTTCACCCTCTCCTTAAAGCAGTTATTTGATTTCCTTTCAGTGCCAGGCCTCGCTGGCTTTTCTCTATAAACAGATTTGGGCACAGTGTCTTTGGCCAGTGCAGGTCTGCCAGGATTTCTGTTTGAAGTGGAGCTGATCTTGGTAAACAGTTTGCTTTCCTTTTTGCCATTTGCCTGATTCTGTAATATCAAAAATTCAGTAACATTCAGCATCATGTGATGTGCAAGATAGAAATCTCCGACACATTTCAGCTCCTGTAAATCTTCTTTTTCAGTTGTAGAAAAAAGAAAAAAAAATTCTTTTGACCTACAGTCCATAGTGAATAAACTTCCTCAGCTGATGGAAATTAAGAATCACAAAATATTGTTAAATGCATTTTTTAATATGAACCACCATGAAAGTAATGAAACTTCAGCTTCGTGCTGTACAGACTATAAAGTTTTTAAAAGTCTTTCAATAGAATGGACAACCTCAAATCACCCCCCCCCCCCCCCTCCCCCAACAAAGTGATTGTATTGCCAGTTTAGGAGTCCAGTTCTGTCAAATTTCTATGCCAAAAATGTACAGGAATGCCACCGAATGCCCTAGACTGGGGTCACTTCTAAGAAGCTTTCTCCTCTAAGAGACTGGCCTGGTAAGGTTTTACTGAGGCTGCTACAGTACTAGAACCAGAGTATGTCAAACCTTGTGCAACAATGTTAAGCGGCCTTTACTCCCATTGTAAACTGGTTACTAACAAATATTAGTCATCAACTATTTGTAGGTATTGGGACAACAAACACAGCTCACATTTACAGCAGCGAAAATGCCATTAAAAAGGCCATCTCACTCCATTTTGTATGGGAGCTGGACCAAGCTGCTTACCTCAAAGAAGGAAGAAATTTTGGGCTGAATTTCATCACTCTGAAAATATCAAATATCACAAGTTAGCATTTTGTTCATTTCATTTTAAAATAAAGCTTTGAAAAAAAAAAAGACCAAACAAAACATGAAATATTCCCCCCAGGATATCGTAATTTTATTGCTTTTAATTAATTCATAAATATTACTAAAGTACCTTCATTCTGTTTTTGTTTTCCTTGGCACAGATAAATAACTGAACGAAAAAAATTTGGTTGTGCTAGAAACTATTCCAAGTGCCTTCTCAACAACTAAATGTGCATCTTGTGCCAATGACAACCCTCCAAAAAAAAAATATGTACTGTAACAGTAAACAGACACAACTTCAGAGGCTGCTCAATATTTCGCTACACTGTTACAGTACTGATCAATATGAGGACAACCAGGAAGAAGATGGCAGGATGATATTAAAAAGACAGGGGGAACAACATAGATAAGGAAGACATCAGACAGAAAGGAATGGAAGTCATTGTCTGAGGGCTACATCCTGCAGTGGATGGATCCATGGAAAATGCCTGGGTGAAAGTACTGATCATGCTACACACTCTTAACGCTGCTTAAAAAGCATTTGAAATTTATCAGAAATTTGAGATGCATATTACATATTGATTATATCTGTAATTTTTTTTAATTGTCTGACATGGCATACAAATACTAGTAAGTTTCCAATTGGTTTGTCATTCTGCTTGCTTCATGTCTGCTGACTTTGCAGTATTCCTTATAGATTTACACAGGTTTGAAATGTGGCTGTTTTGAGCCAAAAATTCATTAGAAAGCGCCACTCAATGTAAAACACTCCTAACCTGACCCCAAACCTAATTACATTAATTCAAATGTCAAAAAACTTAGCGGATCTGGTGAACAGAATTCTTCAATTCAATACAGCCCAGAGTTGCATGGGCACCTGCAACTGCCCAGTAGGCACAGCATTCAGTGTGAACTGCCTGCCCGGCAGGCTGCTGCTGCTGGCACAGCGAGGTGTCTGCCTCAGTTATTCAATATGGCTGCCCCCTTGGGATATATTAATTTCACAACTAACATCCTTAAAAATCATTTTAGAGCTACCAATCTTCCAAAAATACTAAGTTTTACAATAATACCATGGTTTTTTTATATTTCTGTAGTTGTGTGAATCAAAGAAACCATTAACAACGGGTAATGTTATTTCTACATTGGATGTCCCCTGATTTTTTATGAGATAAATGTGGAAATATTTAGGGTCCTCGAAATCATTTATGTTAACCCAT
Source organism: Onchidella celtica (assembly GCA_963931925.1). Lineage (NCBI taxonomy): Eukaryota > Metazoa > Mollusca > Gastropoda > Systellommatophora > Onchidiidae > Onchidella > Onchidella celtica. Next base: position 36,710,757 of record OZ007576.1, on the reverse strand, counting down.
ACCCCGCGCGCTACCCGTAAAGCCCGCTGCATGGTCAGTGACCTTACCCACAGAGAATCTTATCTGGGGTCACTGACCCGTGCCGCTATGCGATGACCACAAACGCTGTCCACGTGGTTCGGTTTTTATTGATCGGTATGAAAACATTTGCTGCTATGCCTTATCACGCTTGATAATGAATTAACCAACAAAACCTTAGTCTGTCAGTCTCTAACCAATGATCTGACTTATGATTCCAAACTGACACTAGTGACAGCTGTAGTTTTCGTGAGAACGAAGCATGATAACTAGCCACGCCCTCCCAAGCCCTACACAAATGGTTTCATCCTGATTGACACATACTAATAAACCAATGTGGGCATTTGGGACAAAGATTATTTCAGAGCTTGTTTCTGATTGGTTCTTAGATACAGACAACTCCAGATGGTGGTCAGCTTGTGAGAAAATGAGATAATATTAATAATGCAAATTTGTTGAGCAACAGTTCGCATGTCGATGTTACATCTTTTGAAAGTGTGGGGAGAGCCTTTGAAAGCTTAGTCTTTGTGATTCCGACCAGTGGTTCACTGGTTAACATGTCCATGTCACAATGTCTTTGATTTAGAAGAGATACAGTGAACAATAACAAGGTGATTACGTCTCAAAAAGGTCAGTGACCTGATGCGTGAAAATACGGCTTGCGCGTGGCGCAGTCAGCTTGACCTTCCCGACTTTTGCCGCCCGTGCAGCGTGAGCGCTTGCGAGTAAATACCGACAATTGCCGCCCCTCGCAGGGTGAGGGTTATTCTCCCAACATGGTTCTATATCAACGTTTAATTTGTTCAAAGCGACATTTGCATTGTCTGTGCAAAATTTCTTCCCTCACTAATTAAAGTAATTTGCACAATTTTATCCAACATTTCCTTCAGTGAACTAGTCAGATGAAGTGCATTTAGTAGACTGCCCGCCATGCCATGCTTAAATGTGCCATGCCGGTGCTGCAAGATCTCCTGGCAGGCTGCCTATACAACGCACACACCTAAGCTTTCTGCATAAGTTATCCAGCAATGAGGTCCACCTTTTCCTTCAGCACTCTGGTGCTGCTAATTCATACCAGAATGTTGGCAGTGAAGGCTTTATCCCCTTCTGAACCCCTATGCAAGGGTGCTCCTAGGCTAAAGTCGAGTCCTTGAATCGCCATTCGAATAAACAGATTGAGTAACCGGCACTAGAGTCTACTACTACAGTCAACTACGCTTGAGTTGATGTTGCCGGGGGATAAAAAAAAAGATCAACACATCCGTTGTTCAACTCATCCGTCGCCGATCCGATGTCAAGAGATGTAACCAATATTAACTTTACATTAAAGGGAGGGGGGGTCGGTGAAACGCATTCAAACTGAAAGCAATGGTTGTTCAGTGCACTACAGTTTCTAATCTTGGTTTGCCACTCATAAAATCATAAACTAGACGGCACCGTGCAATACATGAATTTGGGATACCCTCTAACGTCTGTGCTTATTAAAAACCTCCAGCCAACGCTACTGGTCAAGCCCACTGACCGGATCACTGACCTCACTCACGGGGGGAACCTATCTGGGTCGCATTGACCCTTGCCGACTTACACACTACCGCTGTGTACGTGGTTTTTATGTGGTCGGTAAAATATTCGCTGCTGTGCCTCATTACAGTTAATAATGAATTAACCAATGAAAGGTTTGTCTGTAAGTCTCTAACCAATGATCCACAGACTAATAAATATTTTATTAGTCTGTGCAATGATCTGACTTAGGTACTGACACAGACAGCTGTAATTTTCTTCAGAACGAAGCATGATACAACGGTTTATCCAGATTCGCACTATTAATGAACCAACGTGGGCATTTGGGGCAAACATCACTGCAGAGCTTGTTTCTGATTGGTTCTTAGAGACAGACAACTTTAGGTAGGTGATAGACAGCTTAGGAGAAAATGAGATGATAATAATGCAAATGTGTTGAACAACAATTCACATGCCGATCCTACGCCTTTTGATAGTATAGGGGCAGCCCTTGAAACTGAAAGCTTAGTCTTTTTGATTCCCACCAGTGGCCCGTCCACTGGCGTGAGCTGCCAATCAAAATACATGTACCCTCACGCCGCTAGCTTGACCACAGACCTCTAAACCTGCTCTGGCCTTGGGACTAGCCTATCAGCTTTGCATGTGGGGTTGGGTGGTAGCATTTTTGAAGTATGCGTGGGAGAAGGGCTTAGAGGGAGAGGCATTGTCCATGACACCGCGTGTAGTCATATGCACCCACGTGGACTCACTACCTGCGTGACTGTGCGTGAAAACAAAGAGAGACCTACAGCCGAGCAGCGTGCTGTAGTGTACACATTGCGTCGGTGACGGATAGTTGAGGTGTCGACTCAATTTCATTGGTTGGATAATCGAGATCAACTCATCCGTTTGGGGTTCAACAATTGGAATAAGAGATGGGACAGGAAATCAAAGTCAATTCAGGCGTCGTGACGCTTGAGTTGAAGCCAACACAACCGTTTTATTTTAATATAAAATATGATGCAACGGTGCCGGTTCCACCAAAAAAGATCAACTCAAGAGAAGTTCAACTCATGCGAGTTCAACTCAAGTGAAGTCCATTGTACTAAGTAGCATTTTGCTGTCCCACTGCTTTAGTCTGTCCATGGAATCAATGCTCTTGGTGCTATGATCTATTCTCAGCAGGGAATCACAGAGCCGCATATTTACTACAAAAAACATCCCTATAGAGGACTAACAAAAGCCTCCCCTGCAACCCCCCCCACATTCACTCGTGGCCTTCGTAACTACATGGCCAAACACAATGCCGATATGCGGGTAAGTGACGTCACGGGATGCGGCGGTACCGTCTCAAGGCTGCGCTCTCTAGGCCAAGGCTACAGGAAACAAAGTTTGAATACCGGCACTATAACAATGCTTGCGTGTTGACTGCTGTTTCTTGTCTTTGTGTGGATTTATTAGACTTATTGTTATTCTCAAGATTGGATATTTGTTGTGTCGGTCTCACGTCTTGGAGACCGCACACACAGTGACACTGGCATATTTATGTGGTCAGTACCCTCTTAACAGTTAACCTTGTCTTTGTCTCCTCTCCACCTGTCTTAGGGTCGTTGTACATCGTGAGAAAGCAAGTTCGTTGTCCGTCTTTGTTCTTGTTTGACTATATATGTAGGATGCCTGGGAGTCCCGTCAGTCGGTGTAGTAGACGTGTACCTGTGCAATGCCTATCTGTACAGTGTTCATTTATATGTGAAATTATTTCTGTGTATAACGTATACCTGTACAGTGACAGTAACTTTCATATTCGTATATAGACTTATGTGTGTCGATTAAATGTCAACTCTGTATACCATACAGAAGGACTTACGTTATTCTGTAATATTCTAAAAACCCCACGCACGACACCACAATATTCAATGTGAAAATGCCTAGAAAGTGCTGTGTTCCAGGTTGTAGAGGAAATTACGACGATGGTGAGAAAGTTTCTGTGTTTAAATTCCCGACTGAATCGACAAGGTGAGATCTATGGCTAAGTAAAATTCCTAGAGCTGACTTTACTCCTACATCTCAGTCTGTTGTGTGTGCTAAACACTTTAGTGATCAGTTCCTCATCCGATCTGATTCTGTTACAAGACCAGACGGAAGTGTTTTGACGATGCAAAGATCAAAACCAAAACTTGGGGATGATGCTTACCCGTCAATTTTTCAAAATTGTCCATCGTATTTGTCTGACGAACCAGCTCCAAAAAGAAAAACACCGGAGGAAAGGCATAGGGAGGCCCAGCAAAGAGATGAGGAATCATTTTCTGATTGGTTAGAAAGTGACAAAATAGATACTTTTTCGGATTTTGGTAACAGTCTAAACAGTCATGTATCAGGGACCGTCTGGATTTATAGGCTACACAACAACGTTGAAAAACATGCCACTACCAGCACTAATTTATCCGACGAAAAGGAAAGTCCATACTGGAGTTTTTACAATTTACAAGATTTACTTAGCAGCAAGCCAGCTTTAGTTTCGGCAATTAGAGTACATTCTGACATGCACGTAGAGATTTTCACACAAGAGAATACAGGTATTGTTCAAGTTCCAAACACATCTTTGAAATGGCTCTTTGGTCAGCAATCTCCCCTTATCCTCACATCCTGGTCACAGTTTGATACAATGCTATCACACTTCGCCAGTGCCAGCGCCAAAGAGATGGATGTCAAACAGCAAATTCAAGTTTTTGTTGATGGCTTGCAGAATTTGTGCTTAGACGAACCAGCAGAAGAAACTGATGAGCACAGCGAAGACCAGGTTTTACCACTGAAAGACAAACTTTCCTTTTTGGTGGAACAGTTAAAGCTATTGTCTTCTCCGGTGAGACGATACTCATCTGAAACACTGCTTTGGGCTTTTCAAATTTTTGCAGCAGCCCCTAGAACCTATTCTATGTTAAGAAACTCTCATTTAACTCTACCACATACTTCATATTTGGAGAGACTTTCATCAGTATTTACTATTGGAAGTGGATTGACAGATGGAAGCGTTCACGAGGAATATTTGAAGCAAAAGTGTCAAAGTTTGAATGAGGGAGAGAGAATGGTAATTTTAATGTTAGACGAAATTCATGTCGCGCACCAAGTATCCTACAAAGAGGGAAAACTGGAAGGCACAGCCTCAAATTCTCTGTCTCAAGAAGCCAGCACAGCTCAAGTTTTCATGGTATCATCCCTATTATGCAAAAGTAAAGATGTGTCAATTGTTCCTGTCAAAAATTTGACTACTGATTTGTTGTACGACATGCTTCTTGAGGTTCTGAAATTGCTCCACAGTATAGGATATTCTGTTGTATGCGTGATCTCAGACAACAACAGAGTAAATCGTAATGCATTTACCAAAATGTGTGGAGGAGAACTGAAGCTTTCTACACAGAATCCCTTCAGCAGTTCTGAGAAATTGTTCTTTCTGTTTGATACTGTGCATATATTTAAATGTATCAGAAATAACTGGCTTGCTCAGAAAGATGTGGAGAAAACATTCCAGTTTCCTTCATTTGAAAGTTCTGCCTGTACTGAAATTATGAAAGTATCATTTTCTCATTTAAGAAAGTTGTATTCTGCTGAAAAGTCGTCTGCACTAAAACTGGCACCGGCACTGAACAAAAAGGCTTTGTATCCAACAGCTACTGAAAAGCAGAACGTCAAATTGATGCTTAAAGTTTTTGATCAACGAAATATTTTTGCCTTACAGCATTTTGAGAAGCACTGGCAGGAAGATACACGAGGCACTAGAGAATTTCTAGACATAATTCTACGTCTGTGGAACATAGTTAATGTTAAACATCCATACAAAGCTAAGAGACTCAGGAATGATGACTTTAAAGTTATAACCTCCATCTCTGATATGAACATGCAGAATATGAAGAAAGCAGTTGAATGGCTTCAGGAGTGGCAGAAGTTAAATCTGAAACCAAGAGAAGGCACTATATCGAATGAGACAATGACTGCTCTGGATCATACACTGAGAGGCTTACAAGAAATTTCTTCCTACCTGTTAGATGAAAAAAAGTTCAAATATATTTTACTTGGCAAGTTCCAAACTGACAACCTTGAATTTAGATTTAGTCAGTACAGACAAATGAGTGGATGTAACTTCCACGTGTCGGTCCAACAGTTACTTGAAGGAGAAAAAAAGCTCAAGCTAATTAGCGTCCTAAAACTGGTTTCAGCGTCCAAAGGGACTTTAACACTCAAAGATGTCACTGAACCTCTGGAGGAAACAGTTACCCAACTGAAAGATTCTTCAGTTCAACAGAGTTTCTGCCATTGATCCCCGACTGTGAGAACGTCGAATTAACAGAGGAACAACAAAAAGCTTTAGTATTTGTGTCAGGTTATGCAGTCTCCAAAGTACTGCCGCGCACCAACTGTGACGACTGCAAGAACGAGCTAAGACTAGACAAAACGTTTCATGTGGAGGGGACTGACGATTGTTACACCTATTTGTCTGCTCTAGACAGAGGAGGTTTAGTGTGGCCGTCTGATCTTGCCGTGTCAATTATTACAGAAGCTTTCAAAGTTTTTCAAGTTCTGGTTGGAAAAGATGACAGTGAGAATAAATTTCTGCAGACCACAAACCACAAACCACAGAATAATTCTTTTGCAATTGTCCCGGCGAAGAGTTATGGATCTGGAATTATGTCAAGGAAAATGTGAAGAATGCGGGGTTCTTTATGAAGAGGTGGCTGCCAAATGTATCAAACCAGTGGTAAATATTTTCCTGAACAATTATTCTAAAAGCTTCTGTGACCAGCCGTCATCTGCAAATACTTCAAGAAAAGTGAAGACGTTCACCAAAAGGATTTAGTTCTATCCGTCTGAGCAGCTCCTTATGTCCAGCTAAGGTAAAGCATCTTAGACTGTTCATGTTTGCAAGTTTCCTCTCACCATCTGTCTTTTCTCCTGTCTATCAAGTGTGCATGTGCACTCTCTCTCTCTCTCTCCTTTCCCAATTTCTCGTTTCTTTCCTTACAGACACGAAAGATATAGGAGTGGTGAACACATTATACATGTATTAAAATACAACAGTGGCCTAATCTATTATTATGTCGATATTTCCTTATTAAATATATCGGTATGCTGCTTAAGATAATAATATTATCATCAACCTACTCAGGCTAGCAATATTGGTGTCTTTAATGGTAGATAAGTAAAGTAAGTCGTCGGACAAACTCTAAGCCTTGGCTTCCCGTTGATCTATTCCGTTTTAAATAATAATTAATAGTAGTAGTCACCTTTTTGTCGTCGAATTTTAAGACTTGCAGATCTACAGTGTAAACATTCTTTCATCTTAAGGCACATGCATGCTACATCTTGCTTTGAGTAATACGACAACACAAGTACCGGTACGTTACACATTACGTTGGTACACTGATATATCAGGTTATCAAAACACCTCTGCCGAAAGCCGAGCATCGCCGCTTGCTGTGACGTCACGCGCCCGCTGTGTTTGGCCATGTAGTTACGAAGGCCACGATTCACTGCTGAAGTCGTGACCTTGTGGGGATCCATATATACCCCCACAATTTGGTATCAACTGGTATCATATCAGCCACTGAAGCGTCAAGATGGCAGACTATAGCAGCAGGACCACCAAATGCTACTAGTTATAGATCTAGTAGTACTACTACTAGAACTAGTACTGGTGCCGAGTAACCCTCCACTCCACTGCTGACCAATGGCAGCAGTTATGCCAACATCCTGGATGCGAGTAGAGTTCTATCTGTTACACAATAGGGATATTACAAGAGCACAGCTTTAGTAATGTCCGTGTGGAGGGGTTGCAGGCCCCACTGGCAAGTTAGTCATCTAGTTCTAGGTGGGTTAGATCTGGATGTTTTTATATTAGATCTAAATGCAAGGCTCGGTGATTAACACACAGGACATGAAATATGTGCGAGACTATAATTTTGTAACTCATATGGTATTCCTCCCCTGGATTCCATGAATGTAGATCTAGATCTAGATTTTATCTAGACTCTGATCTAGATCTAGGGCTTGGGAGTTGGGCCTACTTGTTCCCAGTGCCAATGGGTTATCAGATCTTAGATAACCCATTATCAAGATCTCGCTCTAAATGAAGATAGACAACGATTTGGAAGAGGCTGAATACCTTCGCTTGTTCTTTCTTCTTAAGAGTTTTAACCATTCTCAAGAAATCTAGCAATCTTCCAATACACACTGACGAATTATGCACGGTAAAGGAAGTATCAGAACCAACAATAATTTACAATTTGCGCCATAATCAGTCTCTAGCAGTCATATTGCATATCATCTGACCAGAGTTTCCCAAGTAATCATATCATATAATAAACTAAATGAAGGCGTATTGAATTTACTGCCATGGCTGTCATATCATTTAAACTTTGTGATAAATAAAAAATACATAAAAATGATATTAGCTGTTCTCATACCAATACATAGCCTTAGTGACTTTTGCTTCGTCTTCTTCTTTTTTCTTTTAATTTTATTAAATAGAAATACAATTTGGCAAATAAGAAATTCCTTACTTCAGATTTTTATATTTATTTTCAGACAAAAGTACTTTTAAATTCCTTCATCACAAAGTCAATGATTTTCAGCTGTTAGCTGACCGAATGAGAACGATTTAAAAAAAAAGTATTTTACATTAGATCTAGATCTATTTTTAACAGGACCATCATGCTTTCACATTCTTGTCTTGTTGTGAGGGCAAATAACTATGGCCGCCGAGATGTTGTTAGGGACTGCGATACCAGAGTTTTTGCAGAATTACGCTCATTATCTGTGATACCTTAGCCTGAGTACAATTTGTGAAATAATCAGAAACATTTTTTCTTGAATGGTGGGTGTCTCAAATAGTTCGTTGGAAACCGATTGGATTGATGTGATTGAAAAGGTGTGCAGAGTGCTCCCAAAATCACCAATCCAATGCTTTAGGTTTAGAATCTAGATCTAGATCTAGACCTAGAATCTAGATCTAGAGATCTGATCTAGAATCTAATCTAAATCTGAAATATACAGATCTAGATCTAGATTCTAGGTCTAGATTTACTCATAGTAGAACTGGCATATTCATTACCGAAACAGCCGAGAAAGAGTATGCCCTTAATGGCCTTATCATGTTCAACAAGATTTTCAGCAAATATGGACCAATATCACCATCCATGGCATGCACACCAGAGGCAGGGGGCCTATTAGCTTATTATGATAGGCCTAGATACTGATTTTGAGGAAATTAACAGTTTTGTAGTTTTTATCAAATTTTATTTTCATTGGCATTTAGATCTAGACTCTAGAGCTAGTTAGCTTCAATGACTTTATTTAAAAGATGCCATGTAGCCTAGACTGCCATAACAGAAACAGGGTTCCCACGCACCCCTGGAAAACCCATGGAATTTAAACATTTTAGTAAAAGTCCTGGAAAACCCCTGGAATTTGAGGATTAGTCCTGGAATTCTGTTAGGGTTTAAATAGCCTTGAAAATTCTTAAGTTGAGTTTCAGTGAAAAAAATTGAGATGCAAAACTTCCGATCGTGCACTCGATACAGTGGACCATCATGTTTAACGACACTGCTAATAACAAGAACTTTGCCTATAGTGAGAATATTTTAAATCCCCGTTTTTTCTACTATATAAGCTATATATTAAAATACTTGAATAACGGCAATCGATAATCAGAACACTTGTTATAGCGAGAGAATTAATTCTGAGTGCATACGGCAAATTGTTGGGAGCGGCCGCAGTACAGCGTGTAGCGAGTCAGATATTGTTCTTTGTCTGTTACTGCACGCCCATCCGTCTAGTCACCTCTCACTCAGGCCGACAGTGCTTTGTTTCCTTACTGACCACGTGTCATGACAGCGCATTACACTACCCCCCTCGCAATCAATAAATTTACATTTGCCCGCCTGCCCACCTGTCCAATTATGTCTTGCGTAGACCTAGCAAGCGTTGTCTACTTGCTGACCATGTGCCGTGACAGCACTGTACACCATCACCCATGCAGTCAATAAATTTATGCCCGCCCACCCGTCCAATCATGTCTTGCGTAGGCCTAGCAAACGTTGTCTACTTCCACCACCCACGCACACAATATATTTACGCCCGCGCGCCCACCCGTCTAATCATCTCTTAAGATCTTGCTTATACCAAAGAAGCTTTGTTTTCTTACTGACTGCACACTATGCCACCACCCACGCAATCAAAAAAATTACCTTAGTGATTTACGCGGATCAAAGACCGTGCACATCACAAGTAGTGACCAGAGAGTGCACGTGTCTGATGAAGCTACACGGCCAGCCCCACAGTTTGCCCCAGTGAGAGATGAGTCATCATTTTAAGCTGGCTGCGCATAGTGTGCTGTCACAGCAAGTGGTCAATTTGGAGAGAAAGCATACTTATTACTAGGCCTATGCAAGAGATGCCCAGGTGGGGCCACAACTCATAAGGCAATTATTACTGGTAGCACGGTCTTTGATCGTAATTGATCGCCGCGCGGCGTATGCTCTTAGTCTACACCGGGCTTCCTGACCACATGCCTACACTCGTCACAAACATGCGACCAATCTATTACTCGTCTGTCTCTTACTTCTGAACCTGTCTCTCTCGTAATTTGATTGGAACATGACTACCTTCAGCACATAATGACGAAACAAAACAAACAAAAAAAGTACCGAGATCAAGGCCGAGATCTGCCGTCGGTTTGATATAACAGTAAATTATGTAGGCCTGCGTTGATCGACAGAACATGCCAACAAGAAAAGTAACCATTATTTTTCATGGTTACCTCCCTTGTTAGCATGTCCTGCACATAGTGGGGGCATTTTAACCCCTTGCGTTGCCTTTTTGACGCTCTCCTGGAATAGCGAGACCTTTGGTATAACGAGACATTTTTGGTGGAACATGACCTCTCGTTATAACCAAGTTCCACTGTAATTGGTACTTTGATACACAATGGCTGGTAACGCTTATTGCGTGATAGTAGCCAAGCCCAGAGAAGTAGTAATGGGGGATACCCGCAGAACTACAGGTATGACCATTCGTGCGTGACTTGTCTTGAAACAAAGACTGGTGCGTTAGCCACCCAGCGTCTTTCCATGTGTGGATCTTGAGCACATCCTAAAATTTGAGATAGTTGAATGCACACCTGATGTCTACCGTAAATATTTGTGTGTAATGCGATAAACTTTATAAGGCACCAAAATAATGCAGCCAGTTTGGTTTTGGGCGTTGGGTGGGGCATTATAGCACCACTGTAAGCTTTCACAAATTTTAATTTGCTGGCATTGCCAATCTCTGCAACTCAGACGTGGTCATCACTACGTGTTATTCATCCTACGAGCCGATCAAGTGAAAATAGATCAAGTGTGGTGTTTAGGCAAACCATGCGTTTGTTTTTTTTTAAATTATTATTTGTCGCTCTTTTTAAAAATTTGTGATTTCCCAACCAATTTGCCAACTTGTAACACTGATTCTACTCGGATCGGGCATTGTGTGAGTATTTTTATGTGCGTGCAAGCGGTAGGGAGAAACGGCGAACGGATTGCACACGTGGACGAATGCACTCTGCCCTCACCCCCCCCCCCCTTTTTTTTTTTAAAAACAAAGCAATACGCATTGAATTGTTTTTGCGGAGTAGCGGCAGTGGGCACCGGCATGTTTACGAAGATGTCAGACTGCTCACTCGGTCAGTGAATGTTGATTAAAAATGTTGCACCAAAAATGTTATAATGCAAAGTTGGGCTTGGCTGATACGAGTATCGGTAATGCTTGTAGGAGAGGGAAGAAGGGATGGACTCAGGTGTCCATGGGAAGCGCTAGCGCCGATGTGAAAAACTTTTGGTTTATAATATTATCAGCTTGCCGTCGCAACTGACGGCCAGTATCTATTATATATTTCAGTAACTTGCAACCTTTGGCATGACTAACTGACCAAACTATACACTTTTCAGGCCTTAAATTTGGCAAGAAGGTGGCAATTGAGATAAGGAAGATGATGGCTATAATTAAAAGTTGTTTACTTCAAGCATGTATTTTTAAAAAATAACGTTTATTGCTATGTAACTTCTGTATTTTTGCATGTTTGTTTCGTAATGTATAGTACCGTACATGTCATAAAAAGTAACCGTATCAAGCGTTCAGTTTGGTGTGTAGTGTTCTGGTGCACATGAGTTCTGAAGCAAGACTAGTTTATTACTTTTATTATATGAGAGAGAGGGGGGGAGGGGGCGGGGGAGCACATGATTGTTTATTCCGGGCAATGCCCGGTAGGTCATCTAGTCTAGTATAAATCAATCAGGATCAATCTGATTCTGGATCTAGATCTAGTTGTTTTCGAGGATATTTGTGAAACAAAGGCTGATGCCTTGGTCATTCTGGCTCAGTGTTCTTCCAGTATCCACATGGGCTTTTGTTGTTGTTCTATTTATAGAAGAGATCGTTGTATCTGATGAGTCGATCTAAATAGTTCTTGCTGTGGATCTGGCAGTTTGAAAGCAGTAGGATTAAATAGTAATGTTAATTAACTTGATACAAAGAACCTTTGAAAGAGTTCCTGTCAGGACTGAATTGCATACACAAGTATTATATTTATAATAGTAATATTATTTAGCATTGATGCAAGGAACTTTAAAGAAACATCTGTCTTTATAATGTTATGTTAATAGCCTTGGTGCAAGGAACTTTGAATCTGTCTGGAGGATTGAACTGCATGTATAATGTTAATAGACTTGAATAAGGCACCTTTACTAGAGCATGTGTCAGGGAACTGGATTTAAGATAACTGAACTTTTCAGTGTGGATTTATTATGCTTGAACTCAGATACAGAGACAGACAGTTTCTTTGAGTGCTGCATATTGCTTGCAGTGTTTGTCCGTCACAGGTCCTTAATTTTTTTGTAGTTGTAAGTCTTTAGAATAATGAATTTCTGTGAACCCTGTTAAAAACAGTAGTAATGCATCGTAAAATGGACAAAAATCTGAACAAAATTAAATAAATAAGTAAATTTTCTCAAATTTTCATGCACCAAAGTAGCCCTGGAAAATTATTCTCAAGGAGGTGCAGGAACCCTGCAGAAAGGAGAGAAACCCAGATAGAATTTAATTCTTGCACTTTGTTGAACAGTATGATCCAAACAATGGTTTTTAGAGCTTAATATTTTTATAACATAATGTACACCTTAGGAGAATGAAAGTGCATTTTTGGTCTAACAGTGAGTAATAACTGTCCTGTTGCGAATCGAACTTAAAAACAAAGGGCACCCCTTCAAAGCAGAAGGAATCCACATGAAAAACCTAAAATTCTGTAAAACTGCAAAATAGAGAATAGGCTACTATGCAAAGTCTTTATGTCAATTTGTGATCGCGCAAAACAAAACCAAATAGTAATTTTTGGCTTGAGCAAAGAATTTATTACGATGCATAAAAATATACTAGTGGAACTTGGTGATAACGAGAGGTCATGTTCCATCAAAAATGTCCCATTATACCTGAGGTCTTGGTATTCCAGGAAAGGGCACAAAAAAAACAAGGCAAGAGATTAAAAACACCCCACTATTTATTATGGTTACCGCCATTATTAGCATGTCCTGTACATCAACGTGCATTTAATATCAAACAGACGGCAGATCAAGATCTTTATATTGGTAAAATTTTTGTTCTTTTTGTCCTGACGGTAGTCATGTTTCAATCAAATTACGAGAGAGTCAGATGCAAAAGTTAGAGACAGAGAAGTACTTTTGTTTCCAGTGGTTTCTCATGCTGTATGATTCAGATAATGGGAACAGTCTAGCCACAGTTTGTGACACAGGGAGTGTAGGCATGTGGTCATCAACCCCGGTGTAGTCAAAGAGCACGCGTCACGTGGCGATTAGTGACGATCAGTAACTGTGCTACATGTAATTATCGCACATCACAGGTAGTGGCCAGAGAGTACACGTGTCTGATGAAGCTATACGGTTGTAGCTTTCATGGCCCGCTCCACAGTTTGCCTCAGTGAGTGATGAGTCATCACTTTGAACTGACTGCATGTAGTATGCTGTCACAGCACGTGGTCAGTCGGGAGAGAAAGCATACTAAATTACTAGGCCTAAGTAAGAGATGGCCAGGTGGGGCCACAACACGCAAGGCGGGTGTGGTGGGCATGTGGTAACAAACAAACAAAGAACAATACATATTGCTGTTGTCTGACTCGCAACATATTGTTCTGCGGCCGGACCCACCATTTGCCATGCACACTCAAAATTAATTCTCTCGCTGTACCATGCGCTTTGATTATCGATTGCCGTTATTCAAGTATTTTATTATAGCTCATATAGCAGAAAAAAACAGGGATTTAAAATGTTCCCGCTGTTGGCAAAGTCGCGTTATTAGCAGTGTTGTTCAACATTATGGTCCACTGTATATGAACACAGTTGACACCAGTTAGCAGAACCTCAGATAACAGAATGTTTCAGGTTACATCATGATGTCAGCATGCAACAGATTTTTTTTTCTAAATATAACTTATACTGTTTAAGAGAACATACATGCCTTTAGAATGAAGGATCTTTTATACTTTAAACTGAAAGTATAAATTGTTGGGACTTAAAAGAACCCAGTTCTGAAAATATGCAGCAGTAAATTCATTTTGCTGATGTGTTCGTCTGCTCATGATTTCATATTATCACAGATCTGATAAACTTGTCGATTCTTAATTTCTTTTCTTTAAAGGTAAAATCCAGGCTTTTGATGATTTTCACATATATGTTCAGTATGGGCTTGTTAAAAAAAATGGCATTGTCTGTTGCCCACCTGTCTGCAGTGAATCTGGTCACACCCGGCAGATAAAAAATCTGTTTCTGTCTTCTTCACTCACGGTCTCAAATTTTACAGTTCATTTGCAGATAAAAACTAGAAGACAGACAATATGAGTACTGAATCAGCCATGCATAAGAGGAATCTGGAGAGCTCAATACTGTTTATGCAGCAGGAGCATGCTGCCACCCTGAAGGGCCTACATGAAGAAATTGCCCGTTTGCAGAAAAAATGTACAGGTAATGGTGTGTGACTTAGATTTTCACATCATGCACCACAATCAACTTACTTACAAGTTATCAGTACTTTTTCATCACTCTCTTTGCAAGGCTGTTAGGAAAATTCATGGCATGGAAAAGACCACAATTTCCTTAGCATGTCACTTTTCAGGTTGATGTCAGCATTTTCTTTAAAATGTGTAAGGTTTTCATGTTAGATCTTTTGTTCAAATGTCATGTAGTGGTAGAAAAAAGGATTTGTAGATATGTTTTGGAAACAGCTACAGAGAGCAAAATTCTAATCATCTGGTCCTTTATTCATATCATTATCAATGATAAAACATGACTTTCATTTTCCTTGGACAGCAAAATCCATTTCCCCTGCCCAGTAAAAGCATTAATTTTAAACAGAAAGGAACTCAAGAAATAAAAAGTTATTTATAATCCTTGCTGTGAAATTCTCTTTCAACAGATTTGACATTTCAGTTAACTATGCATGGATTGACAATTGACGAACCAGGTCAGTTTTATCTAAAAGTACTGTAAATGCATATGACAGTTCATGAGAGCTTCATAACCCTGGATTCACAAAGTTGATTTCCAATTGTTTTGATTATTAAAATCTAATTTTCCATCAGTGGGAAAAAAATGACTTACAACATATTTTAGGTTTTCAGTCTATTTACAGTTCTAGCTTCCATTGTGAATGTTCAGAGCTTTTCAAATAAAGCAGTATGAATTTATGTTAAATAATGATAACTCATAATAGAACAAACATTCCACATAAATTCCAGAGCAGCATGCCTCACATTCTAAGCTCAAGCTCATCTAGCTATGAATTTTACAGATTCTGGCTTGAGCACCACTGTGCTGACAGTTATAGACCTAAGTTTCCATTGTTTGTCATTCAGGCACCACAGATAATAAAATGCAGCAGGTTCAGCAGGAGCTCGAATCATCGCGGACTAAAATTATCACACTGGAAAAAGAAGTGGGAGATCGTGATAAACGTATAGATCGTTTGGAAGCAGAAGCAAGAACTCAACGTAAGCGTTGGTTGGATGAAAGCCGGGCACAGTCACAAACTATGAACTCTTTACGTGCAGAGTTGGAGGCCAAAGCAAACAATATTGCTTACTTAACCACAGAATTACATCGACTGAAACAAAAACACAAAAACGAGATGTCAGGTGCAGAAAATGCTTCCCAGCAAGTCCATGTTACCCCAGGAAAGCCATCTCAACCACACTACCTCCAGTCTGACTCTTCTCAACATGGAAGAAAGACTCAAACCCACAGTCACTTCATACCGGCTCCTCCACCAAGGGAAAAGGCTCTTGGTGTGTCCTCGGCTACTTCTCGGCTGTGGAGGCCTGGCCATAGTAAATCTGTCACTGGAGGTGCAAGTTCTACAAAGCCCATGGTGGCTGTTCACCCAGCCAGTGCAGATGGTTTGGTGGGTCGACAACCAAACCCCTTGCGTCTGAGTTCAGGGCGAAGCAGTGGTTCAGAATCTCCTGACATCACACCATTTCTGCCACCACCAAAGGAAGAAATTGTCCAGGCGGTGGGAGTCAAGCAGGCACCCATCTTACCACCCATTCCTGTCAGTTCCTCTACATCTGTTAATGCTAATAACAGCTCCCATCCAGTTTTGGTGCATCAGGTTGTCTCATCAACTTCTCAGCATCGCCAGAGGAAACCCAGTCCGTCCAAAGCAGGAGCTGCCATTGTTACTCTTGCTGTTGAAAATGCAGCACAGTCGGACCCTGCCTGGACTTTTGCACAAGAATCTCACAGCTCTGAGTATAACTGATTTAAACTGTTTTTCACTTTCTGGTTTTATTTTACCAAGTGTGTTGTTTAAATAGAGAGGGTCTCTAGAAGTAGCAAGCAGTCATCCTTTGGCATGAGAACTGTCTGCACCTCATCTTTTAAACCACAGTGATATTCAAGCTCAAAGCCACAATATGAATGAGGTTAAGCCACTGAAATGTGGGAGATAGATCGTCTTTAGCTACAGGTTTGAAAATAATAGTTACTAATTTGTGTGTGTTAAATTTCAGTCTTGCAGTTTTCAACATAAAATTCCATTTGGTCTGAAGTAGGAGCGAACAAGCTGTTTTCTCAGGATAATCTATAATGTGCACTAGGCCAGAGATTGTTTTCAGTGTTTTTTTTATATCAACTTTTATAGCACTGCTTGGAATTATATCGTAAGAAAGTGTAACACAACCACAAAATTATCTAGGTTTTTAATTCTGTGAAACCTACATTTACACAAGGTTTAAGCCTGTTTCTCTGTTCCACCATGGCCTTTTTATATGTATACTGACATTATATCTCACCAAACTAGAACATCAAATCTGAACCATGCCTCTGTAGGGCTCCTGTCCTTCTGGTAGATTCTGAAAGAAGTCAGTTGAAGATAATTTTTTTTTTTTTATGGGATAGAAGAGCGGCATTCATAGATGAAGATATAGGTACAGTGGAGTCTGCTTATTTCAAAGTGGTCGAGAAATCAATTTGACTAATTTATCAGAGTTCACATTACCTCTGAGCAGGGAAATAACCACTGCTACATGTTGTTACATGCCTTGTTGCTAAAAGTTGAATGGGGCTTTGTTTAAGGGTAATAGGGTTTTCAGCCAGCAGGAAACTCACATTGGAGGGTTAGTGAGCCTGAGCTCTTCGAATTATCAGAAACTGATCAGTTCGAATTGTCCAAAAATTTTTAATAGACATGAAGGAGAAGAAAAAAATAGAATTCGAGATTACTTCTATTGAAAAGAAATTTGAATGGTCATATATTTCAAACTAAATGGACTCTGCTGTGTATCTGATAAGGGTCAGCAATTTTGTTGTGAAATCCAATGTGATGGAAAATGATATCTTTAGTCTTATCATATTACGAGGTTAGAGGGGAACTGAAAATCAACGCTAACGAAAAAATTAATGTGTATGGATAACAATCCTCATCAGTTATCAAGCAGTGGTTTCATATGATCCCGTTCTAATGGTGATACTGATCATGTCATTTCTGAATCTGTTTCTTCTCATGAAACATCAAATTAACTCATTCCAAGCTGAGGCAAGCTCTATTTGTGCATATCTGGTGGCAAATCGAATGGTTAACTCTACTTATTTTGCTACATTCAAAAAATTTTTTTGGTACTTAAGCATAAATATAGTTTAATGAAATAGCACCATGTTGCAGAGAAATGGACAAGGTTTAAGAGCATTTATAACATGTTGCATGCCTATTAAAAATAACAAACTGCCTCACTTAATACACTGAGAGTTAACACTGACTTCAACAGGATTTGTGCATTCACTTTCAGCTTTAGAAAACAGAGCCATGTATTTACTTTCAGGCTTTGCAGTGGAAACCAATAGCAATCTTTTATTTCACTGTAGTTCTGTTCAATAGTGTTCAACGCTAGGGTATGATTGTAAACTGGTTTCCTTCGGGATGCATTTGAGCACTTCGGACAGCTGTCGGGAGTGACACATTTGGTCACAGCAGCTTGGAATGAGGTAATTGAAGCCTGTTACATTTTAGATAAGAGTGTTTTGTTATTGTGTTTATTGTGTTCACTTGCCATTCAATATTTTTTAATAGTTCACATATACAGTACAATCATGGGCTTCTTTTATATTGTGTGCGTATGTGATTTTTTGTTTTTGTTTTCATTTTTAATTTTGGGAGGGAGGACAGAGCTGACAGACACTACATGTATCTTACTGATATCTGCCTGTGTATCCTTAACTTGGTGTTCTTTGCTGTTGCGTCTATTTTTCTTTACTGGCAGCAGCTCGGTGTCTTTATAACATGCCTTCTCTTTCATTCCATTTATCGTGAACATGAATACCATTTAATGAAATTTTGTTCTGCATGAGCTCCACTTGTGCATATTTTAGACTGAGAAATTCACAGATTATCACTGCAAGACTATTGACAGTGAAATGCCTTCTCATCCCGTCCAACCATATTTAATATGAAAGTAAAGCACTATATTCAGAAATAAACATGGCTTACAGTAATATGGATTTTCACATACGTGAACTTCGAATTTTATTTATTTTGGAAAGACTTGCAGAGATGAAATACATTGTGCTATGATTTCCAAATTAGCAGTTCTTCACAGTGATATATATGATATATTTCTACATGCATATCAAATAAGAATTTACTCTTTGTTTACAGCACATAAATTAATAAAACCAACTGTTGTGATGTTCATTCATGGAAATTGTTACTTAGCTGTTATTTTTGTTTTCCTTTTGATGTTGATTTCATTGTTTACAAGACTTGACTGTGAAATATTTAAATTTTGACACATTTAGTTGAACTTCTTTATGTTGGTGTGATACTACTTAAGATTTATATAATGTCATATAAGGTGGCATGACATTTTTGTTTTGTTTTTTGAACTTAAGGAGATACAAATCTCACAGTGAGGTACCTAATGGGGCCTGTTTTATCTATTGTTATTTTTTCTTTTATCCACATCAGTCTATAGGTAGAATGCGCATATCCGCCATCTTTAGTGTAAGGACCTGCGCATCACCATGGCGATTGTGGCAATGATTTTGATTCGTTAGCTGATTTGCACTGCGAGCACATGAGACGTTGCGAACCAACTGGCGATGAGCTAAAAGTAGTTCACTACAGTAAATAATGGCATGTTCAATGGGAAACGTTTGGTCAATTCTTTCACTTCGTTTCTCTTGTTTACACAGATGGTATGGAATCTGACCAGTTTGGATCCATCCTTTCCACCCCTATCATAACAATCAACTACAATGCAACCGGCAGGTATTTTAACCGCTTAGACATATCTTGAACTTACACTAATTAGCTGATCCACCGGCCATCTTTTGTGTAGGAAGATCAAAACAAAAACACTCTATGACGTCATGCGCATTCTACCTAGTTTCTTGTACAGTAGTCTCCGTCTAAGAACTCACCGCCTTAGAACCCGATCCGCCTTAGAACCCGCTGTTGCCGCGAAACCGATTTTTTTCACTGTAATTTACATGCCTAAGAACCCGCTCTGAAACGAAAAATCCGCCTAAGAACCCGGCATTTGACCGTGAGACAAGCATACTTTTACGTAAAATTTCGATATTAAACACAAAATTCTCTTTCAAGCTGATGGAATAGAACAAAGCCACACAGTACAGTGAAAGAGAACAGGTGGAGGGAAGGTAGGGGGAGGCGAACCGCACAAAGGAAGGAGCCCAGTTATGTCTTTCGTGTGCAAGCAGGCCACTCCTAGACTAAATTAGCATAGTCATTACCAAACATCTATTGTTGTCTGACTCGAGGGGCAGGATTTTATACGTAATTGACCACGCGCTCGGTTTGCATGGCACATGTACATGTACTGAGGGCTTATGTTGTTATTACACATGGTATCACTGGGCCTCGTGTTGTATCCGCCTAAGAACCCGCTTTTTCTGTCTCCCGTTGACCGGGTTCTTAGGCGGAGACTACTGTATTACATTTCTGTAAAATCCAAATCAAACTACATGTCTTCTTGTCTGTAGGCATATCTTAATAAAGTCCCAGTCTTCTGTGGCATTACTTGCGTTACTTTAGATTTATGTTCATTTTGAAGTGAATTTTTTCAAACAGCATTTGCCATTCCCTTGTTTTCAAAATTGGCCAAGTTTAATTTTCAAATGTATCTTCTGTTTTTTCTGTAATTTAAAAAAAAATTTTTTTTTAAACATTTTTGTTGCTGATTTAAAGACCAGGTTTTTGCTGAGTGATAGTAACAGCAGTAGGATAAATGATGTTATTGGTATCTGGAAATTGGACAAATAACGTGATAAGTTTATGTTTGGTTTGTATTGATACTGTACCTTATAATTAGATCATGATTCAGGGACCAAAATTAAAATTGAGGGGATGGAAGTGGGTATGAAATCAAAGATGATAACTCATTTAATTAGGTTTCAAGTCGAGGACAATAACTGTTTTAATTAGGTATGAAGTAAAGGACAACAACTCATTTAACGATGTATGGAGAGAAGGAAGATTACTTACATCATCGCGACTACATTGCCAAAAATTATGAAACTTTGTGTACCGGTACTGTCTCGCTCTTTGAAGATGAGTTACGTGGACACATTCATTTGGGACAAAAATCAGTCTTTGATATTATTTGTTTACAATTTTTTTTAGCTGCAAAAACAAACACTTTCCGTCAAGTAGAATCAAAAAGTGTAATCAGAAATTTCCTTCTGCGCCTCAATATACAATGATATACATACATACAGCATTGCTGGTTGAAAATCATCACATCTGTCTATTCTGGAAAGTGATGTAATGATACATTAGCCTTTGCAACAAATCCAAGTGCAGTTATTAATGTGACCTAGATTGTAGATTTACAGTCAGGCTTGGTACAAAGAATAAGTGAGATTTCTTGCACAGGTTGAGGAACATTAATTTTTAACTCATTCTTTATAGTGCGTATTTCTTTTTCATGTATTATTCTTTCTGTATTAATAGTAATACCGTACAGTGGTGCTTTGCTCTCCACCTCGATGTACATACAGGTGTGACTTTCTGATATTTTTTCTGTTCTAGTAATATTTTTCTTTTTTTTTTATCAGGACATGGTGGGTGGATTCTTATTATGGTATCTTAAAGATTTCTTTTATCATCAAATAATTTCAACCTCCTGTGCATTGATCCATAATTATTTGTGCTGTTACTTGATTCTTTTAAATCATATCTGAATATGTTATCACACACTTTATCCGTCCATCTAATTCCTATACAAACTTGATCTGGCTTCACTGGATTGACTGATGTTTTTTAGCTCATTTTGACATGGAGGATGATCCATATGCAGGGGGGATATTTGTCACATCTAGAATTTATGTGATATGTAGTGCATTTTCATACAGATATGTAATTAAAGTTGTCAGCATTGCCAGTCCTTCAGGTTTTTCTCAAGATCTTGGGATTTTGGAGGTTACTTTTGGGACCTTGACATTTTTCAGGAGATCTTGGGATTTTTCAGGTTTATGAGAATTTGCTGCTGCTTCATTGTAAAATATCCTCCCACAATACCATTTGCGGCTTCTAAAATGTGAATAAAGTCAAATGGACTAAGGGGCACTTGAGGTTGCCTGTGTGAAATGATCCAGTGTGTCATCTGTCAGCTAATCACTGACTTGTCTTATTTGAATTCAATGTACAATCAAACTGTAAATTTCAAATGTTTTGGGCGGAGATTGGAAAAAAGTCATGGGCTTTTTTACCCCATCTTAGGATTTTTTAATGTTTTCCTGTGATTTTTGGCCTGGCAATGCTGAGAACAGTAGAAGGATTCAAAGCAACCTCCCTTCTTTTGCACAGAAGACAATTCGTGTATAATCTTACACTGAAATTTATGAAACAGTGTACCTGTTGTCCTTTGCATGTGGCACTAAATCACGCATCAGCAACCTTTCATTGATATAGCAAGGGCCAGTTCTGAAAAATATGAGGATGCAGAGGGCGGGATACTTCAACCTCATATTAAAACCTTTCTACATGTATAAATGTCTTGTTATTTATTTTGATAATAATTTTGAAAAAAAAAAGTTGAAAAGTCCATGTCTGATTCCAGTGGGGTGCATGTTGTGCATTTTCAATCTACCTTGGAGGCAGTCCAAAATTGCTTAGGGTTGGTTGCCTTTGCGTGCTCTAAATTTTATAAACTCTGTTACCTATCATATTCATATTATTTATATGTAAGATCTGACTTCAGATTACACTCGTCTAGAGTAAAAAGCTGTAGATCTAGTATATATGTGTTATGTCCCCACAGGGCTGAGAAAAACATCAAATTAGAATAGTGCTGTACACTGCCTACCATCATAAAATAATGACAGTTTTCCCTGAATACATTTGATGTTAATTTTAGTGATCAAAACCTGAAATTATAATGCAAGGAATAGATGATACACGTACCTCAAGTACCTGTAACTTCTTAAGCAGGCTGTAGGGGACAGGTAGCTTAGATAGGTGAGTCTTATATTAAAAGTCTTTCAGTGACAACATGTTTGGATACCAGCTAAACTGATTTGGGACTTAATACACTGAAAATTAACTGGGCCCATTTATCGAATCATAGTAACCAATGCTGTTTAGTTTGTTTTCTCTGCTGTTCCTGTCTATTATGCTTGCAGTTTTACTTACATGTGACATGAAGTCTACTGAAGTAGGCTCCAACAGAATGGTTGTGATTATGCTGCAAAATCAAAATAATGTATGTACTGTATACAAATATTTTACTTATCTCATTCTATCGTCACTGCTCTACGCTAATGGCATAAGTCATTTTTAACACTTTTGAGATATCAAGAAAAAACTGTTTCTTTTTCTGTCATTTGGTGACTTATGCCATTATGATTCTGTTGGATTATCACATTTTCCTATTGGCGCTTTTCTTTTTCTGTAATATTATCTGATAGCCCTTATGCCCAGGAATGCGATGAACTGTCAGTTGCCTGTTGGAATAAGTCTGACATATATATGCCATCATCATTCGTAGAGCAGTGACGATATGCTGAATGTGCAAAGGTTTCAGGGTGTTACACATTATATATTCCCTAAAGTTTGGAATGGTTAACATCAGTGACAGTGGTGATATGATATTAGTGATATGTGTGCCAGCAACAGAGGATGTCAGGGCTAGGTGTGGAGGAAGAAGACTAGGGAATATCGAAGATGATATGAAACTGTTTATTAGTAGTGACAGTGGTGATATGATATTAGTGATATGCCTGCCAACAACAGTGGATGCTAGGACTAGGTTGTGGAGGAAAAAGAAGAGGGAATATTGAAGATAATATTAGACTGTTTCAGTATAATTCATTACTTGTTGGCGTAGCAATAATTGGTTCAGTCTCACTTAAATTCCCTCACTATCTCTAATTGTTGTATACTGACAATATTTAAGGTCTTTCATCAAATTCTACTGCTTTGAAGGATCTTTTTATGATCTGCACAAGCTACATGATACTGCTGAAAGTTAGGGGGAAGCTTAATATTATTGTGTTTTTCAAAGTAAAAGCAAATGTACTTTGCACAGACTGTAGGTCATTTAAATATTTAAGTAAATAAAAATACGTGTGTCTCACTTTAACAATAGATTTCGAATTTAGGACTATCATACTGAGATGTGATGAAAGTGAAATTGTGCATATCAATATTAATATAAGATGGAAAGTAAGAATACTGAGATTTCATATTTATAGGCAAGTTGGAATTCATTTATCAAGTAAATAACAACAAGATAGGGTAAAGTGAGGAATGGTCATTAGTAAAAAATTTTACAGAGACACCATACCCCAGTGTAAACAGCGTGAATGTTTGTGTGAAATATTGTCTTGAATTAAAGCTCCAGTAGTTTATGTTTCAAAATTATACATGGACAGGGAAAAAAGAAGAAAAAGAAAAGAAAAAAAGGCATAAATTTCAGCCAGGCTTGTGGAAACTTGACCACATCAAGCTTAAAATAAAGGGAAAAAAGATGTAGTGGGCTTTCTGAGAAATGTGCAGGGCTGTGAATATGGGGTCATCTGGAAAGTCAAAAGGGGGGGGGGGGGGGGGGTTCTGCTGCAAAGCCTCGCATAAGAATTAATACAGGGATACTATAATAAAACCCAAATGAAAAGGAAAGACAAAACGAGCTTTCAGTCAAAAGACCTTCTTTAGGTACAAAATTGAAACAATATGAAAAGAAAATCATAGAGAGAAAGAAACTGTCAAATTCATGAATTTCACAAAAATGGGGACACTTATGCGAGTTCCAAACTATGAAACTGCCTGTCTGTCTAGATGTGATGGGCCAATTTTCTGTGTTTTTTTAGAAGATATTTAGGAAATTAAGGACAAAACAATATGAAAAATCAGTGATTTGATTACTTGTAACTTATAGCGTAACATCACATCATTAACTTCATACTGCCCTACAGTGAATATTATCCACAGTATCAATCTTTTCTAATAAAAGTAATGCAGAGTGGTGGATATAACATGTGTAGTGCAGTAACAATGTGCTTTAAGAATCTATTTTTCAGAGTCAGAGTTCAAATTACCATATTATACATAATGTTGTGTTTTCTTCATATTTATGACGTTTTTCTCACATTGCTCCTTGAAGTGCACTAATATGTCTCCAGGGAAAAATTCTTGCTTGAATGTGAATCAAATAAACATCCAAACATTTGGCTGCATACTGTTTGTCTTATTTTTTTTGTGTGTGTGTGTGTTCATTTATTGTGATATGGTGACATAATATAAGCTTATGTACATTATTAATAGGTATAGTCGAGGGTC
Source organism: Onchidella celtica (assembly GCA_963931925.1). NCBI lineage: Eukaryota > Metazoa > Mollusca > Gastropoda > Systellommatophora > Onchidiidae > Onchidella > Onchidella celtica. The sequence goes on along the minus strand of OZ007576.1, from coordinate 36,685,854 downwards.
CACCAGGTAGATAAGGGCTAGGGATGGTGGACTTCCATTTAAGTTCACAATAAATGTATCTCATGCAAGGATGGAAGGCAGGGAAAATAAAATAATTGCTTAGCGAAGTGTATATATTATGGTACATGTATTTTCTAAACAATGTGTATCTCGATTATGTTTACTAATTGTTTGTCTTTGTGTTTAATACAGATTCAATTCAATAATTTGCTCTCCGTCTGCATGAAGAGAAACTTTTTTTTGTGTGTGTGTTCATTGTCCGTAGTGACCTCTACTGAATTTTAATATGTTTTATGTACCAGAAACAGGTAGATGTTGTCATTTATTCACTCCCATATTTTTTTAGCAAAAGTGGATGGTGATGCTGTGCAATTTGATGCCCATCTTAAGAAATAAACAAACAAACCCCCAAAAAAGCATCTGGAATACAAGATTAGGTAGTTCGGGTAATAATCGGCCAGAGGGTTCAAAAATGTTGCCACGAAAGGTCTACACTGAAGTTTCGAGGCAGAGATCCGACGATAAATATGGTGCATGTATTATGATCGTGTCTATTTGCAACTAGCTTAGTGTTTTTGATTATAATAGCAACTCATCATTACCTTTTATGAGGTTTGTCAGGCCCAGACTCTCAAATAGAAAAAAAAAAAGTATTAAATACATGGTAGGCCTACATATACTATCGATTCGTTATTTTGTAGTGTCTATCAGACCGTGACTTCTCAAAACCTAGTTTTGACCATAAAAGTCTAGGCCTATATCTAGGTCGTGTCTGACAAGCCCCCATGAGTGCATAATAGAAATAAACCGAGCTGCTGGTCAGTTGACACTCACTCGCTGACTTTGTGAAGAAAGAGTTATGTTTTCTCGCAACGAATTGGCAGGGAATTTTAAAAACTTGCAGAAGAAGTGTTCTGAACTTCTGCACGTCAACCTTCATACTCCAAGATTGCAGGACTCAAAACAACAGAGGCAGCTTGTGGAGACAAGAAATTAAGAAATGGCCCTCAATAAGACCCTTTGATGAGACACTCTTGATTATCACTCCTTTGATGAACATTCTTCATCATTAAATTGATGAAATATAAGAATCCGGAACAACCCAAGGCCACAAAACACAAAAATGTGCAAAGAGGAAATCAATAGTTTTGATCACAAATAACAAATGAAATAAGAAATCCATTCATTGTTAGCCATCATGATTTTACGTAGTATATCAATCAGTTAATCACATTTCTTTTCAGAAGCAGTCGCTCTCGTTTGCTCACCAGTTCCATGCTACATCCTCCCTTTGTCATACCCCTTAAACTATTATTTTGTTTCTATGATCCAAACGTCACTAAATAAAAAGAAGCTGGGACTTTGGCCTCTTGTTTTACTATTGTCAGTCTCCCAATTTAACTGACTATGCCAACCGCCGTTAACCTTAGTTGTTCGTGGGTCTAATGAACCCAGAAGCAATTAAAGATAGCTTTGTAATTATCATATTTCTATGAATTTTTACTTGAAATTCCAGGTATTCCTCATAATTATGTATGTCACTGCCCATCTTCCTAAAGTTCTAAAAATTTATGTACAATATGCATTGCACGTGCGTGCTCCTCAATTTTACTATTCTTACCGCACGTCCTCGGGTCTCACTGACACCATTCTTTTGAAGAGGATTTTATTGTAGAATTTTGTTGCCATACTCTTAATTGTGCGTCCAGGGGTCTCTGATACACCACACTCGTTTAGAGGATTCTGATTTTATATTCCTAATCGTACGTTCTGCGATCTGACAGACATCATACTTTTAAATTAGAGGGCATCCTGTTCTTAATAAATTGTTCTGTAAGCGTACGGTAGCCTATCGATAAATATATTTTAACTGAATGTGTGGACTTCGTGCATATCCGAACAAGGCACATGCCTGGGGATCCATGAAAGAATTGTTTTCTGACGTGGATCCGCAACGCATTCTGTACTTTCTGTGAGAAGCTGAGATTTACAACTTAATTTGATACCGTAATACTCGTTTACAAAACTTTTTACAGATGTGTACGAAACATTTTTTTTTTAACCAATGTGTTTTAAAATTATATAATGTACATGTATTTGGTTCTATGGTGGATTTGACAGCTCTGAAAGCGAAATAGGCCTACTGTATAAAGACAGTGTGACCAATAGACCGTGAAGGGCGCAGAGTGGTCGTTATCGTCCCGAAGCGCCGTAAAACCCAAACTAAAATTCTCTATGAGTGAGGTCAAAGACGGGGTCATCTGGAAAGTCAGCCACACGGTGATTGGCTGCTTTTATTTCCGGTGCGGGCGTTGCGAATGTCAACAATCGAGTTCAGACGGGTCATTCTCTCGGCTAGCCCTCGTTTCTACCTCATTTGAAGTTTAATTGTGTAGACCAAGGCCTCCCTCCTTTTGACTGATTTGCTGGATGAAAACTGTTCTGACTCCAGTTTCATCGTCTTTACCGTACATTTACTGCAGTATTTTGCACAGAAATGGACAATCAGAGGCATTCGACTGATAGATCAAGATCTAGATCTAGAACTAGTCTAGCACTAGCAGGGGTAAGTGTATGACTGTCGTCTTGTACAAGGAAGTTAAGTGTCAATTCAGGATCGAAGGACTTTTACTTGAAAAATTGCTGTTTGTAGTTAAAGCTTGTTTCAAACGTCTTTTCACTGAGTTGACTGTGCAAAGCCAATTTTTTCAGTGATTTGAAAACTAAAGTTTACGTCATTGTTATGCCAGATCAAGATACAGTTCGAATGTTAGGTAGATCCACAGACTAATAAATAACCAGACTGGAAACACAAGCTTCGGGCTGTGTCGTTTTTTACGGAAGTTAATGAGATGCGGCCGCATAACCAACGTGGCCGCCGCTCGGGAAATTCCGATTTTAGTTCTATCTGCATTAGAAATTTCTTTTTATTTGTCAAGATTGGTTGTACATGTATTGATAATGCATTGTCTTGCCTATCCTTTCATTTTATTGTCTACAGCTGCCTTTTTTTTATTGTTATAAATTATGACCGTCTGGACTTTTAACGACCGCTGCATTGTAACTGTGCTGAAGCGTCGGTCGCAACCGTAAATCTAATGTGGCGAATGGTTCATGACCTTTCGCTGTTTTGTGACGTCACACAATGGGATCATCCAGTCTGTTTAATTTATTAGTCTGTGGGTAGATCTGATAGTGCTTTAGTGAACTAACTGTCAGCTGTTTTCTTGTCTTATTTATTTGTTTATGTATTTATTAGCAGAGAAATGACCTGCTCAGCTGGAAGCTCAAGCGAGTAATTGCCTGCTATTAGTGCTAAGCATGACAAGACTAGCATACATGTAGTTTGAATCACCTGGCTGACTATTTTTGTTGTCACTTACAGTGCATTCATGAACTTATAGTTTATTTAACGTAGACTAGTTAGGTCAGTCTCTAGGTTATTCCAATGTAATTACTGTTTTAATTAATTGCATTATTGTAACCGAACAATATATAAATATGCATTTATAATGATGTATGAGTGAATCTTATGGATGTAGATCCAGATCTAATTTTTTCAAGATGAAAATGTTATTAATTTGTTCTTCATGTCATTTCAAGCAGTGAGGCCTGTTCTGAATATGTTGGTATCACCAACCATTCTAGCCTGAGTGTTATATAGTTATAGGTAAAGCATTGCCATTTGATTGCTCTTTGGTTTCAGTTACCTTGTGCAGTTTTGTTCTTTTCATATTTTCTACTCCCGAGTCACCATACATTATGTATTATGGCTTTGATGTATTATTATTAAGTTTTCTGTTAATACCTTTTGTAGCTGGTTAAAAAAGGATCAGGTGCTTTTCAGGCCAGATAGAAAATGGGGTATTATAGCTCAATAAAATAATAGATGTGTCTACTATTTTTAGATTAAATAGAAGACTAATACAGTTAGAAAAACATGCACCTGCGAAAACACTCTTAGGCTTAGCTTCTGACAAAGCATGAAGCTGAACCTTGGCGTCCTTTATATTATTCATTACCACATAAATTTGTGTGCCTAGGGTCTATCTGTAAAAATACAAACTCCTGCAGAATATGAATGCAGACCTAAGAGTCTATTGAAACATGTTAGTTTTTTCTATCTACAGATAAAATTGGAATGAACAAGCTGCCATGCTATAGGAGTATATGACATGTATCAGTGTGTTTGAATCCAATTTAAGGTTCTTTAGCACATCAGTTGTCTGAAGCCTTTTCTACAATCCACATGATTGTAAATGAATGCAATTGATGAAGAGATCTTAACCATTTTGGGGCTACATTGTGTCATATCTAATACCTGTGATTATAAGGTGCATTTGAATTCTGTGTTTAAAACAGCCCTTTGCAGCCTGAGGGAATCAATGGCACTTTCTCTTTAATCTGTCTCAAGTGACTGTATTCTGATCTGTGACTTCCTCACTTCTTCCCCTCTTCAGTCTTTATTGTCTTCTCCCTTCGTTCTTCCCCTTTCTTACTCATATAACACTGGTATATTATAACCACCTTAAATTCAGAAAATTGGGCAGTCACAACCATTTCATTATACATGTACTAGATGTCATAATCTTTATCATGAAACTGGAACAAAATATCATAATAAATACTACATTTTTACCATTTTCTTGTACTGTTATGCTCAGCAAAGGAGAGAGAAAAACGTGTGTGTGCGTGTTTGTGTGTGTGTGTGTCTGAGGGGGGGGGAAGCGAGTCGTCACGCAGGGTAACAGAGATGGGTGGGAGGGGAAGAAAGCATGGGTCTAAACCAACGATTTACAGGACCCACACTGACTGCAAGAAAAACTTTCAGGACGAACGCAGCCAACGAGAGAGCCGGGGGGGGGGGGGGCAGAATAAATGAACAAATATAAATTATTATGTGCAGCATAAATCATGAAGTGAGAACTTTCAAAATATAGCATTGGTAAAACGTCAAAAAGAACTGCTGTAGCCTGCCTACATTATAAAACCAAAATTAATTTCCAGTTACTTTGCCGAATCCGTTTTTTGACGCCAGCTTAGGCTACGAACCCTGAATCGGCCGAAAATGGACAGCCAATCACAGCGTGGCTGACGCCCTGTAGTTAGCCGCAAGTGGTCAAAGATTGTAGAAGTAACTACGTTTTTTGATGTGGTGTCGAGTAGACGTGTGTTTTTTCGCGACACACGGCCTGTCGCAATGCACTGCAAGTGCACTCCCGTGCAGGCATGTGGGGCGGTCCTGGAAGTTACCTGTGCGGCGTCTCAGGCAATACCACATAATCATGTGATTTAAATTCTTTCAAACCAATGGCGGTATTTCACATAATAACGGTGTTTTGACGTAACTGAAGATTACAAATAATGAGGATGCAAAACATTAAAACTTGCTTACTCTTGCCTAATTTCTTTAAATATCTTAAAGCTATTATAATGCAACACCTGCAGTGCTTCATCAGATTTAGACTCGAAAGTGTTAGAGCATGGCAGGTGATTCAATAGCCTATAACATACTTTAGGAGCAAGAGTCTTTACGTTCAGATGAGTAATGGCGTGTTGGTGTTGGGTATAAAAATTTCGATTACATGTACTTTGTAATGATTGTGAATCTATTTGACCGGAATACCGGTAACCCAAAAACAAAACAAAAAAAAGTTAAGAATTTAGACCAAAAAAAAAAAAGGGGGGGGGGGGTTGTTCAGTTCTGAATTCCGCGAATCGCATAATTATATCTAAAGGCAAAATAAATAGCAGCAAGCCAGTTTTAAAAAATACTGTAGAATACGGATCTATTAGCAGAATAGTGATCGTATTCCGAGATAAAGGTCAGCATATTCCAAGTAAATGGTTTTTAAACGGATATTAGTGACATAAAAAACAAAACAACAACAACAAAACACAAACGTATTAATGTTTAGTAGGCCTACTTTGTCACAAATCCCAGATTGGGAGATGTAATAGTTTATGACAGGACGACAATCACGAACAAACAAGTTTAACACTTAACAAAACAATCCATCAGACTCACACATTTATTAAACCTAATTATACATATAATAGCGCAATTACATACATTATATTATTGAAATGAACTGCCGTACAACGGCCTTATTCTCACACACACTCTCCCTCGGATCCACAATCCGGTAGTTACTCCTAAAGGCACTTCGGCCTCAGCCTCTCCCCTCAGGGTCTTAATAGTACATTAATGATTCACTGGCACCGCAGTCTCTCAATATCACCTTCCTATTGTCATACAACTTATCAGTTCACTTGCCCATCATCATGGCAATAATATAGTATCTCATTCACTCTCATATCTACGTCCCTGTCCGTGGCCCGACTGCCACGACTTTATGTGCCTCTACTGTCCTGCCCCGGCAGTCTCACTTCTGGCCTATGTATGGCCTCCGGCCCTATGCTGGCCTATCACTTGTGCTCATCGAGGTGGCTCTTCGGCCCGTCCCCGACACCTACAAGAATAACATTACATTGGTATAATACCCTACCATTTCTATTCACTCCACCTCTCCTTACAATCCATGAAGCGTACACACACTAGTTCACCTTTCACTCACCACACATCTTACGGTAACACACCTCCATCGGAGTACACACTACTCACTCGCGCTACAAATCCATGAACTCACTTTCATCTATCGCTCATGGCGCACATTGCTATATCCAATATCAAGGACTTCCACATTCCTCACATATACTTATTTACATCATGGTAATAGGCGAATATAATATAATACATCAATCATAATAATCAATCAACGTTCTACATACCAGTCATCACTGGAAAGACTCTCACTAGTCTTCTCGACTGCTTCCCTTATGTCCGCCCGATGGGCTCTTATTCACAGGTCCGCTCCGTAGGACCTTCTAACTTGCAGTGATAGTTATACAGCGCTTTCGCCTCCTTCAGACCCCCCCCCCCACTACTCACAACAGCACGCTTAACTTGCTGTCTACTGTGAGCCCTTCTTACTCTACACCCGCTCTGTAGCAATCCCCTTAATTGCACTCACTCCACTCGTGACATACTTGTCTGCTGTGATTAACTGGCAATAGTCATTTTTCAATCCCTTTCCATGCAAAACATTATAATTCTCTGTTTTCTCATCAATGTGCATGCAAGGACTGAATGCCGATACACAAAAACCTGAACCCAAGCGGTTGATTAATTTTTGTTGATGACGACAACAACCACGTTTTTTGTTTTTTTTGTTCCCCACCCCCGATATGATCATGTCTATGCTAAAGATTGATAAAAAAAAAAAAAAAAAGATGGTATTCCAAGATGGTCGACCAGTTTGTGTCGTAAATCTGTGTGGCATAATGATTTGACCACAAGTTGGTGTTGTGTATGAAGGAAGTCGCTTGCATAATTCGTCGGCCCGGTGAAAAAAGGGCGTATGTCCAAAAAGTCAACTTTTCAGGAGAGACAAAAAACTGATTTGCGATCAGACTAGACCAGATAGCACCACCAAACTTTGAGATAATCTGATTATTGCTCCCCTTTACAATGTACCATTGTCAATTGTGTAATTATCTACAGCGTTGCTTTATATAAGGCTCTTGAAGACATACGTCGTATTAGTTTGACGTATACTGACACAAAAACGGGCGTAACTTTAGTTGCGTCCCATTTCAATGTTGGCATTTGAGATGAAAAGAGACCTAAGTTGACTTACGTCTCTTGTAAAAGGACAAGTAGGATAACTTACGTCTCTTTTTAACACATGCCTATGATCTAAAAACACAACAAAATAATTGGAACACACTACTTGGTGCAGATAATCGAATGAAAATAACACTTTTCAGTATAATTGTCGTTATATAAACATGATCATTTAATCAAGTACAAAATACTTCCCAAAAATGCAAGAACTCAACAACTTTTTCTGCTTTCTTGTACCATGGCTGTCTACTGAAGAGAGCAACCCCTAGTTCACCTGTCAGTCTGTCATTTGTCTGCTGTCTTTACAAAATCAAAGAAAAAACAAAAGCCAAATTAAAGTCAGCCGATGTTATCATAGGTTAAGATTTTCAGTTTCGTGAAACAAAATTAATGAACTGAAATTACACCCAGCCCACTGATCCGTTTGTGTAAGCTTTGCACACATGACTGTACAGACGAAACAATTATTATGAAGTAACTTAATCATTATCTCTTAAAGAAAAATAAAAGGTTCCACAACAAATAAAATATATGTGTTCACACTATGCAGGTTTTGCTTGCGGTGCTGAAACTTGGATTGTCCATGTAGTATTCTTCAGTGATAAAGCCAACATTATTTTACTAATGGGCTTTTGCTTTGAAAAGTATATCCCTCTGCAGGTTGTGGCATGTCTCTGTCCACATTACACCTGACATTGCTCCCGCGCAAAGTATACTGATGTATAATGCTCATGACTTACTCCGGGTGTGGGACCAAGAGACCTGTGAAAAGCATGTTGGAGCGCTGGTAATATTAGTCCCTTCTCACATAATCGAAGGAGGTCATCCACTTTTCCTTTTTCACGGTCTTTACTTTAAGGTGTCTGAAGCATCTCCTGCAAGTCAAAGCAAACAGCTATCTCATTCTCGTTTTCTTTGGCGCTTCTCTTCGAATCCTTTTTCCTCTGCCTAGCCTTGTTTTTCTCTGCAATGTGACTGTCATATTTTTCTTTTGATTTTTCTTGTTCATCCCTGGGGGATTTTCGAATAATATGCTACAAAAGTCACATTTGTTTTTTAAAAGGCTAGTGAAATCCAAGATTAAACTCATGACTGAAAATCGTTTCATACACTGTTTTACTGGCTGGCCTGATACCCTGATCCTGTCGCTCTTGAGAATACATGTTGCACATTTTTGTATTAGTAAGGTGCGATCCAAGGTACTCGCGTGCTCTGTCCTTTCTGCAATAGTGACTTTCAACTTTGGGGAATCTGTTTATATGGTTTCTTATGATATCTTTTTCTTCACCCAGCTCATGGGGATTTTTCCCATGCTTGCCTCTACCATCAGGTGAAGTTGTTCCATGTACTGTCCTTTTCTTCAATGCAGTGCGGACAAACTTGTCGCTCACATCAATTGTATGAAGGAAAAATGTTTTGCACTACTTAATGTTTACTTCCTTAATCGCGAAAGATCAGTCAAGAGTTTTTTGGCGCCAATTCATCGTTTGTCTTGCTTGGTTTTTTCATCTTTGGCTTAACATTGCTACTAATAAAAGCACGTTCAGCTGATAGGGCTGGAATCCTCCAAAATGCATGAAAAGTGGCGTCCCTGTCCTCCTCTGTTATCTTATCTTGACACTTCATTCTGCACTTTTGCCCACATCCTGGTTTCATCAGTGTCTTGCCCTTTGAACTTTACCCCTCTTGGTTACGTATTCTGTACCAGCGTTTCCTGCTCTTTCTCTAGACTTTACTGCCCAATTTTCCTCATTTCTTTGTCTTTTGCTTGATCTGTTCTCTTCATGAAGAAAATGATTCTTCAGACTGGATAGATGTTGATCTGCTGAGCGATGTCGTATCTGTCCACGTCTCTGTCCTGCCCGAATCTGTGATAGATACGCCAAGATCCCGAATGCCACCACCCTCAACTACTTCTTCATTTTGGCTGGTGGACAGCTTGATGTTTTCAGAATAAGATTCACTTTTACGACTGCGCTTCCTTTTTTGGCGGCAGATACTCATCATCATCATCTCCAGAAGAATCTGAAATATGACAAAAATTGACATCACTGTCCTCATCTAAGCTGACGATGGCTTTTAGTTGGTACAGGGCTTGCTTGGCAGACAGCTTAGATCGACGCTGCGAGGTAGTCTGTCTCTGAAGCGCAACGTATTTGCTCAATGTAATATCTTCTTCTGAAGAATCGCTGCTGTCTGATTCATTACACCTAAGATCTACACTTTCGTCATCCAAATGAGAAACATCTTCGGTCGTTAGGATTAAGGAAGCAAGTTCAAAGGGAGTGTCGGTGCTAGTGTTTGCAATGTTGAGTGAAACTGGAAGTTTCTGGAAGAATCCAGCAAGTTCAGTGTCATTTCTGTGTAAAATAAGCGTGGCTTTGCCGTCAGCACACATTGTTTCGTCTGTGTGAATCAAAGACAAAGTATGAAGAAGCTGATCTGATGATGGCACATGAATATGCTGGAACACAATCATCAATGGTCATAATGCCATAAGTCTCAATATTCTTGACTGCGTTGCAGAAATCATAGAAGGCTGGGTACTGGTTCAGAAGGGATCAGTACATGGAAGCACCAAGATTAATTTGAAAATGTCTGCCATACAGCCATACTGATTTGGGCATGTCCGGAACCAACGAGTATACATGATCCTTTCTCTGAATACAGTAGAGCCAGTCTCCTGACTGAAGAATATTATCTAGGTTCTGCTTCTCCCAAAGTTTTAGCATATGTTATCTCATTAAAGAGAATGCTCGCAAGTGCATTAAACATGCATTGCTTTCCAGAAGATTTATATTTGACTGCACCTTGGTGCTCACTGCCTTGCACTGAATTCCTGAAACTCAAGTCGACATTTTCATCGAAGCGTTACTTATCTCCATTGGATAATAAGGTTTTTGTAGTTGCTTGCAGTTCAGTAAAATGACCGCCAGGCTTGCGTGGCAGGAAAATATAATGCACCACGGTGTGCAGATAGGATGGTATTACAAATAATATATTTGTGTTCCTGCCTCACAAACTGGATGGTTTAACGTTGGAACAAAATGTGTCTTTATTTCATGGTTGGGTGAAATGAAATAATCCTTGCTTAATGAAACTGGTGGTTAGTAACCGACAAAAAGTAACTGTGCATAAACACGGAAGTACACAAAATGTAATACGTTGAACTGCAAATCAGCACGGTAATCTCTTATCATCATTATATACTACTGAATACCATGTGAAGTAATCAGGTTTCCTGAGTGAGTACCTTTAGGATTGAGAAAATTGATGCATATCTAGCAAAATAAAACAAATTCCAGCTTTCAGAAATTTGGCCCTTACAATAAAATAAAGTAGAATAGAAACTGCACGTTTCTTGGAATCGTCGTCCCTCTCTGACCAACAACTCCCCCCCCCCCCCCCCCCGATGTCTTCCGGGATAGAGAGTTGGCCAATCTAACCGCCAAATTGAAATGACTTACGTCCACTGAAACAAGAACATCACGTCGCAGGGTTTTGCAATGCTTCCTTTGTGATACTTGATGCCTCAACACCTCAGGAAAGCATTCACTGAAGTAGTTATTTGCCGGCTTATTGTATGAAAAATGACATTTGCTGAATCGTGGGATCTTCTAAGTGACCAGCATCGGATGAAACGCTTGGCCCGCTCACTAAAAACGCTTCCAGATAATGACCATAAGGTCTGATGAAAACAGACGTATGTTGACTTACGCCCCCTGCATGCTCTGAATATTTCCAGAAATACAACCCTAAGTCAACATACGTCTTTTTTCAAGGCAGAAATATCCAGCTTCATACTTACGTCCAATTTTCCCGCCTCCATATCTCTGTTAGTTTTCAAGCTAGAGATCTCATCTTTTGACATAACATGCGCCTTGTTATTGCCCTTCGCAAGATTGAAAAAAAGCAAAACAGGCGTAAGTTGAGTTACGCCTCTTTTTCACCGGTCCGACGAATTGATCTATTTTCCTTCGCAGGCCACATAACATGGCTAAAACCAATGCCCCCCTTGCCGATATGTGACATATTACTTATTACTATTAGTAGTATTAGCTTTCAGAAGGATAGGAGGGTAAGAGATAATTCCTTCAACATGTATTCATATGTACGTAATCATAGTTTCATACTTGATTATGGAATTTCACAACTTTTGCATTTTATTGCTTTACAGTTTTATTTTCAGCTCCATCCTGATAATTTAAACCAATCAGTTTAAACACGCATACGTTAACTGTGGAGTCTCCGTCATCAACTTCTCAGTCCGATCTTTTGTGTGTGTGTTGGTGTCTGTGTTGTTTTTGTTTTGTTCCCCACCCCAGATATGATCATGACTATACCCCTAAAGACTGACTAAAAAAAAAAAAAAAAACGTACGGGTAAGAATAGTAAAATTGCAAAACACTAAAAAAATTTTTAGAACTATGGGGAGATGGGCAATGGGGCCACTGAGGAGTACCTGGAATTTCAAGGATAAATTCCCAGAAATAATATAAATAATATAAACGTTTTTAAATGAATTGCTTCTAGGTCCGTCATTAGACCCACGAGGTAGGCCTACATCATAGAAAAAGCCATGAGAAAAACGTCGACATGGGCCTAAAAGTATAGTAACAGTGGTTCAAGTGTAAGGTGAAAAATGAACAACTCCCCATCACATTAATGCTGTTGCCGAGCTACTTATGAGCGTCGGAAATAATGAAAATTCAACGACCTTCAGTTTCTTCATTGGGTAAGTGCGGTGGGGGCAACGATGAATGGGCTGGGAGCATGCTATGGCTGGGAGGCAATAAAAAAAAATTAGGCTACGGCCCCTTGGTAGGTCAGGATGAATAGCCCAAATGCACAACTGATGTCCTCGTGTGAACCAGACGGCATGTCATCATGCAATCACGCTAGTGTCGGTGTCAATGTCCTGAACTGGAGGTCAGTGGGTCAGTAGGCCACAACGTGATGTGGAAGAAGCTATTGTGTATATCGTTTTGAATTTGTGTGGAATTAATACAGTAGATAAGTTCATGATTATTTACAAGTACAGCCTTTGTAACTAAAATGGCAAAATTTACCGAGGTAAACGCAGACTGAACGTGAAAAAAGAACAAATTCATTGAGAATCTGGGCCAAAGAACTTTCTATCACGTGCATAGAATGTGATCATGTGGGCGGTATCAATACAGTATTTCCAGTTAATTTAAAATGTCCAGTATTGTTGGATACATCACGACGTATTTTGGCTGTGGTGCATAGACCTACTGCTACATGCATGTACATCTTGTGAATGATAATGAGTGAACCCACACATGCTTTTAGCCTAATCTGGCAGTTCTCTGGCCGCTGTACCCACTGTGGCGTGATTCAGTGGCGCTTTTCTCGGACATTCATGCAGGCTTTTCGTCCAGTAATATTCTAATTAACCCACCTTCGTTGACCCCTCCCCCACCCACCCACAAAGGCCAATACACATGATACACACACACCGACAGACTCACGCGCGTTTCGGTCATCAAATTTTCAACATACTTTAAAAAAAAAAAAACGGGTAAAAAGTACCAAACAAACAATAACAACACAATTTGTGGAGACTTCACCTTTGCACCACACGCTAATTCGACTTCAGAGCGTGGATGGAAGATATATAGGCAATATTGAATATACATGCTGTTCCCAATAGACGGTCTATATCTACAAACACCTTGACATTCCAAAGTACTATGCCCGAATCCTTTTCATAGACTTTTCCACCACCTTCAATACCAACCGATCACAACTCCTTGTTTCAAAATTGTTGGAAATGGATGTCAACTAAAGTACTGTATCGTGGATACCAGATTTCCTTATCCCAAGATGTAGGCTAAATTTTAATGTTCGACGTAGCATTCTTACATCACCAACCCTCTAGAAACACAGGAGCGCCTTGTTTTATCCCGTCCTCTTCACCATTTAGCCTATACTAGTCAAAGCTGTAATTTGGTTTAAATAAGTGAGTCGAACTCAGAGAGAGACAAGAATTTGGCATCCCCATGGTGATTGATTCACCACAGAATACGGGTATCCCCAATCTTAATCATTGCGCACCCTGAATAACATTGGTATTATTCACATCCATCAGCGGTGCGAACGTTGTCAACCGCCAGTGTGGTCTGTCGTCATTAATTCGTGTGTGGATGCAGGGAGGGATTTCTGACGAGATGAAAACATGGTGAGAGAATAGTTCTTTTAGTGCTGAAATTTTCAAGTCCAGGACAGTAAAACAACAAGCTATTTCGGCGAGGATCATGGCGGCAGTGAGAGTGACTGCGGAGATGTTGAAGTCCTTTGCTGGAGATGGGGATGTGGTGGCATGGATGCAAAAGGTGAAATTGGTAGCGAGGCTACAAGGAGTAAAGGACTTGGCAACATTTTTGCCTTTGTACTTAGAAGGAGATGCACTTGCCTTATTTTTGGAGCTAAGTGATGACGAACAGCTTGACATCAAAATAATTGAAAGAAAACTACTGGAGGCCTTTACCGATAGTCCATTCGTGGCATTTGCTAAATTATCACAGAAGAGATGGAACGGTGAGCAGGTTGACGTGTATGCCAATGAGTTGAGAAGGTTAGGCGGGTTAGCAGGTTTGAGTGGTGACAGTCTTGAGAGGGTGACCAAGCTTGCTTTTGTGAATGGGTTTCCAGATAGTGTGTCGTGCGAATTACAACAGATTGAGAGAGTATTCGAGATGAAAATGAGTGATGTGATTGGGAGAGCGAGAGTGCTTACGACAGCAACGAAGGGAGAAACAGTGGTTGCCTCTGCTACAACTTCACGGATGATCAGGCGAGTGGAAAAGGACGGCGGAGGAGATGATGGTCGGCAGTTCAAGGGATCATGCTACCGATGTGGAGGACCGCACATGGCAAAGTACTGCAATACCAGAATGAAACGCAGAGATATAATCTGCTATCGCTGCGACCAGGTCGGACACATTGCAAGCCAATGCAATCAGAATCAGGGAAACGAGCGACGGGTGGCTGGTGCGCCAGCAGCCACTCTTCAACAGGAATGATGGCGCAGTTGTTACCCGTGATAGATGTTGTGTTGGGGGGACGAGTGGTGAAGGCGTTAGTAGATACCGGCTGCGATACTACTGTTGTTAGCTCGAAGGCTGTCGGAAGTTGTGATGGTGAGACCTTCATGGTGGCCTTTGATGGATCAAAAGTAAGGTGCCAGGGAAAGCAATTGCTCCGGATAGAGGTACGGGGAATTGAAGTAGAGAGTCATGCCATAGTATCGGATTCAGTCTTTGGAGATATAACTATCGTCTTGGGAATGGATTTGATTGAGAAAATGAAAGGCGTCACTGTCCGAAATGGAACTGTTAGGTTTGGTTTTGAGAGTTGTTCTGTGGCGAAAGAGGCACCGGGCAGTGATGAGAATTTGGGTGAGAAACCAACCTACATGGAAGACAAGTCTGTTAGTGGGATGGGACATAGAGTTAAAGATGGATCATGCAGTTCAATTGAAGATGTCGATTTTACAGCTGAGTTTGATGGAGAAAAGTGGATTGTTAAGTGGAAGTGGAAATCATCTCCTCCGGTGTTAATGAACAGAGTAGGCTGTTACGACAGAAATCTTCAGGGTGAAGTGGGGGATGGCTTTCATAACGAAGTTCAGCGGTGGATTGATGAGGGAATTTTGGTACCATGGGGAGAGACTGTTAAGAGTGGCATTATCCCACTGATGGCCGTGCAACAACCTACAAAGAACAAAGTGCGACCGGTTCTTGACTTTCGAGAACTCAACTTGCATATAAGTTGTCATACAGGCGACGATGTAACAGACGTGTGCAGTGAAACTCTGCGGGAATGGAGACAAACAGACGCCGGAACAATTGTTGATTTGAAGTCCGCTTACTTACAAATCCACATGGATAAGGAGCTTTGGAAGTATCAGCTCGTAAATTACAAGGGCAAGACCTACTGTTTAACAAGACTTGGCTTTGGGTTAAATTCAGCGCCACGTATAATGTCGAAAATATTGAAGACGGTTCTCGCAAAATCAGAAAAGGTGAAGGCTGGGACGAAATCATATATTGACGACATATTGGTTGATGAGAACCAGGTGACACCCGATGAGCTGATCAGTCATCTTAACAGATATGGACTTGTGACAAAACCCCCTGAATCACTGGAGGGCGGCGCGGCTCTTGGATTGCGATTGAAAACCAATGACTGTGGCGTCCTGGTTTTTACCAGAGGGAACGAACTGCCTGAAGAGGTGACGTGTCTTACCAAGAGAGAACTATTTTCGATCTGCGGAAAGCTCGTTGGGCATTATCCTGTGGCTGGATGGCTGAGAGTGGCAGCAAGTTACATCAAGAGAAAGGCAGGTTGTATAGGATGGGAGGAGCAGGTGGCTGAAGATGTTATTTGTATGTTACAAGATGTCCTGAAAAGGGTGAAAGAGAATGACCCGGTGACCGGAATATGGCAGGTTCATGAGAAAGTGAAAGGGATTGTATGGTGTGATGCGAGCAACATTGCACTTGGAGCATGTTTGGAAATTGGCAACAGTGTTGTGGAAGATGCAGCGTGGCTCCGAAAACCTTCCGATGTTAGCCATATCAATGTTGCAGAACTGGAAGCTGTGATGAAAGGCGTAAATATGGCTATAAAATGGGGACTAACGGAAATCGAGATTGTAACAGACTCCGCCACAGTTAGCGCATGGATAAAAACTATTCTCACCGCTGAGAGACGGGTTCACACCAAAGGGGCCGCTGAGTTGCTAGTGAAGCGACGGTTGAGAGTTTTGGAGAGTCTGATTGATGAGTTCAACATCAGCGTTACCGTGACGTTGGTCTCAACTTCCAAGAATAAGGCCGATGTTCTTACAAGAGTGAAGAAGGAATGGATTAACAGACCATTTAGTAAGATGAGCCAAGATGATTCAAGTATTTGTGCGGCAGGATATGTAAACCTGCGTACGCTTCATGAGATGCACCATATGGGCGTCGATCGCACTCTGTTCCTGGCAAGAAAGTCAATGCCAAACGTAAGTCGAGAGGCTGTGAAAAATGTCGTGAGAAGCTGCTCAAGGTGCCAATCAATAGATCCTGCTCCACGTGTTCACGAAAGAGGTCAATTGAGTATTTATGAAAATTGGAGAAGACTGGCGATTGATGTTACACATTATCATGGAATTCCGTATCTCTCAATCATAGATTGTGGCCCCGGAAGGTTTGCAATATGGCGAAAATTGAACCGTGAGACTGGTGAGGCCGTAGCAGAAATCATGGAAGAAGTGTTTCTGGAGAGAGGACCGGTGTTGGAGGTTCTTATGGATAACGGACTGGCGTTTCACTCTGAAGTTGTGACAAACCTGTTGAACAGATGGAACGTTGTTGGGTTGTTTAGGGCGGCTTATCGGCCAAGCGGGAACGGGATCATTGAGCGGAATCACCGGTTTATCAAAGCTGTTGCAGAACGATGTTCCATTTCTCCACAAGAGGCGGTCTTTTGGTATAACTCTACTCCAAGGTATGGGACTGATTCAAATTCCGTGCCGTTCCAAGCAGTTTACCAATATGATTGGGGTAATCCCGCCCGCATTGAACAGGAGGATGAATCTCTCGTGAAAAGTGGATGCGTTAAGATTGGTGATGAGGTATGGGTCAAACCACCTAACAATCGTTGCACAACACAGTGGAAGAAGGGAACGGTGACTGGAATTAACTCTGTGAACAATGTGGTGGTAGACGGTACGCCTCGGCACATCCTTGACATTAGGAGAGTGATAGAACAAGAACAAGAAACAGAAGCCGATCGAGTTGAAGAGAACAACGATGGACCACAAGGATCTGAAGCTGAAAACGAGGAGCTAGTGCGTGACCAGCCTGATGAACAACGGCGGAACCCGAGACGGCTAAGGCGGCCTCCAGCATGGCTCTCGGATTATGATATTGAATAGAAGCAGGGAATTTGTACATATGTAATATATTGATCTGGAGTTAATCTTAAGATCAAGGGGGCATGTAATTTGGTTTAAATAAGTGAGTCGAACTCAGAGAGAGACAAGAATTTGGCATCCCCATGGTGATTGATTCACCACAGAATACGGGTATCCCCAATCTTAATCATTGCGCACCCTGAATAACATTGGTATTATTCACATCCATCAGCGGTGCGAACGTTGTCAACCGCCAGTGTGGTCTGTCGTCATTAATTCGTGTGTGGATGCAGGGAGGGATTTCTGACGAGATGAAAACATGGTGAGAGAATAGTTCTTTTAGTGCTGAAATTTTCAAGTCCAGGACAGTAAAACAACAAAAGCAGAAGTGAGTTTGACAATATTCATATAATAAAATTTGCAGATGACAACAACATCCAAGGCCCTATCATGAACTCCATCGATGAAGTCGCTTATATTACAAAAACAGCCAGATTTGTTCGGTGGTGCCATGGTCGTTTTCTTGTATTGAATGTAAAGAAAACAAAACAGACTATTGTAATTGATTTCAGGACAAATACGGCACCTTTACCACCATTAAGCATTGATAATGAAGAGGTTGAGCGAGTTGAACATTACAAGTATTTGAGCATATCCACCGCAGTCGAGATTGGCACACACATATTTCAAAGGTCTATTCAAGAGCCAGCCAGAAAATGTACTTTTTTAATGAAAATTAAGACCTTTTAATGTTGATAAAATGCTGCTTTTCCTGTTCTACAAAGCTGCCATCAAAAGCATACTAACTTATTGTATTACAGCATGGGGAGGCAATGCAAGAGAAAGTGACAAGAAGAAACTTAACAATACAATCATCAAGAAAATATCCAACATGGCAGACATTGCATTTTTCAGTTTTAACCATATTATACTCAAATGCTTGTGTGAAGAAATTCATGTCCATCTTAAATGACAGCCACCATCCCGTTTTATCAAATTTCTAGATCATCCAAGAGCTACAGAATAATAATAATTATGTACATGAAAGCAAACAGGGAAAGATACAGAAAATAGTTTTTGCCCTTCACAATTCGCCTCAACAAGTAATTTTAACGAGATGTGTGCCACATTTCACTATGGTTCTTTAATTACTATGTTCCTTCATGTATGCCTGTTCTTGAGTTATTCGAGTTGTGATATGTTTATACAGATATAATGACACGTAAAATATAATATGTGTACCATGTATGTGCTGTTAAACACTCTGTGAAAGTGAATATACCTCATGGGATAATAAAGTGACTCTTATCATATCTTATCTTACTCTTTCATCTGTGCTTCACCAGAATATCCAGCAGTTTTTGATGTCTCAATACATCTTCTGCATAAAGCTCCCCAGCCAGCAACCCTACGACAATTCCGATAAGTAGGATTGACGGCAAGTTTGGGTATGGGAATACCTATATATCAACTGGTGATTGCAATATCGCGCCGACATTGGGCTTGATACAGGGTACGGGCAATCCTACCAATCCTACAAAAATCCTATGTAAACTACGTCAATTCTACGTAAATGGTAGCTATAAGGTCTCCAAGGATTGATGGTGATCTGCGTAGCCTAAAGGAAAGCGTATTAGACTACTGTACTACACTCTAGAAATGAATGTTGAAAGACATTCGGAAAGAACAATAAAAGTATATCACAATTAATCGTCTACATTATGCGGCGAGCAGTTGTATTAAAATTTAAAAATTTAAGCTATATCAATGCTGGCGAGTTACTGTTCGCGGGAACCGTTCAACGCTAGACGGCAACTGTATCGATACCGGAGATTATATCATGCTGTGCCACGGTCACGCATGTGCCCGCTGACAGCTCTATGACATTAACGTTACAAAAATACATAGATCTAGATCTAGATCCAGATTTATTTTTATGCAGCGTCTGTGCATTAGGGGTCGAGTTCACCGCATAATTTCAGCAGTACCAGCGCACTCTGTCCACTCAGTTGAGTGATTTCATTTTGAGCCTTGTCGCGAGCCGGGAGAGAAGTCAACGAAAACGAGCGTACAGCAGTAGGCCTGTTATTGGGTTGTCATTCTGGATCTAGACTAGATCTAGATCTAGATCTCTAGTTCTCTTAGGCCTACTGTTCAGTTGATTCGCCCTTGTCTCGGTGTCTCGGTTTATTAGAAATAAGAATTGCAACAAGAACAAAAAAATAAATAAACCTTATGTTTTTGTGTGATACATATGCTGCTAACATTTGCTATCACCACAAAAGTGGTAATGATTATATTATAATATCTAGGCTAATCAAATAAGACCTAGAATCTAGATCTAGAAAATCTAGATATAGATATCGACCAAAGTCTTCGTTATCAGTTTTTAACAAACCTTGGACGTGACCGAAATGTGTACTCTTTCAGGCTATAGGAAAACAGCTACACTTTAATTAGAATGTGATACAAGTCAAGTAGTCTGTTGTTTAGGACTTTGAGTTTCTTCAGTCAGCTGATAACTGATTTAGATCTATAGAAGTCAAGTTACTAGTCTAGACAGTGTGAAGGTTCGACGGACAAAGGACCAATTTAGCAGTTGACCCAGGTATATTATGATTCATTCATTAAAATTGTGTTTTTTTCATATTTACAGAAACAAGTTGAAATTAGTCTCTGACGCAAGCACAAGGAAGCTGATTTTCTTCCAAGCAAAAACAAGAGGGACTCATTTTGCAGTTTAAACTTGACTGTCTTTGTTTCATCACTGGCGTAGACTAAATGAAGCAGAGCAGTTCTTCATTGTTATTAAATTTTCAACATTGTATCTGTAGATTTGCAGCATCATATTCAAAATGAATTGTAAAATTCAAACTCACTTTCTGAAGACTTGTGGATTATTATTTTGTAAACCTCAAAGGCAAAGAAATTTTGTGACTATTTCAAGCCAGAACAGTGTATTGACAGCTTGCTCAAGTCCTCAAAGAACTCTTCCTGTCATAGTGCATTTATTTCGACAAAAGTCCTCAGCCTCTACATTGGTTGCACCTAGTATGGCTGATGTACGAACTAATGAGGATGTTTTTGCACTGCCTAAGGATGCAGTAAGATACAATGTTGGGGAAGCAGATGGATGGCTGAACATTGGTCAGTACAGTGTATTTGCCTGGAGTGTATCAGGAGTAGAAAGCTGTGTCGTCATCAAGTCAGAGGATGTGATTCTGGCTTTTGATATGGGTGCAGCAGTGCAGGAAAGTGTGCGAGCAGCTAATGTCTTTATTACGTAAGTTTGTACCCAGTGTGTACGGGGCCAGGGGGATAATATGTGCATCTAGCTGTGCACAGTAACAATGAGAAATCGTTTCTGCCTAAATAGATCTCATGTAGGAAAGAAATTAGAAATCAGCCAACCCACAGGTCTGTATTATTAAGAAACTTCCATTCTGGTTTCACTGACACAACCAAATACAATACTGTTCTACTTTTACCACCACAGCCATTTTTCTTCTGCAGACTAATTAAATGGAATAATTGAAAAGAAATATTGAGAAGCAGACAGTATAAAATATTGTTTATTTAAGAACTGACCCACCATGGCTGTGAAAATATATCTCTTTATAATGTCAGTAAAAAGAGTACTGGTAGTAGAAAGCTCTTATTTAAATTTATCCGACATTTTGTGCCTGAGTAAAACTAATTTAAGTTAGTCAGAGGGTTTGATTTTTATTACCAAATGCCATGATAATAATACAGATCTGTGCTATCGGCATTATAAGCAGAATCAGTAGTCTTTCCCACATTACAACTTGGTGCACAATCTCCACATTGTACTTGAAATAACCTGTTGATGGTAAAAATAGTAAGAATTTGTATAATGATACAAAATTTTTCTTTTAATGGGTAGGGTTTTGAAATCCTCCAGTTTAAACATAATTTTAAACTTACTCTAGAAGATAATTATAGATTGTGTCTCCAAAAATATTATCTTCCCTTTCATGTTACTGTTTAGTATGTAGGGCCTACTACCTTGATTCGGGATGACAGTCATTGAATAGGGCCATTATATTTGTACCACTCTCCACTTCATTCTGCATAGATTTCATGGCATAATATGTAGTTACTCTTAACAATAGTGCTTTTCCTGGTGGACTGTTGACTCATGACAGTTTGAAGTTTTTAATGCAGACATAACTGGCCTAGAGCTATAATGTTTTAATATTCTGCATTAATAAAGATCATTCCAGCTCATGATGGAAGCTGTAATTGTTAACTGTCTCGCTTTTTTTTCTCTTACTGATGGTGACTGTGTTAATAATTTGATAAAATCATATTGTTTTCAATCCAGGCATGGTCATATTGATCACATTGGAGCTGTTACAAATCATATGTCAAAGAGGGGTCTGACAGGAATGAAGCCTGCGCGATACTTTGTACCCCCACATTTGGTGCAGCCTTTGCATACAGTTGTACAGACGCATATGGAGATGGCTCAGAGCCTAGAGTCTTTGGAAGGTATCACCATCCTTCCATTTGTAGAAGGAGATAAAGTAAAGGTAGGCAGGAGTTTTAGAATTTAAGATTCAACCATGCATTTATCCTTAACCTTTCACATGTGACACAAGTTGAAGTGGAATGGCTTTCTGAAGTTTCTGTATTTTAAGACATTTCCCATTTTGTTTCATATACTTCAAATAATTTATGGAAAGATTTCCGAGTGTGTCTCATGCCAGTATTACCAGACTGCACTTTTTAAGAAACTCGGCATTGGCGAGTCACCCGTTAACTATAAAAACATCCCCATAGAGGACTAACCCATGACCCTCTGTGTACAGCTGCTCCGAAAGTTGTGTCCATAGATCTGTTTACCCCCACAGTTTGGCCACAGTATGGAATATTTCATTGTTAAAAAATATAAAAAAATCTGGCCATGAGACACATTTGGACGTCCTCCCTAAGTTATACTATTGCAAGTTCAAAGAAAGGTAACTCGCTGGATTTGATATTAAATTGACGGTAACCGTCTTTATGAACTATGTGGTTAAAACAAAACAGATAAAATGAATGGATTCTAACAGATTTCAAAATAGATAAAGTTAACTTCCAAACAGCATTGATGGTAAATCTGATGCTTTATCTGAAGGCAAACTTTGATACAGTTGGGCCGCACAATCTTAATATGCCTTTGCCTTCTTGTCTAGCAAACCCGTTCTGATGTACATCACTGCATGATAGTGGGCCTGTACAGTCCCATGGAAACATTTTAGGAGTGGTTGAGGATGCAATTACAATTGATCAGTTTTTGTCAGCTGCTACTTGGGCTGTCCTTACTTCTATTGCTTGGCACTATTGTTACTCTCAACTATAACTGTCTTTCACCTCTTCCTATACAGTTTACTATTCAACGGGGAAAAATATCATAACATGGTTTAAAATGTCAAAAAAATTATGGGCGGAGAAGAGAGGATTTTAATGTTATTGTCTTGTTAGACAGGGAATGGACATTGCCTTCATCAAGTATGGTTACAAAGTCTCTCCTTTTGTTTTGAGACCACCCTTCAGTTATTCTGTTACCTCTTTCCAGCTTAATAGCCGGTACTTTGTGAAGACATTTCCAACTATCCATCGCATCCCAAGCCAGGGCTACATCGTATACAAAGAGGAGAAAAAACTCAAACAAGAATACAAGGGGCTAGAAGGTTTTCAAGTAGCAGCTTTACACAGGGAGGGGAAAGATGTCCATGATGTCTGCATTACACCAGAAATTGCATACTGTGGTAGGTGTGCCTAAAATTCACAGGATACCATTACCAAGTATGCCATAGCACAAAAGTATTAATGGGTAAAACAATTATAAACGAAAGCAATCAGTTTTTTCTTCTTTTTTGTTTCTTCTTGTATAGTAAGCATTTCAGTGATATTGAGGTCTCATTTGACTGAAGATCCATGCCAGTGTAGAAGTTCTCACTGTAAAAGAGCAGCGCCTTTGATGGCTTTCGTAAATTATGAGGACATACTTTCTTGTTTGAGTTGAGTTTTGATGTGCAGCCATTTGGGAGAGTCTGAAATTAAATATAGCTGAATTTTTGCTAATTTTTGTTTGTTCATCCAAAATTTTTATTATGATTGCACTTCTTGTGTAAAATTCTTCTTGCATGGATACTGTATGACAAATTGATGCAAAAAGTGTAGTTTTAGAGTTAGACACAGTGAGCTTGTTTACAAGCATATATATGTTCAGTAGCTTTATAAAAGGGTAAAGTTTTGAATATTTCTATTTTGGGATCTTGAGTGAAAACAGCAACTCAAGAAAAGAGTGTGTTCCATGGAACAGTCCTTTGAACATGTATAATTACTCCTGTGAACAGCCATTAGGTGACAAAACAAAAAGACAGGAAAGGAAGAGCAGAAATGATGTCCTGAGTCGTAGATACTTTTATATTTAGGATGTTTCAGAATTACCAAACTGAGAATGGAATTTCACAGGCCATGTCAAGAAACTACATAAGCAAATGTGCACAACTGCAGATGACACTCTTTGTCTGTCTATGAACACTGTGAAAGAAAGTTATTTTTTTCTGTAGGCTAAAGGGAGTAGAACATTTCATATGTTGAATTTATGTATATTAAGGAATATGTTACAAATACAATAGTTTTTTTTCTCTCCTGTAAGATTAGGTTGTCATTTACACTTGTGCGGTTTTATGATAGAGCCAGTTATTTGATTTTGTTGATAATCAGAATCGTTGTATGTATATATATTGCCTAGTATATTGTGTTACATTCTGCCGTGATTGAAAATAGATTTAGTGGTAATTTACCTCATGAGAATTAAATGTGCACATGCTCTGATGAAAAATTATGAGGAACATTAAATATTTCTTTTTTTTTTTTTTTCATGTCTCTGAGTGTTGAAAGTGAATTTTGATTTCACAAGGTATTTCAACATATTTGGATATTAGCTCATTGATGAACTCTTAAGGCTTCACAAATCTGAAATTTCATAATGAGAAAGTCAATGAATTAAGCATGGCAGAGATCTGAATGTTATGATGTAGACAGCATTGATTTTGATCTGTCAAGCGAGAACTGTTGTAACAAGGATGTTTGAATTGCGTTCTTTGCAGGGGATACTGTATTTGATGTCTTTCTGAACCCACCCAGTCCAGACCTATTAAAAGTGAAACTTCTCATCACCGAAGCTACTTTCCTGGACAATGATGTTGGTAAGTATGGGTTTTCTTTATGAGATCTATGGTTATAATAATATGAAACCAGCAAGACCAAATTTGAAACCAAGCAACATTTCAGTTAGATGCATGAGGGGTCAAAGGCTAACTGTGCAAATCTTCATGGAAGCAAGGTGTGTTGCCGCAAATGAAATATTCCCAGCCAGCAACCCGACATCAATCTGAAGTTTGCTTATAAGAGTGACATCATTCTGATGTAGGTCCACTGGTTACGACACAGGAAATCTGCACTGTTGGTAATCTTACCGACCCTGTGGAAATCCTATCTATACAAATCTATGTTGGATTGAGGATCTTATTGTTGGGATGTTGGCTTGGTTAACAATAAATTCATTTCATTCAGAAATGTTGGTGAGGATTATAAGTTCCTGTCGTACTTTTATGGAAATTATGAGGATTAAATTTGATCTTAAAGATGGTCAAATCTTGGTCATGCAACCAGAGAAAATTAACATACATCACGTTTGAAAAGAAACTGCATCAAGATATTTGGTTCTGTGTAATCCATCATTTCAGAGGGCTTTTCACATGACACACATGCGTATCCATACATGTATTCTCCGATCAAGCTTAATAGTATGTCAGGGAAAGTATCCATCTGTCCTGTCTTTTTATCATATCTGTCTGTCATCCTGTCTATATATTGTCTGGCAGTAAATGACAATCACCATGTTGATATATATATATATATTTATATATCTTAATTGACTCAAACTCACATGCAGTATCCCAAACCTCAGGCATTTTCTGGTTTTTTGTTTTTTTTACAGGGAAAAACATGATTCAGAAGGCAAAAGACAGAGGTCATACCCATTTATTGGAACTTGCAGAGAATGCAGAACTTTTTAAAGATGTGGGACATATCTTATTAGTCCACTTCTCTAATAAATACTCGCCCAAGTACATTAATGCTTGCCTTCGTGACAAATTACCCCCTGAATTAAGGGACAAAGTTACACCCGCCACAGTGGCTAAGGCTACAGTTGCCAGCTCCTACTCATAGTAAAGAACTCTGAACTGCATCTTGTAACAATAAAAGTCTTAAGTATTGAAAAATCAATTGTGAGCTCAGTCATTGCACAGTGGATTTATTGGGCAAGGGAACAGTTTTTTTCTGGCATGATTTAGTTAGCAAGTTATGATTATGCTGAAAAATTGACAGTGAAATTGATTCCAAATGGACATGTGTGAGAAGGCCACTCTTCCCTCGCAGACTGGCATGTTTGAATTAAGAATATAGATAGCATATTTTGTGATTACTGAATGAAAATCTGTCTCAAAAGACAAAATTTTTTTTTAATCTTTCAAGTATTATAATAAAAGGTGATGCTTGTTCACCTGACCAACAGCCGTTTGGGAACTTGGATGCAGTTAAAGAAAATTCTGGGGTTGTAAAATATCATGAAGCTTTCTTTCTTTAAAAGAAAAAGGAGTGGAAGGGCAGGGAGGGCAGAGATGTCAGTAGTTCTGAATGATTGTCTGTGTAATCCCTCAAGCCCTGCTTTATGCATGGGGATTTGTCTGATGTCATGAATTTCAGTGAAGATGCAACAGAATGACAGCATACTATGGAGTGCACCCAATTTCAACTCTGATACTTGGAATATGATTTAACCTGATTTGGTGTTCTCAAAGTCTGTTTTGTTCTTCTTTATCTCTTTTAAAAGGTTTTTGGGTAATTTGAAAATGAATCGCCTAATTTCTGATAATTCAAAGTCACCAAGCTCACTTACTCTCAATGTAACTTCAAATTTCTCGCTCACTGAAACTCCTAGTTCCCAAAGATCAGAACTTCAATGATCAAGAGGAAGAAGGGAAGGAGTAGAGTGTTACATAATGCAATGGGCTGGATTGCAACAAAATGAGAAAGAGGGCAATATGAGTAGGGCATCCTTACACATCATGTGATGGTCACATTCCATGCCACTGACAGTGAGGTCAGCCAAAATGTGGGATCATGCATGAGGTCGCAGGCCAGCATTCTGAACATCCTATATATGAGGATGAGGGGATGTCTTTATCTGTTGATGTCACCACACAACATCCTCACTGGCTGCTATTTTCATAACACATACAAAGACATGCAACAGAGATAACTGGCCATAACCAGGCCTAGGCCATTCAGTACTGCTGTCTGGTTTATCACCATGGTACAGTTGCTTCTAAAGAAAAAGTTTTAGTAAAAAAAGATCTCATGCAGGTGCCAGTGAGTGTGTGTATGAAATTGTTGGAGGGGGAGGGGGGGGGGGGGTGTCTGCAACATGGGACAAGTAGCACATCAATGGATATCATCAAAAACAACAGACGGCAGCAAATAAACCAACAGGATAAATATCATCTCCTGAACAGGGAGGATCAAGTACTATTGTTCAGACTAAGAACTGGTCACAATAGGCTCCACCACCACATGTTCACCAAGTTCAAAATAGGAACATCTGCCATATGCGAGTGCAGCCAGTCTCCTCAAAACACGGAGCATATATTGCAGAACTGCACACTCCTCTCAGCACTGCGAGAAACATATTGGCCCCAACCCACCGACCTGAATATCAAACTCTATGGTGCTCTGCCAGAACTGCAGAAAACCGTAGATTTTATTAAAAGAACAAATCTGCAGATTTAGATTGGTGAACGAAAGAAGAAGAAGAATGGATATTTCCCCAGCTCCAAGGTAGTTCAAACTTTGGTAAATCAAGTCTAATCCATTTCCCAATAATTTTGAAAGTAAGTGGTCTCCACTGTATATTTCCAAGTGAATTGTGAGCAATATATAATGACATGAGTGCAAAAACGCTTCTAATAGGTCTAACTGGCTTAGCTTGTCTGTGGATGGACGTTTCGCAAATTATTAGTTTTTGTTGAATTTCCATTTGATTCATGGCAGCGGTGAGAGAGTGGTGAAATAGTTGTCTTTTTGCTTACCGAAGTTTTTATTCCTTTTGGCTTTGCCTTATTTCCACTCAGAAAAAGCTTAATTGCATTTGTGGCGGCATAATGCTGACTGTTCTGCCAGTGTTTCACTTGTTGAGGGGAAAGTGACTCACATAGCATCTCTTATTAAGTAAGCCATCATGTATGTTGAAATCAAGAAAATTGGCACAAAATCTGCTCGGTGCAGAATTATACATGTATTTCAGTTTGATATCTTTGCGTATCATCGGTTCCACAACAAAGGGGTGAAAAGATATCAACAGCTATACAACAAAAAGGTGAACGCTTAACTTCTGTATGATGTAGAAGTGAACTGCCATAATCAGTGTTATGAGAAATTCAGTTTTGAAAGTTTTATTTTGTGCCACTCTCATCATCAATTTCTCGCCTTTTTCTCATGCTACATAACACAAAAATTAAATGAGATTTAACAAAATTGTTCGTTTTGGCTAAAGCCCCCTGCAATATACTTTTGATATCCACAAAAGAGTAAATATCTCAAATTTGACCTATTTGCCCCTTCATCATACAGATAAGTTTGCCTTTTTGTTGTACAGCTGTTGTTATCTATTCCCATCTTTGTCATGAAGCTGACAACATTTATTATGTCATGAAGAATATATATGAGGCTATAATTTTTATTTTAGTTTATGGTAAAAGATAGAGACAATAAATGTTTCTCTGTGTGATCATTTCCCATGACTTGTTTGTTTAAATGGATAGCTGTCACCTGAGAAGCAAGAGTGTTATTCGACATGTAGTGGATTTTTAATTTTTAAATACTGTAAAATTAATTTCCATGAAATCTTTGGAGGCCAAGCTAGAGAAATAGGTGTGACAAATGTCTAAGGGAAATAAAATTGCAAGTATTTTTGGAGATTGTAGTATGGTACATGTGTATTTTGAAATACCTGGTTGCTGTAAATAAAGTTACATGTTTGAAATATTTTAATGTTTTTCATACTAGAGCCTGTACAATTAGATGCATATTTTATTTTTTAATCCATCTTGTAACATTATATTAACAAGATACTGAGTGGTCACCAAGTTCTGGATTTTGGGAATTGAATTACATTGAGGACCATGTGGTAAATTATTCTAACTTGCCTTTTTTTTTTTTTTTTTTTGAAATTGAGATTTTTGGCATGCTTGTCGTCCTTGAAGCCCGCAGGTTGTGTCATAAGTTGGGGATAAAATTCTGAAAACTGAAGGTTAAATGTTTTTTAAAAATTGTAACTACTAAATCTAACAAAGAAAGTTTGCCATGCAGCCCTCAACATCTACTACGAGTTAAATGGGAATGATTTGATTCAAGATTTTGTCACTTTGTATCAGAGTATGATAGATAGTTTCACAGAAGTATAAACATTTGCACCAATCAGTAATTATTACCAGTACCAGTAGCCATGCCTGATTATAATGTACTAGATGAGCTGCCGGGCATTGCCAAGAATAAACAATCATGCCCCCCCCCCCCCCCCCCGCTTGTATAATAAAAGTAATAAACTACAGTCTTGCTTCAGAACTCATGCGCACCACAACATTACGCACCAAACTGAATGCTTGATACGGTTACTTTTTATGACATGCACGGTGCTATATACGAGGTGCTATATACGACGAAACAAACATGCAAAAATACAGATGTTACATAGCAATAAACATTGTTATTTTTTTAAAATACATGCTTGAAGTAAACAACTTTTAATTATAGCCATTATCTTCCTTATACCAATTGCCACCTTCCTGCCAAATTTAATGCCTGAAGAGTGTATAGTTTGGTCAGTTAGTCATGCCAAAGGTTGCGAGTTACTGAAATATATAATAGATGTGTATGTGTGGACAATTTCTGCGACGTTTTAAATGTCTCGTCATTTCAATACTTTTTATAATTAAAGGCTTTTATTGTTCGGATCTGTTTAATATGCACAAATTTTGTGATAGATCAGCTGAAAACAGCTGCTTCCATTTATTATTATGTAAATAGCCTACATTGTTGATTATGCTTGCCTCTAGTATGTTTTGTATTGTTTATTATCTTTCACATGTGGACACTGTCAGTCAAAATAAAAAATATGTACATGTACATGAAAGTAATTTCACGAAAATTGTCTTGTTCACATTTGTGAAATTCAAATCATTTGGGTTTGGAAGCAGAGCTATTCATGTAATAAATTTCAAACTATCAGTATTAATGACTGGCACTTCAGCTTTTATTAAATACGTGTACCAGGTACCAGGGGCTTTGGTATTTAAGGGAGGGGGGGGGGGGATCCTGAAATCGAAAATTCGGGTCAAAATATCGAATTTGCGATTATTTGCTTTTCGGCAAGCTCAACCATTTCTGCCTATGATTTTATCACTCATGTGGTCCAAACTGCAATATTTTTGATGTAAGCTAAGCTTTTTCTACATTGGGGGTGCCTAAAACATCACTCAAACTCGTCCCAAACAGTCAAGTTGACCTGAAGTTTTGAGGCCTTTACAGTAACCTAGAAGGTATTTCTTGGGTATCGAGACCTTCCTCAACATGTCGCCCACCGCCAGTACGCATGACAGCTCTCTTGTGTTTCGTTTTCTCCTTGCTACTGTCTGGAAATAGACCAACACACTCCTAATGTCCTATGATAATGGTGGCTTCCCAACCTACTTATCTGACCTTTGGGGTCGTGCTGTGACCGCGATCTCGTGCTCGTGTTTTTTTAGCTCTGTGATTGGTCGGCGGAAGTTATCCAGCGGTAGGAAGCGCTTTCATTGGTTGCTGTCCAAAGGCAGGGGAAACTACGTTACGCTCAATTGTAAACAGCTGATAGACAATAACAAATTGGTGAGTGCGATTTGCCGAACAATTACGCCTCTTAGGGAGTTTTTTTTTTGATATGTTATATGAACGTGTGGCTAATTATTCTAAGACGCCAGTCCAGCCTATCAACCAGGAATGTTTTGAGGAGGTAACAGCACATTGTATCTATAGAAACTGGCCAAAAATCATTGCAGAACTTGAGATGCGATTTTCTCGAAATATACTTTTTGAGAACATTTTTCCCTAAGGCTTTTTTATTTATGGACAGATTTACTTGAAATTTGGCATGAATCTTTTTCAATGTATGTAAAATAACGCTAAATATCATTTTTTTTAAATCTTATTAATTTTTGAGAAAATGATATGAGAGTGATAGAAAAATGTGAAAAAAATCAATTTTGCTGAATGCAACATTCAAAAATTTGTGAAAAAAAACTATTGCATATTCTGAAAAACTGATACTTACGGGTATGCACATTAGGCCATAGTACATGTGTATAAAATTTGAAACGATTTCATTGAAAAACACAGAAGCCTTAGGCTTTTGAAAATACGCATTTTTCAGGGTGCAAAATTCAATATGGCGGCGTTTCCATGGCAACCAAATAAAAAAAAATAATTTCTGCGATTTCCTTCCTCTAATTTGGTCATGCTGAGTCTAAATATAAAGCTTAACTACCCTAGACTTGCGGGAGGCCACTATATTGGCCTCCACGGGAGGCCATTATTTTGTCCGACGCTTAACCGCGGGTCCTGCGGGAGGCCACATTTTTGTATAGCAACGGTGCGCCTCGCGCTTTGTGTATTCGGTTGCCAAGGCTGTCGTCGTTTTTTCGTTTTTTTTCCCACACTATTTTTGCGTGTTTATCTATCCTGTCACCCCTACATCTTACAAAATGGTATCGTCCGATTACGTTTATAACGATGCAACTATTCGTCATACTCGTGTAATAGTACTGACGGTCTGAAGTTCAAACTGGGGGAAATCTTGGGGAAACTTTTACTTTGATGCTGGTTGTCGTCTACATGTGAAATGACAAGAAAGGGGCCATGTGTGTATTTGAGACGCCGTTCTATGTCTGTAATTATTAATTCCGATGCAATATTAGGGCATGCTGCATAAGGGCGTCTGTCAGTAGGTTTTTCATCAGGGAAAACTGGGAGAAAATGACCGACTTTGTTGTTGGTCGTTGTCTTTATCTGATGTGGTAATTAGAGAGATATTGTGTTCCTTTGGTTAAACCGCTTTTCAGTACATGTATACACTCTACGACCTGGAACTGGAAATCAAATCTCTCGCTAAAACTAACATCATAGTACGTGGAAGCTTTACATAGTAGAGGAGGGAGAAGGCAATATCACGATACATGTGGTTAGTAAATTAAGCGAATGGCTTAAAAAATAATTTGTTCACCTGAATGGCCTGACTTGGGGACAGAAAAAGCGCAGAGGTCTTGGGAAAAACATAAAGCGTGTGTTAAACGGCATGTAAATGCAGAAAATTCTTGATTTCTTGTTCTTGTTCGTACCTTGTAGTGTAATCGGCGTAGTTAGGTTGCATTTTTTTCCATTATATTTTCTTTTTTAGGTCTTTGTCCTAGTCTGGTTCGTTGTCCTTGACGTACTTGTGGTCCTTCTACTGAATTTCCTTATTCTTGTCTTTTCTACTCTTTTTTATTATTAATAGTGCTATACGTTTAATGAATATAGAATTAGTTAGGAAGTAGGTAAATTTCTGAATTGTATTTGAGACAATTGGGTATTGTTATATCTGGTGTGATCTCAGGTCTCTGGTCGTGTCGTTAGTGATCATACCGACAGGTTAGCCGTTTTTATAATACATACCATAACCATAAATCTGTGAAATGGCGGAACTCCAACAATTAATGAAGTTGGGTAAGGAACTTGGCCTTGAGGGAGAAGAGCTACGCGGCTGGATTAAAGAACAGCAGGCGGATTTGCGCGATGAGCGTGCTAAGGATAGAGAGCGAGAAAAAGAGGCTCAAGAGCGACAGAGAGAAGAGGAAAGAGAGGCTAAGGCTCGACAGAGAGAAGAGGAAAGAGAGGCTAAGGCTCAGCAGCAGAAAAGGGAGTTTAAGCAACAGGAAAGAGAGGCTAAGGAACGGGAGCAGGAGAGGGAGTTAAAGTTAAAGGAGATAGAAGCTCAAGAGCGGGAGACAGACGCGCGAGTAAGAATCGCGGAATTAGAACTCAAGAAGAATACGCCAACGGAAACAGTTGAGCGGCAGGTACACAATAAAGGTGGCGTTAGGATTAAGCTCCCTACGTTCGACGACCGGAAGGACGACGTAGACGCCTTCCTTTTCAGGTTCGAACTGAACGCACAATTGCAATGGGGGGAAAATAAAGAATTATGGTCCACGTACCTGGCGTCTCTATTGCAGGGGCGAGCGTTAACCTACTTTAAAGAGCTACAGCGCGAAGACGTGCAAGATTACGATAAGCTGAAGGCTTTGCTGCTTCGCCGATTTGCGCGTACCGAGGAATATTTCCGGGAGCAGTTTAGGCGAGCACGTGCGGATACCAGGGAGGACTTTGCTGCCTTCGTCGCGAGATTAACGGAATATTTCGCGAACTGGGTAGACTTGGCGCATGTTGGCGCGGATTTTACTAAATTAAAAGACCTAATGATCCGTGACCAGCTGTACGCGTCGTGCCATAAAGATCTGGTGGCCTTCCTGAAAGAAAACGAACCCGCGACGGTGCAGGAGGCGTCTAAGTTGGCGGAAGCATACCGTACGGCACATCCGTCCAAACCAGTCGCCAGGGCGTACGTCCAAGATGCTGGGTACGTCGCCGTTGTCGAGGGGTCGCCGACAGGACATAAAGACAGGTCGCGTCAGCGTGGTGCCTATAGTGGGCAAGCCCAGGGGCAGCGTAGGGGCTATCACCAATCACCTGCATATGGATCCGGTAAGTTTGACCGAGCAGGAGGGCTAGGTCGCGGTAATGGCCGGG
This sequence comes from Onchidella celtica, assembly GCA_963931925.1. Lineage (NCBI taxonomy): Eukaryota > Metazoa > Mollusca > Gastropoda > Systellommatophora > Onchidiidae > Onchidella > Onchidella celtica. The sequence goes on along the minus strand of OZ007576.1, from coordinate 36,652,279 downwards.
GGCGATTTGTGACCTTTGCCGATGACCGACGGCATAGGGACTTTAGTTCCGGTCGCGATGAGTCACGGGGACCCAGGCCTAGTGCAGCACAGGGAGCGGAGTGTTGGACTTGCGGACGCGTGGGTCACTTTTCACGCGGGTGTAGGGCCGCGAAGTGTTGGAACTGCGGAAGAGCAGATCACATCAGCGTGAATTGCCCTGCAGGTAGGATAGCGGCGAACGTGGACAGTGGCTCCAGTCCATGTTCCCCTAATAAATTTCATCATGCGGCTGCGTGTGTTACATCGGACAACGGAGGCGGACAGTATTCTAAGTGTCCCAGTTGTGAGAAGTTATTATCTTCCGGTGTTTTACCTTGTGGGAGAAAGATCCCCGTTATAAATTCATGTCATACAGGAGGTGGTCTTAGGGTTTATCCGGGGTTTGTTGGGGACGAACCGGTCTCGGTTTTACGAGATACAGGATCTACCGTTGTGGGAGTGCATAGGGACTGCATTCGGGATTCACAGCTTACAGGTGAGACTGTCCCGTGCATCCAATTTTCAGGGGCCATTGAGAAATTACCCATGGCAAGAATAGTGATAGATACACCTTTCCTTAGCGGGGAAGTCGAAGCAGTCGTTGGTTGTTTTCCAGGCGCCCAGCTCATCATTGGGAATGTATCACGGGTAGTTTCCCCTTCCGAGGAGAATGTGCAGGCATGGTCGCAATCAAAAGGTATTGACTTTTGTCCCGCAGTCGAGACACGTCGACAGGTAGGTGATAAGGGTAAAATTAGACCTTTGGCGACGCCAGCGGTCAACCTAGATATCACGCCAGAGCGCTTGGCGAGATTACAAAGGGAGGATCCATCATTAAACCCATGTTTTGGGGAAGCGCGAACCGAGAAAACGAGGAAATATAAGAACGGCTCGTCTTCCTTTGTTGTTCAGGCGGGCATTCTGTTCCGGAAGTATGTGACGGTGGCTTCGGTTCAGAAGCAGGTAGTGGTGCCGGTATCCTTGATTGCAACGGTATTGCGTCTGGCCCATGATGTTCCATTAGCGGATCATATGGGAAGTGCTAGAACCAAGCAGAGAGTTCTGAAAGATTTTTATTGGCCGTCAGTATACAGAGATGTACGGTTATATTGTAAGACGTGCAGTGCGTGCCAAAAGACGACGCATAAGGGTCGTATACCCCAGGCTCCTCTTCAGAATATTGCGGAAGAAGCGTCTAGTATCGCTTCAGCAAGAGCAAAGAACTATAAAGATAGAGGATCCAAACTGAGAATTTTTAAGCCAGGAGACAAGGTCCTAGTGTTGTTACCTACGGACCATAATAAGTTATTGATGACATGGAAAGGTCCTTATGTTATTGAGCGAATTGTTTCGAAGGTAGATTACGCTATCCACATTGATGGATCAGTAAAGGTTTTCCACGTTGATATGCTGCAGAGGTTTCATGAGAGACCAGAGTATCTGTATTCTCATACTGGTATTAAAGGACATACCTAATGGCGTGTCATTCTTTGATGATATAGCATGTCATACGTCGACATGGTCTGATCATATTCAGACACTAACAGTAATTTTTAAACGATTACGTCATTTTGGGTTAACTGCTAAACCCGCAAAGATGGATTTGGCATGTCCAGAGATAGTATTCTTAGGACATATCGTGGGTAGAGGGGTTCAGAGACCTGAAGTAACAAAAATTGACAAATTAGTAGGGTTGCAAATCCCTAAAACAAAGAAACAAGTCAGAAGCTTAGTGGGAATTTTAAATTATTACAGAAAGTTCATTCCAAATTTTTCCTCCTTGTCATCTTCTCTTACTGACCTTACTAAGAAGGGACAACCCGATAAGGTCCAGTGGACGTCTGAGTGTCAGACAGCATTTGATAATTTGGTGACAGCATTATCATCGTCACCCATTCTGATATTACCCGATTTTCGATCTAATTTTATCCTCAGAACGGACGCGTCGGGCTCTGGTGTCGGCGCTTGTCTTCTACAGGAGAAGAACGAATGTCTCCATCCTGTATGTTATGTCAGTAGGAAGTTATTGCAGAGAGAAAGAAAGTATTCTGTGATAGAGCGTGAGTGTCTTGCCATTGTGTGGTCCGTCCAGAAATTAGGACGTTATCTCATGGGACGAGAATTTTGTATCCAGACAGACCACAAGCCACTAACGTTTTTGTCGAAGAATCGTTCGTCCAGCCCACGCTTGTCTAGATGGGCATTGGCTTTGCAGCCGTATACCTTCGTTATTCAACCAATTCCAGGAACCAGCAATCATATCGCCGACTACCTTAGTCGAGCCTAGGGGAAGAGTTCAGGAGCTTATACATCGGAGGACAGGAACATTGACAGGATCTGTGTGAATGAGTCGACTTTAAAATATTGACATTATAAATATGATATGAAGGATGGTTGATAGGTTGATTGGTTTTTCATTCTGTATTAGGTATTGTGTTTAGTTAGCTATTGATGATGTGATACATCTATGCATATTGCAGGGCATATTGATCCCCATATTTTCCCCTGATTTCGGTATTTTATATACTAGGGGAACTGCTAGGTCATTTTTTAGTGTAGGTATTGCTCACGCTCACTCGTTGACAGTCATCTTGATGCGATTTGAAATTAATTGCATTAATTTTTTTGGGGTGGGGGATGATGTCACGAGTGGAGTGAGTGCAATTAAGGGGATTGCTACAGAGCGGGTGTAGAGTAAGAAGGGCTCACGGCAGACAGGTAGGGAAAGACGTGAAAGGAAGAGAGTAAAATTAACGCACGTAGACAAGTAAGAAAAGCGTGCATGTTATGAGTGGTGGGGGTCTGAATGAGGCGAAAGCGCTGTATTACTATCACTGCAAGTTAGAAGGTCCTACTGAACGGACGCTAGTAAGAGCCCAGCGGGCGAACATAAGGGGAGCAGTCAGAAGACTAGTGAGAGAGTCTTTCCAGTGATGACTGGTAGGTAGAACGTTGATTGATAATTATGATTGATGTATTATATTATATTCGTCTATTACCATGATGTAAATAAGTATATGTGAGGAATGTGGAAGTCCTTGATATTGGATATAGCAATGTGCGCCATGAGCGATAGATGAAAGTGAGTTCATGGATTTGTAGCGCGAGTGAGTAGTGTGTACTCCGATGGAGGTGTGTTACCGTAAGATGTTGGTGAGTGAAATGTGAACTATTGTGTGTACGCTTCATGGGTTGTAAGGAGAGGTGGAGTGAATAGAAATGGTAGGGTATTATACCAATGTAATGTTATTCTTGTAGGTGCCGAGGTCGGGCCAAAGAGCGCCGCCTACGGTGATAGGCCAGCATAGGGCCGGAGGCCACACATAGGCCAGAAGTGAGGCTGTCAGTGCAGGACAGTAGAGGCACATAAAGTCGTGGCAGTCAGGCCACGGACAGGGACGTAGATATGAGCGTGAATGTGATAATGTACTATTGCCATGTTGATGGGCTAGTGAACTGATAATGTACTATTGCCATGTTGATGGGCTATTGAAATGACAATGTGTTATTGCCCTGCTGAGGTGCTAGGGGAATGCTAAGGTGTATGACAATAGGAAGGTGATATTGAGAGACTGCGGTGCCAGTGAATTATTAATGTGCTATTAAGACCCTGAGGGGAGAGGCTGAGGCCGAAGTGCCTTTAGGAGTAACTACCGGGTTGTGGATCCGAGGGAGAGTGCGTGTGAGAATAAGGCCGTTGTACGGCAGTTAATTTCAATAATATAATGTATGTAATTGCGCTATTATCTGTATAATTATGTTTAATAAATGTGTGAGTCTGATGGATTGTTCTGTTAAGTGTTAAACTTGTTTGTTCGTGATTGTTGTCCTGTCATAACTTATTACATCTCCTAGTCTGGGATTTGTGACAGTCATGTAACAAAGACAATAATGCAAAATGGAAATGAAAATAAATATATTTCAGTCTGTGTTTTCAAAACAATATTTTATACACAACTTACTACAAAACCATGACTTAATTCATTTTCGCACATTTGCAAGTCCAGTGATAGTTTTTGGTCAAAGCATGAAATGTCAAACATGCAAAAATCTTTGTAAGTACTTATTACTCTATGAGATGGTTTAATGCCACAAGCCTAAACCAAACTGATGACTTGGTTCCTGAAACAGGAATCTGAATTCCCTTTAATTTCAGTTGTAAACAATAAATCCTGTCCCTGAAGTATTAAGACCAGAGCAAAATAGTGATACAATTACAGGTGGAATCCTTTCCATCATATAACAATCCAAAGGACAATTAATAGTAATGGAGTACAGTAATATTAAATAATATCTTTTACCATGTCATGACAGAACTCAACATGTCGAGATTAGCGGTGCTGACACGGATAAGGCAAGAAGTAACATTACGCAGGCTGCTTAATCCATGTGTCCAAAATATAGATTAATCATCCTTTGTTCAATGTATTCTGATGACCTGAAGTAGAAAATAATCTTGTAGAAAACTTGTTATGGTGCCAAAAAATTAATATTACCGTACATGTAAATTTGTTCTAGTACCACAAAATTCCATTGCAAATATGCATGTGTCTCCTATAGTGTGAAGTATCTTAGAATCCCATATGTCAATTTCTGCAAATTTTTTACTTGATTTTTCACAAAATATGCATGTGTCTCCTATAGTGTGAAGTATGTTAGAATCCCATATGTCAGTTCCTGCAAATTTTTTACTTGCCTTTTCAGGAAATTTTCATCAGAAGGCTCTTGATATGACAAATAAATAAATGTAAAACCATATATATATACTATAATTGTAATTATCTGTGTAACAAACAAACTGGTAAATTTTTAATAGTAAACAATGAAGTCTTTTGTGTAGTTTTCACAACAAAAACCTGAGTTCAAGTCCTGCATGAAAAGCACTTGGTAGAAAGCTATGGGCTATATACAGTGCACTCTCCCGATAACGACATGGCTCGGGACCAGAGGTGCATGTCGTTATCGGGAACATGTCGTTATTCGGAGATTTTCAAGATGGCGGAAAAAGGGGTGTGGTTAGACCCTTAGAATGTAACGTACCAACCATAGTGGGTGATCAGTGATCGGACTTTCCAAACATGTAAAATACACGAAGTGTGTGTGTGTGTTGTGTGTGTTTTGTTTTTTTTGTTTGTTTGTTTTTTTTGTTGTTGTTGTTTTTTGTGTGTCATTTTCCCTCTGTTGTTTATCCGGCGATTCAGCGGTCAGCGATGTGATGACTGACTCATTTAATGCGCGTCACCCTTTTTGTTCCGACGACAATAGACACAGGTGTGTTTTCATTGGCCGATAACAAAGCGATCTCATTGGCCGATAACAAAGCGATCTCATTGGCTATGAGGTGCCTCTGGTAGGACATTTCATTGGTCGGAAAAGAAGTGTTTTTATTGGCTCAGAGAATGAAATGAAACTGACCGGAAACAATATTTTAGCTATTTTAATTTTTGTATCCAGCAAAGTCACAGCCGATTATTGCTAACTCAATGTCGTTATCCGGAGAGTGGTCTAAAAAGTATGTCGCTATCTAGAGAGTTTTATTACTAATAAAATATAGTAAAAAAATCGGGACCGGGGGTCAATGTCGTTATCGGGAGAATGTCGTTATTCGGAGATGTCGTAATCGGGAGAGTGCACTGTATTATAATTATCTATTATATAATTATCAAAGTTGTTTTTTCATATTGTGTACACATGGCAAATCAGCAATTTTATAAACATTGCATTTTGCACTTCACACAAATCAATTGTCCAGTAAAGAAAAGTGACATTAGATTTCAATATGGCACAATATATTATCAGCACTGTACAGCAAAGTATACCAATACATGTAAATGAATATTCAATGCTGCACAATTCCCTGCTTGAACCATAATATTTGATATGAACGTCAATTTTGGAATCCACCAATTTGACAATATTAACATGATCTAAGACATTGAGACAGGAACAAATTTTACATTAAATATTCTCAATACCACTAACAGTGCATTATATACATGTATGTACTATTAAAGTTAATCATGGAAAACATGCGACAAACTGTTCTGACCCTAAAAAAAAATTGAAGAAATCAGTAGAAAAGACCACGATACATTTCTGAAAAAGGTACACTGTGGTGAATTTGAATGAAAAAGGGCTTTATGTTTAAGATACCCATGCAAACAGGTAAGCCTACTGTGTGAAAAGACTATCTCTAGTCTAAGTCATGAGATGCAAATATCACCGTGAGATTCAACAGCACAGAAGCCGAGTAATGAAACATGGACAAACTGTTTCTAGCTTGCGGAAGAGAAATGGATCTCACTAGAGGAAGTTGCAAAGGTTAAAGAGATTGGCAATGACTTATAAAAAGTCTACACACTGATTATCAGCTGGATGCATGCCCAATTCAGCCTACCAGCAGAGCAAGAAAGAAAAGAACAAACATTATCCTGATATTCATTGTGAGAGAGCACTTTCAAGACACCCACCATAAATATAGCCTAATAATAAGGGTTTCCTGTCTCCAGTTATCCCTGTCTTTACAGCTTCTGGAGAAAATTCAAACAGAACAGCCACGACCTACACAAAGGCCACATGCTGATTACATGTATAAATTTTAATAAGGGGCAACTAGAGGAGGTTGCAAAGATCAAACAGATTGGCAGTGACTTGCATAAAACCTACGCCCTGATAAGCTTACCACCACATGCCCAATTTGGCAATAGCACAAAAGAATGCCAACATTTATTGGTGTGAAAATTTTTGCACACGCCATAAATACACACGTATAGCCTATTAAGGTATTTCTCGACTTCAATTAATTATCTCTGATGGAAACACCTTACTTTGTTGATGAATATGTTCAAGTGTAAAAGGACCCTTTCCCCCACTTAAACAATAATAGCATAATATGTAAACCAATACATGTAAATGAACATTCAATGCTGCACAAGTCCCTGTTAGAACCACACTATGTGTTTATGATTTGAAGATCTAAAATCATGACTTGAAATCAACCACCATGGCAATAACATGATCTAGGATATTAAGACAGGAGGCAGACAGAAACAAATTTTTCATTGCAAATGTTCTATACCACTGGCAATGCATACATTTTTACATTAGAGTTTGAGTCAATCATGGAAAAAATGTGGACAAAACTGTTCTAACCCCAAGAAAAATTAAAGAAATCAATAGAAAAAGACCACGATATATTTGTATATATAGAGACAAAAGCATATGCTGAATTTTGATGAAAATAGGCCTCGTGTTTAAGAAAAGCCATGGAAACAAACAGGTGCTGTGTGAAAAGACTGATCTCCAGGTTGTGAAAGGTAAATATCTCAATGAATCTCAATGAAATTCAACGAGCAGAAAACTACAAATAAACCTTGTCTACAATGATGAAACCTGGACAAACTATATTGGAAGAGAGATGGATCTCACTAGAGGAAGTTGCAAAGGTTAAAGAGATGGGTACTGACTTATAAAAAAAGTCTACACACTGATTATCAGGTGGGTACATGCCCAATTCAACTTACGACTGGTAGAGCCAAAAGAAAAATTAAAAATCCCAATATTCATGGGCATTTTCAACCCAACACACCCACCATAAATACAGTCTGATAAAAAGGGGTTTTATATTTTCAATTATCTCAGAAACTTGAGAAAGTTCAGACGAATTGGCAATGACTTAAGCCTACACACTGATTAATAAGGGATTTCCTGTCTTCATCGAAAAAATCTGGATAAACTATATCCATTCATCTGAAGAGGAATGGACGAACTGGAGAAAGTTCAAACAGGCTGGCAATGACTTATACAAAGCCTACACACTCAACTTTAATAAATTTTAATGGTTTCCTGTCTTCAATTATCTGTCTACATTGAAGAAACCAGGAAAGGTGTAAACATCCACTTGTCCAAGCACAACTACTACCCCTGTTGCATGGTGTTGCTCTCAGGTAACATACCCACCCCACCCTCATGAAGGATAAAATCTGAATAAAAGCTTCAGAACTATCTCTACTGGCTGTTGTTAAGTACAGACTTTGCCTGTTAGAATTTTTGGGAACACTATTTAATAATTCGTGCTGTACAGGGCTAAGACCATAATTTGAAAGAGGCCTCAGGTGGATGTGCCTGGCACACTGGACTTGGACTGCCTATTCATCATAGATGAAAATGAGAAAATATAGCCTAGGACCAAAATCTGACCTCGCCTACAATTTCGATCCATGATCTAAATAACCATCTACATAACTTTGAGCCTCTACACATTGGCAGACGTGCTGCTCTGTGGAAATACAAGTCGGGACTCACAGATAAGTTGGTGTATTGATTTAACATTTTATAAGTATTTCATATTCAAAATTCTTAATTGTTCGATTGTTTTATCTGTTCAATTGTCCATCTCTTTCTGTTGCTCTATTCCCCCCCTTTCTTGGCAAAGGTACTTAACCAAAATAGTATTTTTTTTCTCTTCCCTTTTTCTTTTTGGTATCATTTCTTAGGTGAGGCTTTGCTACACACAACTTTTTCATTTTGCCAATTTTCGACTAATAAAGATGGAACATAAATAATTTAAGCACAGACAGCTCTGCATTTTCTATTAGAAATGTTCATTCAAATCTAGAGATGTCTCTGCCAAACAAAAGAGCTTTGGTCCAATCGAGAGGCACTTGCATTCTGAGTCGCCAACTTCCAAGTCGGGTGAGGTACGCTGATCTCCACAACAACCAGGACGATACACCTGAAGAAAACAAATGTTTTTGCCTAAACTGTCAATTATGGATGAATCACATTGGTTATCATCATGACTCAGAATCAGAGGAGGAGTAAGGTTGCCACGTGAAGATAGCTAAACAAATTATCATCGTGTAATGTCTGAATCTGATTCAGAACAGGACTCTCAGCCACTACTGCCTGTATATGGTGATAGTACTCGTGAAGAGGGTGAGCGGAGAACTGCTGAAGGTGGTGGACCCTGAGATGTATGTGGCATAACTGAGCTCACCTAGCATGATTATCCCCACGCAAACCTATCTACTTCTTAACAGTTGTCTGAATGCGATTTTATCAGGGACACATAATGGCAACTTGAAACCGACTCTTAACCCTCACCCTGCGAAGGGCGGCATATGTCGGCATCAACTTTCCATGCACTCATTCTGCACGGGCGGACAAAGTCGGCAATGTCAAGCTGACCACGCTAGCCAGCTTTTCATGCATCGGGTCACTGACCTCTTTGACTTTGAGATGCAACTACTGTCTTATTGCTCACTGTATCTCTTCTAAATCAAAGGCATTGTGACAAGGACACGTTAACCAGTGAACCACTGGTCAGAATCACAAAGACTAAGCTTTCAAAGGCTCTCCCCATGCTATCATTACTATCAAAAGATGTAACATTGACATGGGAAACTGCTGCTCAATAAATCTGCAATATTATCTCATTTTCTTACAAGCTGACCATCATCTAGAGTTGTCTGTATCTAAGAACAAATCAGAAACAAGCTCTGAAATGATCTTTGCCCCAAATGCACACATTGGTTTATTAGTATGTGTCAATCAGAATGAAACCATTTGTTTAGGGCTTGGGGGGCGTGGTTAATTATCATGCTTTGTTCTCACGAAAAGTACAGCTGTCAGTTTAGTTTCATAAGTCAGATCATTGGTTAGAGACTTACAGACAAAGGTTTCGCTGGTTAATCCATTACCAAGTGTGATAAAGCATAGCAGCAAATGTTTTCATACCAATCAATAAAAACCCAGCCATGTGGTCAGCAGTAGTGTGGTCATTGTACATCGGCAAGGGTCAGTGCCGCCCAGGCACGATTCTCCGTGAGTAAGGTCACTGACCGGACAGCGGGCTTTGAGTGTCGGTCACAAGGTGAGTGTTAAGATAGTTTTCTTGCAGACATTTTTTTGAAAATTGTGGCCTTGAATTTAACACAGGGCTTTATCACTGTATTCATGCTCCGTACGTAGAGTTAATAAAGTTAGGCTAATCTGATTTTCATCCTTATTTTTTTCATCACTTTGGTGAATTCGGTTTTCAGCATTTTTGAAGCAGAGTGTCCCATTTGATACCAACTTCCTGAGGGGCTACAAATTGCTAATTAAGGCATGTCATTACAGCAAATTTTGAACTTCAATCCCCAACTGATACTAACTACTTGTGATACAACATCATTGTCACGAGTGGAGTGAGTGCAATTAAGGGGATTGCTACAGAGCGGGTGTAGAGTAAGAAGGACTCACAGTAGACAGCAAGTTAAGCGTGCTGTTGTGAGTAGTGGGAGGGGGTCTGAAGGAGGCGAAAGCGCTGTATAACTATCACTGCAAGTTAGAAGGTCCTAGGGAGCGGATCTGTGAATAATAGCCCATCGGGCAGAGATAAAAGGAAGCAGTCGAGAAGACTAGTGAGAGTCTTTCCAGTAATGACTGGTATGTAGAACGTTGATTGATTATTATGATTGATGTATTATATTATATTCGTCTATTACCATGATGTAAATAAGTATATGTGAGGAATGTGGAAGTCCTTGATATTGGATATAGCAATGTGCGCCACGAGCGATAGATGAAAGTGAGTTCATGGATTTGTAGCGCGAGTGAGTAGTGTGTACTCCGATGGAAGTGTGTTACCGTAAGATGTGTGGTGAGTGAAAGGTGAACTAGTGTGTGTACGTTTCATGGGTTGTAAGGAGAGGTGGAGTGAATAGAAATGGTAGCGTATTATACCAATGTAATATTATTCTTGTAGGTGTCGGGGACGGGCCGCAGAGCCACCTCGATGAGCACAGGGGATAGGCCAGCATAGGGCCGGAGGCCACACATAGGCCAGAAGTGAGGCTGTCAGTACAGGACAGTGGAGGCACATAAAGTCGTGGCAGTCAGGCCACGGACAGGGACGTAGATATGAGAGTGAATGAGATACTATATTGTTGCCATGTTGATAGGCTAGTGAACTGATACTATGTTGTTGCCATGTTGATGGCTATGGAAATAATAATGTGTTATTGCCCTGCTGAGGTGCTAGGGGAGTGTTAAGGTGTATGACAATAGGAAGGGGATATTGAGAGACTGCGGTGCCAGTAAATTATTAATGTACTATTAAGACCCTGAGGGGAGAGGCTGAGGCCGAAGTGCCTTTAGGAGTGACTACCGGATTGTGGATCCGCGGGAGAGTGTGTGTGAGAATAAGGCCGTTGTACGGCAGTCATTTCAATAATATAATGTATGTAATTGCGCTCTTATATGTATAATTATGTTTAATAAATGTGTGAGTCTGATGGGTTGTTCTGTTAAGTGTTAAACTTGTTTGTTCGTGATTGTTGTCCTGTCATACTTATTACATCTCCCAGTCTGGGATTTGTGACAATCATGTCCTAGAAATACTGCACAACTAGTGCCCCTCACCTTTAATTTTTAATTGTGGTGTATCACTCAACCCCTCATAGCGACCAATATAAGCCAGCATTCCCATGCTCTCAAACTTGAAAGGACCAACTCTCTCTTCATTGCAGTTTGAATTCAAAAATTTACTGAGAAAACGTCCTTCTCTCTCAGCAACCTGATGACACATGACAGTGTATATGAAAATGATCAGTGTTATTCACAGGATAGCCTTTAACTGTTAAATGTAGGCAACAGGAATTATATATTCCAATATGAAGTCACACAAACATAAGCATACTTGAAGCACAAATGAGTTTTGTTTTTTTTAAGGCTCAGATTGAAATGCGATTTGGTTTGTAACCATCATGTGCATGATTCCATGAATTTTATGTTGAATAAAATGAATGAATGAATAAAGTAAATAAATAAAAATATAGTGTTAATCCTCTGGCACCCAATGTGCCATATTTGAATTAGGTCACGCAGAGAAGAAATGCTCTGCTTCTTTTTTTTTTTTTGAACACTTACTTTTCCTATGTTATAAACAAATATATTTTCCAGCTAAATACTCATATCTTTGCATTAGTCTGACAATTTAAAATCAGTTCAGCATAACAGTTCAGAAGTTTGGATTGGCAATTTTTGTGTAGGCCTTAAAGGGTTAAATAAATACATAAATACGGAAATAAATAAACACAAATAAGGTTGTGTTTGTAAATAACTAATCTTCTTAAAGCAAAGATCCATTTTAGGAAGCCACTATCATTTTCCTCATCTAACCTAATACTGTCTCTTTGAGGCAGCCCCAGCTATCAGTTTTACAGTCTATCCTGTTTGAGAATGACTTAAAACTGACATGCGAAGTCAAAATATTTACCTGGGCAGTGCAGGGCAGCGGCATGGCTTCAACATCAGCACAGTCTCCTATGGCAAAGATATTCTTGCTCTGCACATCTTTCACTCGGAGGTATGAATCTGTGAGAATCTGAAAGATAGCAAAGCAGATGCTGTTGTAAAGTTGACAATTCCCTTCTCATTTCTTATATAGTTCTATTACTGACATGATAATATTATTCTATCACTAGTATCAGAGTTTCAGATACTTTTCGACACCACAGTGACAGTATGCAAATGTTCCGTCTCCCTTGACTCTGCTGAGAAATTCAGGTTTAGAGTTTCAGCTCCTCCAACCAAGAATGAATAATACAGATCTGTTGAGTATAATCCTCTTTATTTGGACAATGTAGAGACTTAAAATTTAAGTAGAGCTATACCAGATGTCCACAGATGTCATGAATTTAATTTCTGAAAAGAGGACACACAACACCTGTAAACTGGGATTGTATATAATCTGATAATGTTGAGCGCTGTGAAAGGCTGGAGAATAGATAATACCAACTCATACTGACCTGTCCATTCTTGTTTTTAGGAAATGATAATGAACGTGTGAAATCTCTTGGAGATAAACCAGTGCTCCATACAACAAGGCCACAGGGGATCACAGAGCCATTGCTCAGTTTCACACTGTTTGGAGTTACCTCTGAAATAGTAAACAGTTTTCTCACAAAACACAGGAAAGTGTTTTTGTTCATATAAGGCAACATTTCTACACCTCTCCTCTTTATTTACAATTATCTCATAAGTGATCAGCTGCCAGTCGCACAAGGTGCGGCTAGACCGACCTATTGTAAACAGTAAATACACCCACTAGCAGCATAGTTCTAGCACCGGAAGACGAAAAATCTTATTCCCAATTGAACAAGAAAGAAATTGGTGGGTCATTTATTATTTTTCTCCTGGCCGTGATTTTTTTCTGCGGGATTTTCGATTGAGCTAACGACGAGGTTTGTTTACAGTTCCTCTAGTGATTCAGAAGTTGAGAACGACCCATTCCTGACATTTTTTCAGTCTTCTGACTAAGAAAATTGTGATTTTGAGGGGTTTTGAAGCCACAGAGGTGAATAATGGAAGATCTGCATCGGTTTCGTTGTGGGATTTTGGTCCCGTGGGCGACGTCAATCTAGATCTAGATCCCGATCGAGAGCTAGGCTGGGTTAAGGCATGAGAAGTATGCAATGACACCCCCCCCCCCCACCACCAAATAGTACAAACCACTGGACAGGGCACATAATTACTTTCAAATTGCTTCTTGTAGGCATATAAAATTGTCATAAATGACTTACTCATGAATTTTTTTCTAAATTCCCAATTTTTTCACAATGCTGTTGTTTTCACTAAGTCATCAGGATGGTGCTGAGGGTTAGGTGGTGTGACCCGTTCTTTTAAAATGTAATTTTTTCTTTCTCTGATGACTTACAATGATTTTTAATAGGATTTTAGAGCCATTACAGAGTTCAGAGCTAGATTTTATTACATAAAATGAAAAAAAAGTAAGATTTTGATGATGATGCTGAAGCTGCAATGAGCACCACCCTTACCACCACCACCTTCATCAGTGCATAACTTCATACCTCCTCTATTTTTCTCCAACTTTCCTTTTTACAGATATATAAAATTCTTTAAAACTTAATTTTTATGAATTCTATATCTGTAACACCCTAATTCTTGAGGTTTTCCCCCAAAATCCTCTGGCAGTGAGGGAAAGTTTAAGGAAAAATGGTCTGGCAGCCAAAGGGTTAAGACATGGCCATTTAAAGTGTCAGGTGTAGTAACCGGAGAAACAGACAAAAATGACTTTGTAGGCCTGTATCTCAAAAGAAGCCAGTGCATCATCCGACACGTTTTTCCTGGAGTGCCACACATATGCTGCAATGATATTTGATTATTTTGCTACCAATTCACTGGTAAATACAACAGAATCAAATAACTGCTTTATTTCCTCACCATTCCCTAAGACTGTAGTAACCACAACCTTCAAAAAGTCCATTTTCATATATGTGTTCAACTACTTTCAAAGCCACATTGAATGATCTTGGTTCTAGACTCCAAATCTGAAAAATAATCGAATGGCAAAATTTCAAAATGTCATTGTCACTAGACCAGTCACCTGTCGGCTTCATCGTCATCGATGTTAGCTGCTACAGTGGATGTCACGACAAAATCTCCTCCACCCAATCCTGTCCTTAGCTTTCCTAGTTAGTTCACTTATTTCCAGCTGGCTGACTTTCTTGATGTTATCGTGATATGTAATGGGTGGTCTTCCTTGTTTTCTCTTTGTTTCTGTCTTTCCTTGAAGGATTGATATCATAAGGGCCGTGCTTTTGTTTCGGGCCGCGTGGCCGATGTATGCAAGTCTTCTTTTATTTATTTCAGGTGTTATTCTTCTGGTGGTGCCAAGCTGTTCTAAGATGCTTGTATTTGTTCTCCTTTCTGTCCAACTTATTCTGAGTAGCCTTATGTAAAGCCACATTTCAGCTGCCTCCAATCTTGTTATGTCTGCCTTTTTGAGTGTCCAGGCTTCACAACCATATAGTAGGACTGGCCAGATCAAGCACTTAAGTATGTTCACTTTGAGGTCCGTTGGTGTGCCTCTATCCTTCCAAATGTTGTTTAGTTGAACCATTTTGTGTTTTGCCATTCCTATCCTTGTTTTTATGTCCTTTGAGCAGCTCCCATCTTGCGATTTAGACCAGTAGCGCTAAAATAAAACAGTTTTTCTCTTCTCTTGAAAAGTAGTCAAAAGCAGTCACTACAGCTGTAGGGAATGGTGATGCTTTCATCAAGATAACTTGTCTGCCAACAGTTCGCGATCTAAAAATTCACTTTATGGGTGAGGGGAAATTGGTGCAGAATTATTCTATTGGCACCCGCGGATAATGACATATGCTGCCACTGCCACTGTAAGGGTTATCACAAATCTTACCAGTGACAGAAGATTGGATGAGACTAAAGCCCTTTCTCTGTTTGATTTTTTTTTCTGCATAGGCACGAAGTCTGGCATCAAATGAGGATAGGATCTGATTAGATTCCACCAGGGTTACCATGACTTGATCTTGTTTTTGCTTGTAAAATCGAGCCACATCCTGGATAACAGAACAAAAAGTTATTCAGGGTAAAAAAGGTGGTTACAGGCATTACAAACATAATTATATGACTATTGATCAATGTTTGTTTAACTCGCCCAACTCCAGCAATAAGTTTTGCAACACCTAAACAGGATTTTACATTTCAAATATGTGTGTGTGCCTGGAGAAAGGTCCCAGTTGTCGCAAATTTTTGATTTTGAGATAAGGGCATATTTTTTTTAGAAAATTCAATGCTGAACACGCTGCTTTTAAAATTTTTTCCAATATCTTAAGTAGTTTTGAAGATATGACACATTTTGTAAGATGGGGGCAAAAACAAACTTTTGAGAAAAACAGCTTTAAGAGCTTTCTCCAATGACAGACTTTTTGGATATTGTTGGGGGAACGTAGTTTTATTACAAAGGCAAATAGGGAAACTACTGAGTTGTGTTCACTGCTCAGCTCTAGCTTTCTATGTAAAATACTGCACTCTCCTAACAAGATCCAAAAAACTTCCGACTTGGCTGTTTTTAGGGGACCGTGGCATGTTACATGGTAAACTATAGATGAGCAGTGAACACTACTCAGTATTATCTCTATAACGGCTTTGTAATTAGTCCACGGTCCCCTAGCAACAATCACTTCAATATTACTTCCTGAAGAGTCACATGTTGTACAAATAATTAATAAAATAATATTTAAATATAAAATATTCCAAAATCCTTTTCCTATGCTATTTAGAAATGGTTAAACTTGTGTTTTCTGCTAGAAGTACATTTCCGGCTAGGCATGACTTTTTCGACCTTTTCACCCCCTAGCTCAAAAACAGCTGTACCGACAACTGGGACCTTTCTTCAGGCGCACACACATATACTCATTGCGGCAGATGAATGAGTGTTCTCTTCCAATCTCTTTTATCATAATTTAAAAAATGTAGTGTTACACATGGCTTACTGCATTTTCGGAGCAGTGGCTTGTTTGAAAGTTGTACTTCAGAATTTCATTTCATAGATAATATTTAAGAACAAGAGCATACACTCAATTTTCAGAGCAAAATGCATCATTGCATATTACAATACAAAAAAAAAAAATTTCAGTACAGGACTTTCGCATTGAAAATTCAGGTAAGTTTAACTTAGTATTCTGAAATTGTCTGGATTCTTGGCAGTGGCAAATCTAAGGCAGGGACTCAGTCATGTAAGTTTTATAAAATCTCTTCTTCCGTGTTCAAAGCTTTGACAATCAAAATGTACGTAACTAGTATCTTCTCTGCTGGTCAGCAGATGAATTCATGCTTGTTGACAGGCACCGTCATGTATGAAACATTTGCTCAATGAATACATATAAAAACAAACCAGATCTGGCTACATCAGTATGGCAATAAAGATCATACCTGCTCCACAAAGTCATACAGTTCAGCTCCAAATTCAACACCTGTAGGTCCACCACCAACAATAACTATGTGTAGTAGTCTATCACTTTCACTAGGGTCAACCTTTGGCTGGACGGACAACTCAAAGTTGCACAGTATACGATTCCTTATCCTTCGAGCATCTGCAATTTCCTGTTCAGTGAAACATTATAAGAGAATGATAACAAAATAAATTTGACATCAATTTTTGTTTCTCGAGTCTGAGCTGGGCTCTTTATTGATCAGCTCATCTAATCACATTTATAAAGAGAATGCACAATTTTGAAATGTCTTCTGCACGACTTATGTAAAATGCTGGGCACTTTTTCATTCCTTCAGACTTAATAATATTTTCATGGAAAAGTAAAATTAAACAAAATACGCCTGTATGTGGCTGAAATGAATTCTACACTTTTCTCTCTTCATGATCCTGAGAGCTCACAACCAGAATATAGTAGAAGCCTACTGACAACAAGATGCCAGAATTTTTTTTCTTCATCCTATCATAATCACCTTCAGGAAGAATGCATTTTCCATGACACCAGGCACTCCAAATGTGTTTGTCAGTGCTCCCACTCCTATCACCAGCTTGTCAAAAGGCAACGCATACTGAAGTCTTGGCTGTAACACACTTGTGCAATGAAGTTCTTGCTTTTCTACATCCAAGTGTGTGGCATACGAAAGATGAAAATGGGTTGAATCTCGAAATCCAGTATTCCTAACGGGTTCTATGATTGACCTAAAAAACAAAAGGCTTTATTACAACTGAAGACAAGCAATGAGAGGAAAACCAGATGTTCATTTACAAAAACAATTTTTTTTTCTTTTGCAGTAAATTTTTTTTTTTTTTTATACATTTCAGTTTGAATAAACACTCTAAAGAGGAAGAAGACAATGTGCATGATTGTGCACAGGTGAAAAAACACAAAAAGTATTTCACCCTGTGTCTTTCTCAGATCTTGCAGTCCTCTCTACTATTTTTATTTTCTGGCCTGGATCTTACACTTCATTGCCAATCGGTGAGATTTCCAGTGCATGTCTGGAGATTACATAATTTATGGAAATCCCTTGTAAAGTGGCATCTTTGGATAGTACTGAACTGGCTTACAAGATGATCCAACCAATTTTGAATTAATCTTTGTGATGTACCTGAATTCCAGTGTGCCCACAGTAGTGCTTGCCAGCAAGGGGGTAAACAAGAAATGATTCCTTGGGCTGACCACAATAACATCATAGATTTTCTTGTCAATGGATTTCAGGACACTATAACTGCTCCAGCCAGTGCCCATAATGACCAAAGTCTTTCGCTTGCCATTGTTTTGTTTATCACTGTTGCTCCCACAAACTGCTGACTGTCTGGAGAATCTGGCACATCTTTGGCTGTGATGAAGCAAACAAGACAGTGAAAAACAAAAATTTAATTGCTGCTTTGATAAAGGAAATAATGTTACTGTCAAGGTAACAATGCAATAGCCTAAGATGGAACAATAACGTTTTTCAAAACCTATATAGCTCTTTCTCTCATGTAATGCAATTCTGAAAGAAGCCTCAAACATGAATCTAGAATATGAATGGAGGCACGCATTCATCTTTATTCCTTCAAATGCATAATCAACTATAAAATATTTGCTAAAAAATGTTCAGATAACATTGCAACTCCTAGGTACTTGAACTGCTGGTTCACTGAACTGCGTACCATAAGATGTATGAATAACAAGGTAAGATTAATTTTCTGTTGTTAATGTTTTTAGAAACAACACAAAGTATTAAAGTTAACATTGTGAACATGTGACATACTGTTTATCAGGTCAATATTCATACCTCCAAACTGCTGCAATCTTCTTGTCAGACCAGAGCTTGCAATGCTTAGTGATGTGATGATTGAGTCTCCTCAAAGCCATGATCACAGAATCATTAAAACACGAACTGTGAAATCTGTGTGAAAAGAAAATTATGCAGAATAATGTAACCTGAAAATGAAAGAACTCTCTTCAAACCAAACTTATTATGTGGCATGCTGACTGAAATTACTGGTGCTATAAAAATTAGCTTGCGGGGGGAACATTATTTTCTCCATCTATTTTTCCCAATAAAATAGAAATAATTGAAATCAGTCAACCGTGTACTTTTGCTTCAAGTATTATTTCAATCACAAATAAATGCATTTCCATGACAACCATGTAGTGTTTCACCTTACCACATAAAGTGCAGTCACAAAAACAATGAAAGAAGTAAACCTAACCAGGAGGCGTGATTTCATAATTCAAGTCACTGTCCCCTTTGAGACCTAACTACCATCTTACAGTTCACTTTAAATCTCTTCTAAATCAAAGGTACAATGTGATTGTAACATGAACATGTTAATCACTGAGCCTTTGGTAGGAATCACAAAGACTTGGACTTTATGAATGCCTGTGCTGTGCTTTCAAAGGCTCTCCCTACACCTTCAAAAGGAGAAACAGTGATGTAAATAATTGCTCAACAAATTGGTCTATGTGTAGGAATGAATCAGAAACAGAAACAGGCTCTGAACTGACGTTTGCCTTGAATATCCATGTTGGCTCTTCAGACTTTAGTACATGCCAATCTGGATGAAACCATTTTGGGGGGGGGGGGGGGGGGGCATGGCTGATTATTATGCCTCATTCTCAAGAAAATTTACTGTGTCAGTTTGATATCATAAGACAAATCATTGGTTGGAGACAAAAGTTGCAATTTTGTTAAAATTGATAATCTTGTATGATAAGGCATTAAACAGAAATGTTTCTTCCATGATGATTGGGAGTACCTGTGTGCCTGCCAAAATAAACCACATGAACAGCTGCACCATGTATCTCAGCAAGGATCACTGATCTACATAAAATTCCCTGTGAATTAGATCACTGACCCAGTCAGCAGTCTTTACCCATTGCTTGCTGCCTGGGGGGTCAAAACACGTACCTTAATTTTTATTGTCCTTTGGCTTTCTTTTACTGCCTGGGGCGTTGGGGTTCTCTCCTTTATAGAAGTCTTTCAACAAACTGACAGCTTCCTCTCCTAAAATACCACCCACTACATCAAAACATGGGCCAATGTTTGGAGAAATTGCATCATCTTGGGCAACATTCAAAATGGAGCCACAACCACCAAATCTTTCATTAGCACAGCCATACACAACAAGAGGAATTTCAACTTGTCTCAAAGCCCCAGTGCACATTACACATGGCTCAACAGTGACATACAAAGTTGAAGCTTGGAAAACATCTCTTTCTGTAAAACCCTGAACAGCACAAAACTCTCTTACTTCCTCAATTGCAATGATTTCAGCATGTCTTGTAGGGTTTTTGGTCCTGTTAACTTTGTTGCCACCAGATGCAATGATTTTGTCTTCATAGACAACTATACAACCAACAGGAACTTCTTGTGCTTTGAAAGCTTCCTCTGCAAATACTATTGCTTGTTTCATCCACTTGTAAAGACTGGTCCAATATTCATTCACCTAGAAAAGTTGGGGAAGAATCCAAAAGATTGACAATATAAGTAGACGAACACGGGAATGCTGCAATTTCTAGACCCATAGGCCTATAACTTGGCTGCAGACTGAGCAATTCTCATTCTGGGGAGGATTTTCAAACGCTTCTCATGGACAAATTTTCTGATGATAATAAAATATTCAAACCATGGCCAAACTGATATAATATGCATCCCCAGAACTAACCTTGTGAGTACCTGTGCTGTGTGTGGGGGTCACAAAGGGGTGGGGGCTGGCAAATTAGTCCTCTATGGGGATGTTTTCATAGTTAACACATGGATTGGTGATTAATTGCCCAGTACCTTAAAAATAAAAGGTACAATCTGAAAATACTGGCATGAGATGCATAATGCCCAATTCTGTACGAGAGCAGCCATGTTGTACAAATCAGGGTCAGCTACCCCTGTTTTGTACGTAAAGTGACATTTTCTAACAAATTTTGAGCTCAGAATCACTCAACAGGGCAAAACGGTATAAGAAGGCCTACCAGATCTAGTCCACAGCAATGTGGCACTCTGACTCATGGAGCTGAGATCCCGATCTTATTCGCAGACGTCTGCAGAGAAGATCCCAATCTTATTTGCAGACGTCTGCGAATAAGATCCTGATCTTAATTAATCGCAGATGGGAGGTTTCTTGATTTGTGATGTATCTACTATAGAAAAGTTCTCCCGTATTCCGCAATGGCTAGCATAGACCTGCATTTATCAGTTGGAGACTATGGGTCCGGTCTGTTTTGGGTTCAATGCATGCCGGAGCATTTTTTTTTAAAACCTAGGATTGCTCATTTTTAGGGAAAATTTTTTTTTTCTTTTAAGGACTTTGCAAAATTGATGTCGTGGGGAAATTGATCTTGTTACTAGTGTGCTCCACATTACTCTAGTCCTGTTCATTTATTTTTTAATTCCTGTTCATTGAACGGGACAGAAATAAAAATGTAAATCAAATTTCAGAACTAAATGATTCCTTTTAGTCAGTGTGAACTGAACAGCTCATCTCTCTCCACGGTAACCTGGATCTATTCGTCATGTTTTGTTTTATTGCTTTTTTTGTTTCTATGGATGTTTAATTCATTTTTATTTGCTCTGTCTGACTTTCTCTGTGATTTCACACCCGACAAAATTGGCTAGAATAATAATTCATCTAAAAAAATTAATGTTTGAAAAAAAATCCTAGTCACAACTTTATACTCTGGAGCAAAGCAGCAATGATCAGTGGGGGAAAACGCATCAAAAAAAGTCAGGTCTTGCGGAGCCTCAAACCCCCCTCCCACCCCCAACCCGGCAGGCGAGTTTACTTCTAGTAGGCTTTTGGAATAGAAAAAAGGAATGAGCGACAGTGAAGGACGAACTCTTCTGGCTTTCCGATTTCTCCCTCGACACGCTGTTTGTTTACTCTGGTCCATTTTCTGAATGAAAAGTGATGTGATTGAGATGGACGCTCGGGTGGCCGCCGCTCGCCTCTCTCTCGTCGAGCAAAGGAATTGTTCGTTTCAGCTTTTCAATGTATGCATGTGAAGTTAATCTGATCTTTCTCTAGATTTTATCACTTGCTAAAATTCAGATTGCTTTGGTTCTCGCCTACTTGTTATGGCACTAGGGAATTTGTATCCCATAGACAACTCTCGCCATCAAAAATATTTTGGTGAAAGTTTCATCGATAGTTCGACTGAACGCCATTTTACGCCGAGGAGGTTGTCACGTGACGCAAAAGGAGCTCTTCCTAAATAAAAATCACAAACCAAAATCCATCTGCGAATAAGCGTGGCCTTTATAAGAATACAACAACTGCCCAGTCAAGATACCCTAATCATTAAACCTTTGTTTTAAAATGGTAAGGGATTATGTTTGTTAGGGATAAGATTAGATTTAGGGTTAGAGTTAGACTCTCTAGGTTTAGACTAAGGTAGAGTAGCTTGACTTCAATGGTTCGGGCATGTAGAGCTCTGGCCTACCTGAAACAAGTGAAAGCAAAATATGCTTGACCGTTACCTTTATCAATTCAATTTTATCTAGATCTAGATCTAATCTAGATCAGGCCTAGACTCAACAATTATTTTGGATTTGCTATACCTCATTATAAAATTGAACTTTACCTTTAAGGGAAATTCTTCTCGGCCATTCTCGCCAACTGAGAGTAGGGCACATGATCAGCAAATACGAAGTGTTTATCCGTCGATACTGACGGATAAAATTTTCCCTAGGATTTTTTTTTATCCGTCAACATAATTTCTGTATTTACGAGTCATCTCCACTGATTTGAACCCTTTCTCCATCTTCCTCCCTTGTTCCGTACGAGCATACATCCCGACGCGATCAACGTTCATATTGGGCGAGTGTTGAAAACTATATTGAAATTGGAGAGACTTGGAATTTTATTGATTTAATGGATACACGAAGGTTCAGGTTTAATCCGTTGATATGGGTTTCTTGGTTTGGTCATACTTATTTAGTAAGACTTTTCTCACACGTAGTCAGGGTTCTCAATAGCGTAATTGTTAGCATCTCTGCCCGTCAGTCAAATGGCAGTGGTTCAATTCTCAGCACGGCAGCTTTTTTTTGTTTTTTGTATCTACCTGCCAATCGGGGGTACAGTGGTTCGATCCAGTAATCAATTTAATGTATTTGGTAATTTTTTTAAATCCAACAACATTAGGAATAAATCCAGTTTGCATGTTTGTTTGTTGTTGTTGTTTGTCATTCTTCAATAGTGCCGATAGTGTTGCCGGATAAACCCAAGTATCCGCCGATAGTGTTGACAATAATCAGTGTCTTTGGTAATATTTTAAAATCCAATAACATTAGGAATAAATCCAGTTTGTTTGTTGTTGTTGTTGTTTGTCATTCGTCAATAGTGCTGATAGTGTTGCCGTATAAACCTGGGCAGTATCCGTCGATAATGTTGACGGATAAGGGCGGCCTTTATGAAATTTACGAGTCTGAATTATTTCGCAACTGAAAATGAAACCACATCCTCTTTCACACAGCAGATGATGTGGAGATCTCTCTTGAGAGAGACCTCTAGGCTATAGTCCAGCTGCCCGATTTCATCTGCAAAAACTCAAGGTGTCCTTTGAACTTAATTGCACCTTCCAGTCACCTGTTTACACCCGCCTGCTCCGATGCTTTTCACAAGGCCCAGCAGCAAATGCAAAAGTGACTTTCGATATTTTAATTTCCCACTTAGATCTAGAGGCTACTGATACAGCTGCGAAGTGGAGAAAACTTATGTATAGATCTAGATCTAGGCGTACCTGCACCAGGTTGTTACAACGTCTACAGGAATCCTGCCAGAATATTTTAAAAGCAACCCCATCGAACCATAGCTCTACACAAATCAAGGCAAGACTTCTCTAAGATATTTTAATTTGACATCCAAATCAACTGGACACCGCACAACTGGCACCGAAAATAGGACAGTAGCGTGCTCATCTGGCCTAGACAATAACTGAATAAGTTCGATTCAATGACTTAATCAATTTGAATTGCATCAGCTTGGTCTAACTTGGAGAATTAAATTATTAAGGAAAAAAAAACACCGGTTTCTATCACCCATTATGTACCGTCTCACTCTTCATGGCAATGCCTGTCTCATCATGTTGTAACATCCTGAGCACCGTAAGCGTAAGGTGGGCGGAATGATTTGCCCCGAACTAGTCCAGTGCTTGTTTCATGACGTCATTAAAATGTACACCGTCCTTTCGATGACGTGAACACAAGTTTCAGAAGTGCCTGTTTATTTTTGTATGTGAAGAGTTGGTGCGAGATCAGTTACCAAGATTCTCACATGGATAGTTCCTCAACGTGAAGCAAACACCATTCTATCCAGGCATCTGCTATGACGTCCTTAGCATTTGTTGTAAGTGCACAGGTTTTGAAGAAAGGGGCACGGGATAATCTTTTTTCCCGTTGACACTTCAGTTTGTATCGCTTTGGTAATGCAGTTTTCTTGCACGATAGAAACCATTCATACTCATCATAGCCGTCATAGGTTGAATTGAACAAGTATTGACGGTCTTGACCCAACAATTGTAGGTCTAGATCTAGATCTAGATAAAGATCTAGATTTATCTTGTTTTACATGAAGCAGTCCGATTTCACATGTAATGCACTGTGTGTATTGCTTGCCAGAGTGTGTAGGCTACGACTGCATTCAGTCTCTTTCCTGTCTTTCTGACCGTTGTTCATGAGTGAGGTCTTTCCATGTTGTGACCCGTATCGTAGTAATCTTATCGGTTTTTTTATCAAGTGATTAAATACTTGTGTTATTATTTCTGACTGGTGTCAGATTGTTAACCTTATGCTGCGATTGGCGTGCCATCACAGTGCCGAGTTCCCAAATGTCTGCTGCACTCACCATGCAAACATGAGTGGGTCAAGCCGATCATGCAATGTGGGAGGCATAATTTCACGATTCAGGCCACTGTCTTCTTTGAGGTGTAACTACAATTGCTCACTGTACCTCTTGTAAATAAAAGGCGTTGTGACAAAAACATGTTAACCAGTGAACCACTAGTTAGAATCACAAAAACTAAGCTTTCAAAGGCTCTCACCCTACTGTCAAAAGGCACACCATTGGCATGCGAACTGTTGCTAAACAAATTTGCAATTTTATCTCTTAATCTCCTAAACTGACCATCATCTAGAATTGTCTGTATCTAGGTGAGTAGGAACCAATCAGAAAGAAGCTCTGAAATGACATTTGCCCCGCCAAATGCAAACGTTGGCTCATTAGTAGGCCCTGTGTGCTAATCTGGATGCAACCATTAATTCTTTAGCACTTGGTGGGTGTGGTTAGTTATCATGCTTCATTCTCAAGAAATTTATATAGCTGTCAGTTTGGTATCATAAGTCAGATCATTGGTTCGAGGCATAGTTAGACTCCAAAGTTTCATTGTTTAATGCATAATTGAGGATGTTAAGGCAAAAACAGAACTGTTTCATGCCTACTAAAACAAACCAATTGCACAGTAGTTCTTCAACCTTGCCATGTACGTTGGCAAGACGCACTGACCCAGGTAAGATTCCCTTTGAATAAGGTCTCTGGCATGGTCAGCAGGTTTTACCCATAGTGTGCAGCCTGGTAGATTACTCTTTCCATGAATTTCAGATCTGAACCGGAGGAAAGAGTTCTGTATGTCCCAACCACCTGGTCAAGATATTAAAATAATTAAGCGATTTTTTATATTCCAAAATCTATCCCTTACCCTGTCCTTATAAATCAGATCCCCAATCCCATTCCTAAAGTAAGACTAGTAAGAGTATAAAGTGATTGAGATGTACAGAGATCTTCCTACCCCAATCCTGAAATGTAATTGCAAGTGTGTTTTTTTCATGACATTTGGCAGGTATGAAAGGAAATGTTAAGACGATTGTCTTTATTCTCAAGATATTTGTTCTTAATTCTAATCATGAAGAATTTCCATTAGGGAAGTTCACAAATTACATACATGTACAAAAGTTTACCTATCAAGTACTGAAGAAGTGGTACTGTGACAATTAGTTTTCAATATCATTTCATCTTCATCATATTTCCAGACACATCCAAGTGTGCGAATCAAGGGCACAGAAAACAGCTATACTCCCACACAGTGCCTAGACGATCGATGTCCAGTGAAAGCACCACATCTTCATTGCCCATTTTGTGTCAAGACTGATGCATACCAAGATCCAGTAATTCTAAAAGCCCATTACAGGGTTAAACATGTCGACAAAGGCATTGAATTTGCAGGTAGCTTTAAGTTTTGAAATAGCACAACCCAAAAACAGAACTTTACTGAGTCAGTGAGTGTGTAAATATCCAAAATTTGAAATAGCACAATGTGACAGAACTTTACTGAGTAAGCATTAACAAAATGATTTTCTACAAGTTTATTACTACAAGTTTATTAATGCTGACGTAAATGATTTATGTTATTCATGTATACAATGTTTTCAAGTTCATTACATTGAAATAAAGGGACATCAGATGATCCTAATGAGCGTTTAGGACACATTTTAATACAAAGGTCTTTTATTAAATGTTAAACCATATAGTGCTGAAATTTTGTTTTCTCAAGTCATGTGTGAAATATTTTTCCCTTTCAGGTTTAAAAATTCTCCGTTGCTGTGACCAGTGTGATATCATAGGAATAATCAAGGGAGAGAAACGATTCAAAGGAGCACATTGGCACTGTTATCGTTGTCGCAATGGTTTTAACAGACGAGATGAGGCAATTAAACATTACAAAACACATTTCCGCAATCCACAGACAACATTTCAGATTCAGATTACACAGGTAAATCATAACTGTGTTGATTGCAAATTTATTTTGAAATTTCATGGTAGCCAAAACGGATACATTTTAAAATCCTTTAATCTCATATATATTGTCTTCTACAGATTGTTAATCACATAGTACATGAATTCTACATATTATTGCAGTATATAAGAATTTCAAGAAATGGGATGTGAAGAGAGCTTGACTGATTTTAACAAAGGGATTATTATTTACATTGGCCTTCATAACTTTCTGTAACAGCTGAGGTTGTTCTAGCACGTTATAGTAGGGGGGAGTTAGTTGATCTAACTAGAACCCTTTAGAAAACGAAACTATTTCAGCTGTAGAATAAAAAACACGAGATCCGACGATCGATTAAATAATACTAAAGTTTAATAACTGTATCTTAACAATAAAATACTAGGAAGGCACCAGCGAACAACCAAATATCTTACGCCACACTTCACCCATGCTCTATTGATAGGGCACATTTGAGCCATTCTCAAAAGGTCAGTACAAAAGTGTTGCAATGTTATTAAATTTCAAAATAAGGAATATAAAAAATAGTTTTTGTGAATTTTGTATAATTTTTGAGAGGTTGTTTATTGTTTTCTCAAATTAAAAAGGTAATTGAGCAGGCGATTTGTACAGTAAAGTTGATTACAGTGAGCAGTCTCTTCTGTCTTGGTTGTAACTGATGAGAGACACAAATATAATTGTGGAGTATGATGAGACAGCACTGCTTATTGTTATGAGATAAAACAAAAAATTGTTAAGTTTTAAGAAACTATCCACTGCCTTATGTACTCGTGTGTGTCACTGGTAATCCTCATGCTACGATAGGCCTAAAATCACGGGGCTGTGTTCCCAAGCGTCTGCTGTGCTCACAGTGAAAATAGGGGTGGTCAAGGCGACCAAAGAAGGGCGGAGGTCATTGTCCTCTTTGAGATGCAACTACCGTCCTGTTGCTCTCTTGATCTCTCTAAATCAAAAACATTGTGACAAGAACATGTTAATCAGTGAACCACTGGTCGGCATCACTAAGAGTAAAAGACTAAGCTTTCAAAGGCTCTCCCTACACCTTCAAAAAGGGAAACAGCGACATGCGGACTGTTTGCTCCACAAATTTGCAATATTATCTAATTTCCCCCTAAACTGACCATCATCTAGAGTTGTCTGTGCATAGGAGCCATTCTCATAGCTGCCAACCAGTATGTAAAATACGTATTTATTACGTGTTTTGGGTTCCGGTACGTTAATACGTTTTTGTGGTGAAAAGTACGTTTTTGAAGAATTTCCCCATTTATACGGAGAAAACACATAGACTTTAGAGGAGAAAACAAAACTGTAACTTTTGTATCTAGGCCTACCGCTAATAGCGTTGGAGCTTGTGGTTCAACAGGCGCAGCCGTAAATGCTGCTCTACCGTACCGTGTCCCGCCGTACTGCGTATATGCCATTGTGAGATCTTTTTGTTTCTCGGGAGCCCGAGTCCGAGATAACTTTTGTATCCCCCCCACGGCCCCACTCAACGAAGCAACAGTAATGTTGCATAATAAGTTGTCACGTCATACAGTGATACACCTTCGCCAGTGTCCACGCGCTTCGGCCGTTCATCGAGCTCGGGTACGTGTAAGCACGTCGTGTAGGTCACGCGTATTGTATAGTAAACGATGGCGGTCAGTGAGTAAGAACAGTGGACACATTTTGTGAAGAGGTTTCATTTTATTTCGCTCTTACGTCTTTTTTGGTGTGTGTTTTTTTTTTAGTTTTACATAGCTTACAATCATCTTTGGCGGTGGTAACTCCCAGTAGATCTAGGTCGGCCGTCTTTTAGAATCTTGAACGTAATTGACGATCACGAATAAACTAGGCCTAGGCTTAGGTGTACGGGTGCTTCAGCGACGTAAGAAATCGAAATCTAGAGCCCGTGAGCTGGTAAAACAATAGAAAAAGTTCTAGAACTAGAACAATATGGACATGGTTTGTGAAGTGGCTTGAGTTTTAGATCTATTAGATCTACATCTGTCATCTTTTATGCCTAACATGATTTGCGATAATGGGTAGATTTTATTTTATTTTTAATCGGAAGTCTTTTCTATCCAACTCATGAGTCATGAAGCTGTGAGTAGATATTTAGTGCAAAATATTCAAAGGAATTTCCTTTTGCATTATCATCAAACTTGTCCAATAAATGCATTGTGAGTCATAAGTCACGTTATCGTGACTTCCAATTTCATCAGTTTCACAAGTCACATGGAGGCAAGTCTGACATTGTTCAATACTGCCAGAACAAGTTAGTATGAAGAGTTATACAATTCTGAGGACAGCTCATATCATAATAGTTAGTTCTTTAGAAACAGAAACAGTGGTGATAACAACACATGTATTAGCATTTGAAGCAAAATGTTTGTTTTCTGCTTCTTAAAATCTTATGCTGTTTTACATTAATTAGGCCTATGTAAAGAGAATAATATTCCATAATGTAATAAAGTGAGGAAATGGTGACTTTTCTATGTTTGGGGAGGGGGGGGGGGGGTGCGGCGTGTCGGTGTCTGGTCCGATATCAGGAGTCTGTTTTTAGGTTTTTGAAAGTTGGCAGCTATGCATTCTGATTCAGCAAAAGAGTTCTCCTCTATGAGGTTTGCCCTGAATACCCATTTTTGAGAATGGCTCATGTATAATGACAGGCTGAAAACTTTATCTGTGGTTTAAACTGATCTGCCAAAATATTTAGATCTCATTTCTAATGTCTGCAGTATTTCAGACGATATCACAAGCACAGTTTCAGGTGACAGACTATTAAACAAATTTAAAAGCTAAAGCCAATAAGGCAATTTTATATAGCTAGGCCAAACCATACATTAATGAGGAAACATTGAAAGAAATTTATTTCCGAAGAACTTTTTACATCCCATTTCCTTTAAAACACAGGCTGTAGCAAAGAGTCATGCACTTTTTTAACGAAATATCATAAAAACCACAGAAAAACTGTGGGGTCGCAGCAGGGCTATAAGCAAAGTCAAAATTGGGCAAAAAGAAAAGGTTGTATGTTGGAAAACCCCGCGTGAGAAATAAAACCCAAAACAATACAAAGCAAACTAAAGAGAAGACAGAAAATACATAAATTTTCGGCTTTTTTTAGTAGTTTAAAACATGAAAAGTTTAAGATACATTTTTCCTCCCTGCACTTACAGTTTTCTTGTTTGTTCTTGCATACTGGCATAAATATTGTCTTCTCTACCCAGGACCTGAATTCTCCACCAGAAGTTAGGCCACATGATGAACACAGTGCTGGTCAAGATGCATTTGGATCAATTGAAAATCCAGTTCAAGAGATTATTCATCCTGCCTTATCTCAAACGGCCATTAACCTGGCTGAACAAAGTATGTTCATTTATGTGGCACGTGAGGCCCACTTATTCTTACATTTTCATTTCTCATTTGAGGAAACATCTGAAAACAGCACAGCTCTTCTTAGTCTATATTGGTGATAACTGAAAAAGTAGATGAGCAAGGAGCAACGCTTATGTTACAGTCTTTTGTGGTGTCATTAGAATTATAAATTAGTTTGTTAAATATATAATTTAAGATATTTCAGGTGATTGACTGGTATCATCTGCTTATCTGCTTAATCCTTCTTTTACCTCCGCACACACAGTTACACATCAGTCCAGACACAAATTGATCTTTCCTGTATCGCTATTGCCTTTTCAGTGACATCAACCTAATATTTTCAGATGTGATAACCAGTGGGACAGTTGGCAGTCGGCTTGGTGGCAATATACAGAAGATTAAAGTGAAACATGAACTTCTGGGAAAAGATGATGCCACAGATCATGTGGATGAAGAAACTATCATGATCATTCAAGGAGATCAGCTAGAATCAGCATTTGCAAGTCATATCATCAACTCAGGGGTTAGCATATGCATCTTACCTCCTGGCCAGCTGTTTTCCTTGCAGTATCTTCTAATAAATGTTTAACCCTATGAACCCTGACCCCCTGAGCCTTACATGACCCTGCACCGGGGTTCCTGAGCCAAATCCTATAATCCTCTTCATAAGTAATTTACAAAGACATCATGCATAGACAGGACATGTATAGCTATTAGGATTGCACTGTAGGTATGCTTTGACATCAACACCAAAACGACATAGATCGTGTACTTGATACATAGTCAAGTAACGCTCTGCAACGCACAGGTCACTCTCAGGGTCAAGGTGTTAAAAATGTTTGAAAACAATCAGTTGAGCCTTTGCTGTATATCTGATGGAAACATTAGCAGAAATTCAAACTTATCATGCTAATTTGATGCTTTAGACAGGAAATTGGTGGTGCTGGTCAGCAATTTAACCCTCGTCCCATGATGAGTGAACCCATCCACGAAACGCCCCGTGCGGGGATAGCCAGTTAGCCGATCGTTCCTGTGTTGCCGATAACCTCGGCGGTCGGGTCAATCGGGTCCTTGTGAACACCTGTATCGCGTATACTTCAGGACGCAATAACAACAACAGTGGTGGATAAATCGTAAGGGACCCCTATGATAATTATTTGGATAAAGTACTTGTGATGATATGCAGTAGGTTTTATTGTGAAATGGAAGGCCCCAAATCAAGAATTTTCTGCATTTACATGCCGTTTAACACATGTTTTAATAAGTTTTATCATTTTCCCAAGACCTCTGCGCTTTTTCTGTCCCTAAGTCAGGCCATTCAGGTGAACAAATTATTTTTTAAGTCATTCGCTTAATTTACTAACCACATATTGTATCGTGACATTGCCTTCTCCCTCCTCTACTATGTAAAGCGAGAGATTTGATTTCCAGGTCGTAGAGCACATACATGTACTGAAAAGCGGTTTAATCAAAGGAACACAATATCTCTCTAATTACCACATCAAATAAAGACAACGACCAGCAACAAAGTCGGTCATTTTCTCCCAGTTTTCCCTGATCAAAAACCTACCGACAAACGCCCTTGTGCAGCATGCCCTAATATTACATCGGAATTCATAATTGCAGACGTAGAACGGCATCTTAAATACGCACATGGCCCCTTTCTTCTTATTTCACATGTGGACAACAACCAGCATCAAAGTAAAAGTTTCCCCAAGATTTTCCCCAGTTCGAACTTCAGACCATCAGTACTATTACATGAGTATGATGAATATTACGAATAGTTGCATGGTTATAAACGTAATCCGACGATACCGGTATCATTTTGTTAGATATAGTAGGGGTGACAGGATAGATAAACACAGGAAAATAGTGTGGAAAAAAAACGACAGCTGCGACAACCGAATAAACAAAGTTGCTATACAAAAATGTGGCCTCCCGCAGGACCCGCGTTAAGCGTGTCGGACAAAATAATGGCCTCACGTGTTGCATGGGGAGGCCAATATAGTGGCCTCCCGCAGGAAGAGGGTTAATTTAAAATGCATCAAAGTTTGGCCCAAATGCTACCTCAGTGTCTTCTTTTGTTTGTAATTACTGGTCCAAAGGATCATAGCTATATCCTTAAATGAAACATGTTAGGCATACTTCGGCTAAATGATAATTTTTCATTTGGGTCTATGAATTAGTGATAAAAAGTTAGGATATACTTATTTAATAACTCTCTACTTTGCAAATCTTAAGGCCTGTTTACACTGGTAGGTTTTAGGAATAGAAAAAAGGAAAGGAAATCTAGCGGAAAGCTTGTTGCGTTTACACTGTTCCAAAATCGGAATGGAATCCGACCCTTCCCTATTTCCTTTCCGATTTCCCCCTGAAAAACTGGAATAGGACCATTCCTATTTTAATTCCAATTTTGGAAAGGTTGTGCGTCACGTGACAACCGCCTGGGTGTAAAATGGCGTTCGGCTGAACTATCGAAGAAACTTTCACCACAACATTTTGAAGGCGAGAGCCGTCTATGGGATACTTAATCGCCCATGTATCATAACAAACAGGCGAGAACTAAAGCCCTTGGAATTTTAGCGAATGATACAAGCCTCGAAAGATCCGATTAATTTCACATTCATACATTGAAAAGCTGAACCGACAAATTCCTTCGCTCGACGAGCGAGAGGCCAGCGTCCATCCCAGTCAGATGACCAAAACAAACGATGCGCATCGCTTCTCCTTCAGAAAACGGACCAGTGTAAACAAGCCGCGTTTCGAGGGGGAAATCGGAAAGCTAGGAGAGTTCTTCCCCCACGGCCTCGATTCCGTTTTTCTACTCCTAAAACCTACCAGTGTAAACAGGCCTTTAGTAATGATTATTGATTGTATCAAGAAAATTACAGGTAGTTAATTGTAGGAGTAACCTACTCCTTAATTGGAATCTATTTGGTGGATCTGGAAAGGAAAAAAAGGATCAAGACTTAGAGTATAGAGAATTCTTGTAATACTGTTGTAATGCAAAGCTGTTTTGTCTTTTTTTGCCCGGTGCGTATGAACATATTAATTTTATAATGATAAGGATAGTAATAATAATTAGCGACAATTTTTTACCTATTTACTTTTTGTTTGTTTTTCCTTAGGAACTGACAGCTCTGAATAAAGCCAATATAGATCCTAACTTATCATGGGAAATTCGATTTCGAATGGAAGAGGAGGAGAAAAATATTTATAAATCCAAGGCAGAAGAATATAAGGCGCAGGTAATGTGAACTAGATATTTGCCCTATCTGTAACAAGTTCGTTTTCACTATAAATATTTGTACAGAAGCAGTGGACAAATAGAAAATTGATGCAGAAATGATGAGGCCTTTCAACCTCTTTCTTAAAGCCATCTCATTAATAATAGATCTTAAAAATGCTAAATAGTTTGATCAAGGAGCCATAACATTTTTTGCTGCCTTGAGATGAAAGTATTGAAAATTATTATAGATATATTAAGATTTGTAGAGCTTTTTTCTTTTTGCATTTATAATTTTGCGTCTAGTAGTCCAACAGACAAGTATTTCATGCTTTGGATAATTGCAATGGAGCCTACTTATGCCGAAATTCAGGGGACATACAATTAAATTTCATATTAACAGTAGTTGGATAAAAAGTAATTGTTTTAAAATCACCATTTTTAATCTCTTGAAGGGAAGCAGTATAAATGTCTTGGTAATTTTACTGTATTATCCTCCTTGACATTCTATGTTCAACAACTGAACTCCACTTTTGTGTGTATGTGTGAAAGAGAAGCACATTTATGTTCATCAGTCTAAAAGAACAGCCAAAAACTGTGGGTGTTGATCAACCAGTTGTAGTGAATAGTTAATGAATGTATTGCAGTCAATGTGACACCCATAACACATTTGTAATGGCCCACAGAAAGGTTAGAAGATGTGAGGGTGGTTTAAAAATAAAATGCTTCTCATGTTAGCGGTCCCTGTCTGTCTAGTAGCCTCACTGGCCAGTTCAATAACACTATATCACCTCCCTTCCTCCCATAGTGTAGGCCTGCTTTGTTGGGCATGAAGTGAACAAGAAAGGATAATTTTATTTCGCATCAAAGACGTTACACTTCCCACACCACTCTAAATCGATTGAATAAGTGAAAGAGAATCTTTTGGTTAACTGTTTCGTGTATCTATTCTGGCTATTTGTGAAGCACTCTAATTGTCAAAGACAAAGCCGGAATCAGCCAGGTTGAACAAATTGCGAGTCATATTTTTAAGGCCGGGCTAAACACGAAAGGGTTAAAAGGGATTGACGTGATTTTCTTTGTATGTAAAGAGGTGTAAACTTGTATAAGGAATGTAGGATTTCAGCGGGACCATGTAACAGTAAATCCTTTGGATAAAGGGAAATTTCTTATTATCTTTCGGTGTAAGCAGGTTCCACTATAGAATAAATTCTGACAAGGAGCTTCACTGAACTATATGAAATGGTCCATTGTGCAATGTCAGGTTGACTTACACTATGGCCATTTTAAGCTAAGTGTCAGCCACTGCACATTCACTGCCCCCAGATGGCTAGTTTTGTTTTCAAATTGTGTGTGCCAATTAGGGTGCAGTGGCTAAGGAGTATGAATGACTCGGTGAGTTTTTGAAGTTGATTAGGTGATTGCAAAAAACTGTGCAGCCAAGTCAATCAGTAACATTGTGTGAAAATTATGTGCACTGTCAGCCAAGGACACTAGTGCAGGATCCATGCTTGACCATTTCATATTTTGCTGTAAGCATCCTGTAAAGTATCACTTGTGAGAAATTTAAGAAATGATTATTGAGGTCTTACTTTATTTGTTGAGGCTTTTATAATATTGATAAGCCATGTATGGACAATAATACATTGACATCTCAGAAAAAAAAAATATTGCTTGATTTAAACCACCATGTACCCTCCCATAGTGTAATTTTTAATGCTGTTTTGATTAAAATAATGTTACGCCTGTACACTTATAGAAAGTTTTGCGTTCTTAATTTACAGGTGGAACTTCTTCAGCAGCGGGTAGCAGATTTGGAATCGCAACTTGCAGAACAATGCCAGATCAAACTTCATGAGCTCATAGATGCCCTGAACTCGGGAGATGCCACTAAACAAGGCCTGAGTCAGCAGCTGAGCAAGTTCCTGGAACAGTGCCATCTAAATCCAACTCAGGGCACGGTCGCAGTTATTGAAGATGACCCACACTCTCAAGTTAGCCAGCAAGATCAGCTTGTGGCTGGAGAAAGTATCATTCAAGACCTGGAACATAATCCAACATCTTTGCCTGATCATTTAGTGACAGCTGGTTCAATAACTCAACATCTTGACACAAACAGTAGTGTTGCTCATCTGAATGAATTACCAGAAGGATATCAAGTTATTTGCACGACAACGGAAGGTAGGGTGGTTGTTAGTCGTACACAAGATGCTGTGGTTGCCCCCTCAGTGGTCGAAGTTGGGACATTACCACCAACAGCTGAGGTAGGATCAGTGGCATCTGCAGAAAATTCCATAATTAGCAACCCCACAGCAGCAGTATCTGTAGTTGGCTCGGAAGGAGAACAGCAGTTGTTTACCCATGTTTTAGATCATCAGAATAAAGAGGCAGTTGCAAATGCTGTACTACCAGAAGTTTCATCATATAATCCACATCAGACGTTAATTGCAGAAGGTAGTATGCCGCAGGATGAGTCCTCCCAACTTGTTAGTGTTAACACTGGTCATGAGTGCTTAATGGAGGTTGTGGCTGCAGCTGATGGACTGGCATCTCTAGGAACAGATGTCAATGTTTCAGAAGGCTCTTCAGTGGAGAAAGAAAATGAATATGTCATGAATATGGAGGATGGAGAGAGAATTCTTGAGCAAGACACAGAAAACAAGAGTAATACAGAAGAAAGACCTGATGAAGCAAATGAAATGCAAGTGAAAGAAGAACCAGCCTTAAAAAGAGCAAGAATAACATGATACGAACTGTTGAATAGATACCATAGTTTTAGGTTACTCAGTTGTGTTGTCTGTTAGTTCTTTTCACGTTTAACCAGGAATTATGCCTCAATTGTGAATGAAAAAGCAAAAATGATTGAAAATCATCAAGTGCTAGAGTGGAAATTGCCTCACAATTCAGATTTTTTGTGTTCTTCATAGAGCCTTTGTTTGTGATGGCATTAACACTGGATTCAAATTAGGTTGTAGTAATTGCAGAAAGCAAATAGTTGACACAGGGCACAGTTTAAAGAGAAATAAGTATGAATTGGCTTTTATAACACCATAAATAATGGATTGTGAGCATGTATTGTTTGTGTGAGCAAGACACTCGATCTTGGCATTACTGTGAAGTGCATGTTTATGTTTATGCTCTTATATTCAAGAGGAAACAAATGGCGAGACCAAAATTGGGGGGAGGGGGACTTTTTTTTTGTTTACATGTCAAGAAACTAGATATCAGTTGCTAAAAAAGACCCTTTGATTCAAAGACTGAAAATTGCTGTATTACATGATTACTTCATGCTTGCCAAATATAAGTCAGGTCCATTTAAAAATGGTAAGGAGTAGTGTTGATGAATGGCTGCTGATATTTCATGTTGGGTTTAGTGTTGTCTGACACTTTTAGTCTATACTATTCTAGGTTTACAGTCTCGAACTAGAACCTAATGGCAAATTTTCCTTATTTTTTATTTTTATTTGAGTTAATGATTTTAAATTTTAGAGTTGAATCAGAGTAAAGTGTTAAAATTTATGGCAGGTGTTTGAATTTTCCTCGTTCTGACATCTTCATTTCATCACCAGTTTATACAATATGCACTAAATATTTACTCACTATGGACGAGCACAACATCTTTACATCCTTTGTCCATTGTTTTAACTCATTGACAGTGTCATATATAACAGAAATATCTGATGTGTGAGTTGCAATGAACATACATCATGCTTTTATTAAGAAATGGCTGACAAAGAACCAAATTGACTTTTTAATACCACTGTTTCATGAAATATGTTGTTGAAAACGAGTGTGAATTAAGGCACACGTCTTTGTGCAGTAACTTGTAATATGTTTTCTTCACCGCATTTGTGGTTGCTGAAAAAAGTTTTTATAAATACCAACACACCATGCTTTAGCAATCTGTCACATGCATTTGATTCTAGCATAAAATGTCGTTCTTGTCCTGGAAAGTCTATTTATGAATCTGAAAAACCTAATACACTGTTGTAATTATATAAAAATTTCAGTGTATTTTTTTTTTTTAATGGACAAAAACACGCAATTCAAGGATTAGCCCTAGCTTTATGCCCTGTCCATAGCTGCATTGAGTTCAGCAGCTTTGTATAATGTCCATCTAATAAAACTCTTTTTGTAAGTCTAAGAGCTTCCAAAAGACAAATAAAGCTCACACATTAAATTTTCCACAATAATACTGCTGGAACTGTATTTTCAATCCAGATTCCTGGGCTGACTTCAAAATGATGTTGTTTCTCACCAAGATTAGAATTCTTCCTTTCCTTCTGTCTGTCCGGTCGTTTCTAAAGCACTGGTATCCTCTTACCTTGAAAGCAACGTCTTTCCTGAGGTGGGTTTCTTGGATGCAGCAGATACTTACTTTCTCTTCAAAAAGGATATTTTCTAGCTCTAACTTCTTGCTGTATCCATCTTTCTTACTGTTGACTCCTTCAGCACTCCAGTGCATTATCTTTAAAGGTTGCTCCTTTGGTCTCTGGTGGTTTTCCTTATCCTTGATGGTTTGGCCAGTAGCTTTCCTCTCCTGCCCCCTGGCTCCCCCGGGGCAGACGAGAGGGACCTCCAGTAGCTTGGGTGGGCCACTTCGAGGCTGGGGGGCCCGGCACTGCCGCTGCCTGGGGGGACTTCACAGGGTGAGCACCATGACAATAATTAACTGCGGACTTAGACATAGTAGTGAAAAGGGTGCGTGGTATCTAGGTTAGGCGCCCTACTCTGGCCAGATACCTCCGTCTTCAGCTTATTTTGCTAGGGCAGAATTTGTTCATGCTCGGCCACATTGGTTTCACACCCCTAGTGGTCTTACTAAAGCCCCCTCACCAGCGTCATCTCTTCTAAATCAAAGGCATTGTGACATGGACATGTTAACCAGTGAACCACTGGTCGGAATCACAAAGACTAAGCTTTCAAAGGCTTTCCCCACACTTTCAAAAGATGTAACATTGACATGCGAACTATTGCTCAATAAATTTGCAATATTATCTCATTTTCTCACAAGCTGACCACCATCTGGAGTTGTCTGTATCTAAGAACCAATCAGAGACAAGCTCTGAAATATTATAATCTTTGCCCCAAATGCCCACATTAATTTATTAGTATGTGTCAATCAGGATGAAACCATTTGTGTAGGGCTTGGGAGGGCGTGGCTAGTTATCGTGCTTCGTTCTCATGAAAACTACAGCTGTCAGTTCGGAATCATAAGTCAAATCATTGGTTAGAGACTGACAGACTAAGGTTTTGCTGGTTAATTCATTATCAAGCGTGATAAGGCATAGCAGCAAATATTTTCATACCGATCAATAAAAACCGAACCACGTTGACAGCGTATGTGGTCATCGTTTAGCGGCACGGGTCAGTGACCCCAGATAAGATTCTCCGTGAGTAAGGTCACTGACCGGGCAGCGGGCTTTACGGGTAGTGCACAGCGTGAGCGTTATTATTGTTGTTACTCTGTGTGAGTATTTGTGTCATGGGTCCTAATAATAAAATCATATCATCACAAAATGAACCTCTATCAGGGCGCTTCCTTTTCTGCGGAGGAGCCATTATGCTGATTAGTATGACAGAGGGCATTACTAGGATCTAATGTATAATTTGTGTGTGTGTCAGTCAGTGATGTTGTGCTGTTTGCCATAGTCTATCCCTATGGACATTTTTGGCTCAACATTGGCATACCGATTGTTTCAGTGGGTGTGTGCCTAGTTGTCTGATCATGAATTTGCCATCGTGTGTTACCAGTACACCGAAAATGACGTGAATTGATGAATTTTCCTCTGCTCATGAACTTGTTGCATATAATGTTCACTTTTCAAATTCTTTAAGGACATGATCATGAAGTAATGCCTGCCTGTCATTTTCTGAAGAAACTCGTGAATTGACCACTGAAACACAGAGTTTCAGATACAAAATGAAACTCTTGTTGCAGCACTTATACAAAATTTTTGAAAACACCTGCAATTTGATAAGAGGTTATATAAGATTATAAAGTACCTACTAGTAACATTGTTGTAACCATACCTGTATTCTTTTCTTGCACCAGGCCCTTACAGCTGTAAAGAATAGTTTGTATGGTTTGTATCCAGGTGTGAACAGGCCATGACTTAATGTGTTTTTGTTTTTTTTACAGAAACTGGAAACAGGCAGGGTATTTCCAAGTTAGTTGATGTATGCATCAAAACATCACTATTTAGGTCTGTAATTTCATTATAGAGGTTAAGTGTGAAAATATTGTCCCCTGCTTGTCAAAATATGGATGAGGTGGTTTAATATTGTGTTGAACTGAAAGAATTGTGCTTAAAGAGGGAATCTAAGATGAGAAGTGAATAGAAAGGGCAAAATCAACAATAAGAAAAGCAAGGTGCAGCAATTCTTTGGAAACAATAATCTTCAACCATATTGTATTGATTTCAATTTTAGGAATTTCTCGGGGGGGGGGGGGGCTCCTTTTTTTCTGGATGAAAGCCTATGATGTGGAAAGTGATATATATGTACATAACAGGTTTCCTAGGTCACATCAACAGCAAGCCCACTTTAGGATGAACTTTGTTTATAGGTGCTATTTTTTTTTATTGCTGGGCATCAAAAGGGCTTCCATTGTCCTACAAAGTCTCTCTTAAGTCTTCAAATGGACAGTGCATTTGCTCACATGACATTTGAAATTTATGCTCTCATGAGTTGCAGAAGAGTAGCTGTGCATATTACATGTATGTGGCTGTCTGAACATGTGACAACAGTGCATATTTTTTGGTTATTCATAAGATTCAATTTTTAAAAAACAGTAGATGTATGGCCAGCTAATGTTTTCTTTAGAGTATATTAAAAGTGTTAGGATGTGGTATATGGAAATCTTAATGCAAGGTGAAATCTGTTGATGGGAGATATGCAAGTAGAGATTATACTTGGTATACATGTATATGAATTGAGGTGGTAATATACATTTGACGTACTTGCCATATCTAAAGAAATAAACTGCGTTCCCTCAGTTGTGTCCATGTCCCCTTATTTAGATATCATGTGAATAGAATGCTTTTAGGGCGGTCAGACTTTTTAACTCCATTTATCAAACTTAAAAAGGTATGGGAGTTTCTGCTGTGTCATGGGATGAAACAGTATAAGTTTGGCATTTTCATCTAGTGTCTGAAATGTAATTTCTATTCACCCGATATTGTCAAATGGTTGTTAAATGATTAAGCCACTCTGGTCTCGAAAACCAGGATTATTTCTT
Source organism: Onchidella celtica (assembly GCA_963931925.1). NCBI lineage: Eukaryota > Metazoa > Mollusca > Gastropoda > Systellommatophora > Onchidiidae > Onchidella > Onchidella celtica. The sequence continues at coordinate 36,611,866 of OZ007576.1, read as the reverse complement.
GTTATTTTTTCCATTCTGTGTGTTCGCTTGTAAGTTTGAAGTTTTCAATCATGTGAGTTTGAATGGTAAAGACTTCACCATCAATGTACAACAGGACTGTGTTATGTTTGCAGTTTTGTTTTGTTTTTTATGTACCATGATTCACTCAGTTCTGATGATAGTGTTTTGAGAGTTTGACTGGAATTCCAGTGTGTTATACTTTGTTATGGTTTTAATCCACATCATGAAATAAACCCGGAAAACTAAACCATTTGTTTTGAAGTATTTTATTTCCGCTTTTGTTGAATGTATGGAGTAAGGGACCGTTCACAAACCATGTGGACAAATTTTGACCATTTTTAGGACCCCCCCTCCCCCCCTGTGGACAGGTGTGGACAAATGACTCTACCCCCCCCCCCCCCCCCCCCCCCTTGTGGATGTCCATGGTACCGATATGAAAACACATTGCGAAACACCACATGCTAATATTTCTTTAACCTTTATTGTTCCTGAAAATATGATGTAAAATTTTGATCTAGATCTAGAGTTAGAACATTCTTACCTTTAATTAGGATGTTTCTTGGTTCACTTGGCAAACAAAATTTTAAAATCCATAGGGTTCACAAAATCATGTGTGAGTGTTCAAGTCTGCTTGTAAATAGTAAAAAACGAAAGGTGAATCTGACTTAACAAGTTAAGCAAAAAAGGATATATATGGTAATTTTTTCTTACTTTTCATCACTACATGTTCCACATGGACAAACTGATGCACCCCCCCCCCTCCCCCCTCTGTGGACAGAGTGTGGACATTTTACAAACCCCCCCTCCCCCCTTAGCTGTCCACATGGTTTGTGAACGGTCCCTAACCATGCTGGAAATCTGGATTAAAGTTATAATTAGAAAAAAAAAAGAACAAAGTTGGTACTTGTAATACAATACCCCCTCCCCCTCCCCCCCCCCCCCCCTTTTTTTTTTTTCTTCACATTTATTTAACTTCGTTCCGGTCTCTTCTGCAACCCTACCGATTTTCAGTAGTTTTTAAAAATATTTTGAGAATCCGGAATGTGTGTCATTTCTGCTTTGCTTACAGAGCCAGTAATAATAAATTCACATCTTATAAAAAAAAATAAAGTAAATCAGTATTGAGTAGGGTAGCAGCAAGCTGACACCCCCCTCCCCCCTCAAAAAAATTAAAACAAAAAATGTGGCCAAAAGAAAATAAAAAGAAAAATTGATAAAGTTCCACGTTACCCCTCGTTCACACCAGAGATCCACAAACATGTCCGTACCACTCACAATAAATGGACAAGTTGTGTTCTTTCCTCGCCTATTAATGTTTCTCGCTCGCGTCCGTTCGTGGGTGGTACGCAAGATAACGAATGCGGATCTCTGGTGTGAACGTGGGGTCAGAAACAAACAATTTACATGTACATGTATTATAAAGAAATTAGGTACATGTACATGTATACAAAGAATCCCAAGAGAAGAAGAAAATACATGATCTGTTGTAGCCAGTGATAGTGCATTGCTTGAGACTTTGACTGATGCTTATAAGTTCTCTAAATCTCTAACCATCTTGACAGAAGAAAAAGGGTGCTTCATTACCAAAATGCCAAGATTGGTTTCATTTTGTCATAATTCATCCTGGCCAGAACAACAACAACAAAAAAACTGTTAAGGTAAACCGCTTTCATGCCCTTCGACAGCACTTTTAGAGCGGAAGGTGGAGCTTAGAAGGTTTCGATCTCTGTCGGCAAAAAAACAACAACAAAAAATGTACTAAACATGTACATACATGTATTAAAGTTTGACTACAGTATAATATATCGATTTTTGCAAAAAATCGCCAGTCTTCCTTTCTCAGAAGATCTTTCGTTTAACGAAAACCAAGTAGAAGTAGATCTAAGCTTACATGAAAGTGTTACATGTATTTAGTTTTGTAATTTCGAAACAATAATTCTGATCGTGACAGTTTGTGCCTGTGGATCTATTTATTTTTGAAACAGTGAACCACCCACAACTTAAAAAAAAAAGAAGGAGAATTGATAGAACTTTGTGCCAGCAGAGACGGATATATAAATATGCAACACATCAGCCCAGATACCGCTGCCAAGTTCTTTGCAGAGCGACATCACGACCCCGTGTAAAATAAAATTTCTGGGAGAAAATGTAGGAAACACCGGTAGGTAAGGGGAGACCACTGCGATAAATTTATATTTTGTAATTTGTACTACGATTTTCTCTCCCTGGTGCAATATTTATTGGTAGGCTAATGGTGAGATGAAATTCTTAAAATTTTTTTTTACTTTTATTGGATTTATTCGGTCATTGGGAGGACTTCCGAATGCGTTCCATAGCTGGACAAGTGCATAAGGCATTGTCAGATTGATATGTAACGATTTGAGGGTTTAGTCAGTTTGTATCATCGAGGCCGTAGGCCGATGTTCGTGTGGGCAGTAGACAGATTGACATAAATCAGGGAAAGCCGCCGGGGTAGCTATGGTATTGTTTTCACTCGGGCTATGGAACGCATTCGGAAGTCCTTCCCGGTCATTTTTATGGCAACGGACATTTTCAGGAAGTTAGGCCTATGGAAACGTTGTACCGTTCATGTTTGTGTCATCTTTCAAAGCAGATTCTAAATTCTTGCCACTAGATCTAGATCTAGACTAGGTAGATCTAGGCTAATCTAGACTCTAGATCTAGACTAGATTCTAGATCTAGAATCTAGATCTAGATCTAGAGTCTAGATCTTTAGATGTAGATCGAGATAGACTCACTCAACTTTTTTTTTTCTGCTTGTAGTGCCACTGCCTTCTTCTTGACCCAGTTGAGGATCTAGATTTCTAGATCTCTACCACCTACAGTGTAAGTATAATAATAATGTGGTATGTGGTATTTTGGCATTCAGTATTTTGTCTTAAAGGAGCGTAGGAGCGTGTTCCAATCACAGTGCTTAACTGTGAGCGACAGTTAGACTGACCCGCCCCCAAGACCGTGGGAGGATGGGAAAGAATCGTATAAAACCCCGGGCCTGTCAAGCCCCAAGCACTGCGTCTCTTCCCCCAGTCGAGAGCAGGTGTGTGTGTTATTGAATAAACGTCTTTTGTGCCCTACAATAGACTTATATTCTTCTTTGACAGGTACGTGCTCTTTAATACTTAAAATACTGTTCTTGCTGATTTTAAGATGATAATATCAGATGCTATCAGATCTTTACGATGAGTGTAACTCTGTAAGCAATAGATGTATTTTCCTCATAAGTATATTAGACTCTGGAAGTTATGAAAGAGTTCTGTGGTTATGCTGTTTATATTGTTTTAGATACATGTAGCCTGCTGAAATGCCGTATACTATTAGCCTAACCGAGCAGAGTGTTTGCTCACAAATGTTATGTATATCGACGACCACGATATTAGTGCGTACTGAATGTTTAGAAGTCTTTCGATAATATTGTTCTCTCTTTCTCTCTCTTTTTCTCTCTCTGATATCGCACATCTCATGTTGTGTTTATTATCTTCACTCTTGATTTATTTACGTTTTATACATATGTATTATTATTATGCTAGTCGTGTTAACTATGCCATGTATACATTTGTCTTGTTGTTAATTGGTATACTGTTACACGACTGCGTCTCTTCCCCCAGTCGAGAGCAGGTGTGTGTGTTATTGAATAAACGTCTTTTGTGCCCTACAATAGACTTATATTCTTCTTTGACAGTGTGAGCAGTTTTACCGCCCTGGCATGAACCGAGTGAATGTTGCGGCCTAACCAGCCGCAGTAACAAGAGTGAAACCCACATGAATGGTTCATCTACACCATATCTACACCTTCACCCTCACCCTAACACCATCTTGTTACAATTTATGGCGCCCAACGTGGGGCGCGACTTAAAACAGTCACCTTATCATTATCAGGTTGCTCGCCAACCTCTCTCGGTGTGAAGGGTAGCAGCAAATTTCGGTGTAATGTCTTTTTAGGACCTTGGCCGTCAGCCTTTTGCACAACATATACAGGAATGTCTAAATTAGGTCTTTTCAATACTACATAAACATCGGAATGCCATCTATCTGCTAGTTTATGTTTCCCAGTGAAAGCAAGTCTTCGAACAAGAACTTGATCACCTGGTTGAATAGCAGCTCCCTGAATCTTTCTGTCATAACACTGTTTCTGCGAGTGCTTTGCTTTTTCGGAGGCTTTAAGAGCTGATCTATAAGCATAGTCCAGACGTTCCTGGATATTTTTCACATAATCAGGGTAGGATTTAGATGGTACCGGCATCGACTGTTCTAACAAACCAAATTCAAGATCAATCGGAAGTTTGGGTTCGCGACCGAACATAAGAAAATACGGTGAATAGCCCGTGGAAGCATGTCGGGTACAGTTGTAAGCGTGTGTCATTTGAGGTACAAAAGCTTTCCAATTTGCTTTGTGTTCATCAGCCAAAGTGCCGAGCATGTCCAGCAGTGTGCGATTGAAACGCTCGGTCTGACCATTGCCTTGGGCATGGTAAGGTGTTGTTCTGGACTTTTTAATACCTGTGATCTGACATAGAGATTGAATGACTCCGCTTTCAAAGGCTCGTCCTTGGTCTGAATGAAGTCTAGCGGGTAGACCGTAATGAACAATAAAATTATCAAACAAGACTTTCGCAGTTGTTTGTGCTGTTTGATGACGCGTCGGTATGGCTTGTGCCTTTTTACTGAAATGATCAGTGATGACAAGTATATTTTCTATCCCTCCTGAGCAAGGTTCAAGAGACAGATAATCAATGCAAATTAATTCCATAGGCTGACTTGTCGTAATGCTTACGAGAGGAGCCCGCTGATGTGTATCTGCCTTCCTGCAGACACAACGTTTACACGAAGCAATATATCTTTTCACGTCCTGTGACATGCCAGGCCAGAAGAATCGCCTACGTAAAAGATCCAAAGTCTTATCAATTCCAAGGTGTCCACAATCATCATGAACTCCCTTCAAAGCTTTCTGGCGGAAAGCCACAGGCAACACCAACTGGAAGAAGGTATTATCATGTTCATGACATTGCCTATACAATACACCTTCTTTCATTTTCAGCTTACTTCCCTCTTTCAGAAGTTGCCTTGCACCCGTAGTGCACTTCGACTTTGATACGGACCCTTCTATGCACGATATCACTTCATTAATATTTCTGTCATATTGCTGAGCGTTGGCCCAGTCAATTTTTGTGTCGACCTGTTCAAACAAGGCTGAATTGTCAGGAATGTTATCAGCCTCCCTATCTTCTAAATCTGTGCCACTATCCAAAATATCACTCAAGGATGTGTCAACAGTAGAACCCTGTAGGGCTGCTTGAATTACATTACTATGGACAGTGCATGGCCATTTAATCCGAGACAAACCATCCGCATCTCGATTACACTTTCCTGGTTTGTACTTCAATTCGAAATCAAATTCCGAGAGGTGCGCAACCCATCTGTGACCAGTAGCATCAAGCTTAGCTGAAGTCATTACATAAGTCAGTGGGTTATTATCAGTGTACACACAGAATTTGTTTCCATATAAATAATCATAAAATTTCTCAGTAACAGTCCATTTTAAGGCGAGAAATTCAAGTTTATGGGCAGGATAATTTCTCTCAGACTTAGAAAGACCTCTACTTGCAAACGCTATCACACGTTTCCTGCCATCCTGTTCCTGGTAAAAAACAGCACCTATCGCCTCAGATGAAGCATCAGTGTGAAGAATGAAATCTTTAGAGTAATCGGCATAAGCCAGAACAGGTGCGTCAACTACAAGATCTTTTAACTGATCAAATGCCGCCTGTTGATCGTCACTCCAAACTAGTTTAGTGCTGCCCCTCTTTCCCCCGACGTCCTGTAGGAGCCTATGAAGGGGTTTGGCAATAGAAGAAAAGTTTGGTACAAAACGACGATAAAAACCCACAAATCCTAGAAAACTCTGGAGTTCTTTAAGTGTCTTTGGAACTGGCCATTTCTGCACGCATTCTATTTTTTCTGGGTCACAAGACACGCCGTCTTTGGAAACTACATGTCCAAGATATTTCAATTCACTCTGGAGAAATTTACATTTAGAAGGTTTTAGTTTAAGTCCCGCATCAGACAATTTTCTGAAAATCGTCTCCAACTTCTGAAGGTGCTCCTTAAAAGTTCTACTAAATACAATGATATCATCTAAGTAAAGAAGACAGTCTTTGAGATTCGAATCTCCCAAACATGTTTCCATACATCTCTGAAAAGTTGCAACCCCATTGGTAACGCCAAATGGTAAACGACAACATTCATAGAAACCTAAATTCCCAACCGTGAAAGCAGTTTTTGAAATATCTTCCTCCGCAACTTCAATCTGCCAATATCCGCTTTTTAAGTCAAGTGAAGAAAAATACTGGGATCCATGAAGCGCATCTAAGGTGTCTTCAATTCTTGGAATAGCATATGCATCCTTTACTGTTCTCGCGTTTAGCTTTCGGTAATCTATACATACTCGTAAACTTCCATCTGGTTTTCGAACTAGAACGCAGTTCGAACTGAATGAACTTTGTGATGGACGAATCACGCCTTGGTCCAACATATCAGCTATCTCTTTCCTAACTTCTTCAATCATCGCATGGGGAATCTTTCTGTATCTATCTTTAAATGGTGTTTCATCTGTTAGCTTTATATGGTGTTGCGTGATGTTAGTTTTTCCCAAGTCCAAATGATGGTTCGAGAAGATATGGCTATATTTCTTTAAGAGTTGTTTTAACTGACGCGCCTCGCTTTCAGTCACATTGGATGGTATGGTCTGTAACATGGCTTCGGTGACATCAGACACTTGTGGATATTCTGCAGTCTGATTTGACTTTGTTTGAATCTGCGCCACTTGCACGGAACAAACATTGGTGCGCGTAGGAATAGTTAGCGTGCGAGCTGACGTATTCCTAACTAGTACATTTACTTGACTAATTGATTTCATGGGTTTAACATTAATCACCCCTGAGCTCACTCTGATGCCGCCAGGCAAACTATTGGTGAATTCTTCTAGTATGACTGTGATAGGGGCTGTCAGAGCCGGCATACATAAATTTCCCGCAATCATTTTCGCCTCACCAGGTCGCAAAGTTTCTTGACTATTAGTACAAAGAAAACCAAGATTTCTATCACTCTTTACGGCTGACACATGGGACATCACCGCCCCCAGGGGAGTATGTGGTATGTGGTATTTTGGCATTCAGTATTTTGTCTTAAAGGAGCGTAGGAGCGTGTTCCAATCACAGTGCTTAACTGTGAGCGACAGTTAGACTGACCCGCCCCCAAGACCGTGGGAGGATGGGAAAGAATCGTATAAAACCCCGGGCCTGTCAAGCCCCAAGCACTGCGTCTCTTCCCCCAGTCGAGAGCAGGTGTGTGTGTTATTGAATAAACGTCTTTTGTGCCCTACAATAGACTTATATTCTTCTTTGACAGGTACGTGCTCTTTAATACTTAAAATACTGTTCTTGCTGATTTTAAGATGATAATATCAGATGCTATCAGATCTTTACGATGAGTGTAACTCTGTAAGCAATAGATGTATTTTCCTCATAAGTATATTAGACTCTGGAAGTTATGAAAGAGTTCTGTGGTTATGCTGTTTATATTGTTTTAGATACATGTAGCCTGCTGAAATGCCGTATACTATTAGCCTAACCGAGCAGAGTGTTTGCTCACAAATGTTATGTATATCGACGACCACGATATTAGTGCGTACTGAATGTTTAGAAGTCTTTCGATAATATTGTTCTCTCTTTCTCTCTCTTTTTCTCTCTCTGATATCGCACATCTCATGTTGTGTTTATTATCTTCACTCTTGATTTATTTACGTTTTATACATATGTATTATTATTATGCTAGTCGTGTTAACTATGCCATGTATACATTTGTCTTGTTGTTAATTGGTATACTGTTACACGACTGCGTCTCTTCCCCCAGTCGAGAGCAGGTGTGTGTGTTATTGAATAAACGTCTTTTGTGCCCTACAATAGACTTATATTCTTCTTTGACAGTGTGAGCAGTTTTACCGCCCTGGCATGAACCGAGTGAATGTTGCGGCCTAACCAGCCGCAGTAACAAGAGTGAAACCCACATGAATGGTTCATCTACACCATATCTACACCTTCACCCTCACCCTAACACCATCTTGTTACAATAATAATAAAGTGGAAGGACTTCCGAATGCGTTCCATAGCCCGAATGAAAACAGTACATAGCTACCACGGCGGCTTTCCCTGATATATGTCAATCTGACTACTGCCCAGACGAACATCGGCCTACGGCCTCGATGATGCAAACTGACTAGACACTCACGTCGTTACATATCAGTCTGACAATGCCTATGCACTTGTCGAGTTATGGAACGCATTCGGAAGTCCTCCCATAATAAATATTATTGCTTTACCTTTGCTGTGATATAAAGAATAGGCGGCTTTATTATATAAAGGCTTATACTATAGTGATGTTAACCCTTTATTTACTCCTTACTGACGGGATTTATAAGTCCCTTCCGCAGTTTCACCCTCCCAAATAGCCTACTGGGAACTCTTCCAATCGACTTATCCACCCTTTCACAAGCTTTAATAACTTCCGTTTTCCTCCTTCAATGTGATTATGATTGCCTTCACGCAGATTGAATTTTACTTTTTTAGATCTCGAAAGTTTTGTTTTTGCGAGAGCTAATAAGTGAGTAGGCCTACCGGTATCCACACTCCAAATTATTATTTGTTCATATCACCTTCCACAATCTATTTAGCAAGAAAAAAGATAAAAACATACTGAGATGCCCATTTCCTGTCATGATTGCATACTACATACAAAAAATCAAGTCTAGTTATGAATTTGATGAAGTAAAACATGCAGATTCGCAGACGGATTTTTGGTTTTGTGATTTTTATTTTGCAAGAGCTCCTTTAAATCACAATTCCGGCTTGTTTTGGTGAATGATTAGGCTCTTCACTCAGTAAGATGGCTTGATTCGGAGTAACACATGGTTTTTCTTATGGTAATGATGCACCAGGTTGTCTTTTTTTTTAGCGATACTTAGACCTATCGGTTATCGTGTCCTCGGTAGCATTAGAGAGACCCTGCTTAGAAATGCTTTTACTCAGGTTCCCCTGTGACATGCTAAGGACACTCACCTGCCAAGTTGGTAAGGAGGGTTCAAATCTCCACAAGAGCTGACTTTTTTTTTTTTTGTTGTTATAACTTTTTTCCCTGCTTTTCCCCCCACTGATCTTCATTGCTTTGTTCTAGAGTATAAAATTGTGACTAGGATTTTTTTTTCTTTCTTTTTAGATGAATTATTAGCCAATTTTGTCGGGTGTGAAGTCACAGAGAAAGTCAGACAGCAGGTAAAAATGAACTAAACTTCCAATGCAAACAAAAAAGTAATAGGAACAAAACATGACAAATGAAATAGCTGAAGCAGAAGCCCTCCAAAATATATTTTCAGTAAATACAGGATTGATCTAAGTCACAAGAGAAAGATGAAATTTTCAGTTCACACTGACTAAAAGTAAAAGAAATCATTTACATTTACATTATATGTTAAAAATTTGATTTACATTTTTATTTCTATTTAGCAACTGTCCCGTTCAGTGAAAAGAAATAAACAAAATGAATAGGAATAAATAAAAGAAGTAATCTGGAGTTACTGACACTTTAGGGTTGGGGTGTGGATTCCGATCAGGGATATGATTTTGGACATAAACAGGAAAAAGTTTCATAACTTGTGACATGTACCATGTATTTTTGTCTTTATTGTCACATTTCATGAATACAAGCACAAGATTGCATCACTCAATAACCATGGGAAAATTGCTCACACTCACAGCATGCCGTAGGCCTAATGCATTTGAATTTGGTAGGGGTATACTGTAAACATACAAGAGAAAAGTTTGTCATTCATCATGAAGTATTTAAACAGGCTCCACACAACAATGATATTTGAGGAATGGGTGACAGAATGCCGATAATTAAAAGAAAAAGGGACATAATTGGACACTTCTCCCATAATGGTGATGTTTGATCTCCCCTCTATTTCTTTCTCTTCCACCACTAATCTGCTATTTCGACTTTCTCTTTACTCGACGCAAGTCAGACGGTCCCACTGATGTCAAGATGTTAGGATTGCACTGTAAATGATTGGACTGTACTATGAAAACCAGATGCCCTTGATGTAAAAGAAGTCACAGAAGTACTGTATAAGAATTGTGGGTTAACAAGTGTCACAATCGCTGATGTTCTGCATTTCATTTTATGAAGTGCAGATAAGGTTGTATTTTAAATTGAATAAGATCTTGCTGGCAAGGGCCTTAATGATTTCATATTGTCATTGTGAAACTTTTACCAATTTCCTTGATTTCTGGTGACTCGTTCTAGTGACTCCCCTTAATTATCTTCACGTGTTTAATTCAACAGTAAACAGATGACCAAAACAACATGGCTGGAAAAATTGTTCAGCCAACCAACCAAAAACGCCTGACAAATGTTGCCATAGTAAGGCTGAAGAAGGGTGGAAAACGCTTTGAAATTGCTTGTTATCCAAATAAGGTGATGTCATGGAGAAACAAGATGTGAGTACATTTTACATGTATTTAATAATAATAGTCATGGATGAAGTAATAAAGTAATTTTTGACAATGTTCCAATCAAAAATCAATGAAAAGTCCAGTGGTTGTTTTTTGTGTGATATTGCCATAATTGGTAATGTAAAGAAGTAAAATGATGAAATAATGAATGGTAGAGCAAAATATGGTTTTCTTACCCTTTTGTAATCATACATGTAAATTTCCCATCTAATTTCATTTTTATATATACCCACCTAGGAACTTCCAGTGAAATTGTCATCATGTTTTCATGTAAGATTGTGAAATATTTGCTTTGTTAACAAGTTCATAATTGTCGTTGTCTGACAAGGAGTCATACTTTTAGTGATGAAGCTACTTTCATTTTTCACTAACAGTGAAACTGACATTGATGAAGTCCTTCAGACTCAAAAAGTGTTCACAAATGTGTCAAAAGGTGAATTTGCCAAAATTGCAGACTTGAAAAAGATATTTGACACAGATGATGAGGGTGAAATCTGCAAACTGGTAAGTACCAAATCTTCACCATAAATATTTTATTGCAGTTATGCCTTCTTGCCTGTAGTGTAAGTATAATGTGTATGTAGGTGTATTTGAGTTTTGGTATTTGAAGACCCAGATGGAAAAGGAAAAACAGTCAATATCCATGAAACTGAAAAAATCATTTCTTTAAGTTTGAAAGTCCCCAAGTCTGTTGTTGATGGAGAAAAAGAAAAGCAACACGTTTCATCAGAGGGAGGCTTTACATTAGTGGAAAAAAGTGGAGTTTGGGGCAAAGCAGGCATTGTAATAATTTTGTGAAATAACCTGAAAATCTTTAAAATGGGACTATGGTCGTTCTTCTATCTGAGTCTTCATTTTCATTGAAATAAAGAATCTTTCATGTAATATGGAATCCTCTCTTTGAAGAAATCAGTGCAGATGTGCTACAGCTTTTACTGTTATTGAAAATATTAGATTATTAAATTTATTATTTAGTGTAACGACAGTCTGAACTGTTTCAGAGTTGCATGAAATGTAGATTCCCATGCACTGGATTTTTGTGGTGGAAGTTATGGGGTCTGCTGGTGGTGATTGAGGCATTTGTAAGAGCCTGAAAGTACAGATGCTCAGATTCTTAGTGATGTATTTAGTATCAAACTGATTTGTCCATTGTTTTTTTTTCTGCCATAGATACTCAATAAGGGCGAACTTCAAGTCTCAGAGAAAGAGAGGGCAGCCCAGCTGGAAGGAATGTTTCGTGACATTGCAACTATTGTGGCTGAGAAGTGTGTGCACCCAGAGACCAAAAGGCCTTACCCTGTCACAATGATAGAAAAATCAATGAAGTCTATGCATTTCTCTGTGAAACCGTCTAAAAACACAAAACAGCAGGTAAGTTGTATTATCTCATCTGAATCTCCTGAGAAAAAATAACCATGTTCTTGCTGCAGGTTCTTGATCCACATTTGTCATTTCTAATTTTCATTAAACTCCTTTTGGACCAGGAACGTTACATAAATGACATGGAAAGGAATGAAAAAACATTAAACAAGTAATCAGAATGCCATATTTGTATTTTGTATTTGTATTTGTAAACCTCTTTAATCCCATTTGGGAAATTTGCCTTTGTGCCATTACAGCCCAGTTACAACTGGAGCAGGCACGTCGTCGCCACAGTGCAGCGCCGGTCGGCGGTCCTTTTTTTGGGGGGGGGGGGGGTGAGGGAGGAGGAGGGAATGGTAGGGATGAATTTTATTTAATTTTGCCCGGGCAGCGGCCTATTTGGCCTGCTCTTTACGATTTCCAACTGCCAAGGTATCTTTAACGTGCGCAACGTGCACACGGGCCCTCCGAATTTTTTCGTCCTTATCCGAGAAGACTAGGTACTCGATCCTACCCCTCAATAGGATCAGGGACATGAAAATATGAGAAAAATCCCAAACTTCCAACATGCCTGCACCAGCCGGGTTTTGAACCCGGGACCCTTGGCATGAGAGGCGAGCACCTTGCCTCTAGACCACCTTGTCCCCTGCCTCTAGACCACCTTGTCCCCTTAAACTAGATATTGGACATATGCACAATAGTTTAGCATGTTATAAAAATATGTATTATGTTTTTATGAAATAGCTGTTTGACCGAGGTTACTCTCGTTGACATGAGGAGTGCTTTTTGAAAACTTCCTGGTTTATGTGAATTCCCTGTCAGCCAAGTGATCCAGTGTCACTGTGTATATGTGGGTTGTTTGAATTTGGTAGCAAAATCAACATAGTTTTGCCAGGACATACAGCAAAATGTATGTTAATAGTATATATTATTTATGTTATAAGATATATTATTCCTGTCTGTTTTTGGTTTGGAAATGTAGCCATTCCCCCCAGTTCCAGGTCCTCCACAAACAATCCATTGCATTCAAAAGATTTTTATCACTGTTATTAGTGTTAAAGAAATAAAGTTGTGATAATTGTTGGTATTAGGATGATATTTCTTTCTTTCTTGATGAGGAGATGGTGGGTTAACAGTAGAAAAATTTCTGTATGTAGGTATGTGGATGACTTGTAGTGGAATAAAGACATAAAGATCTGAATTTGAATATTGATGATGTGGGAGAGCTAAAATTGCCCTCTACTTGCCAACATTCAGGATTGCTTTCGTGTAAAATCATGTGAAATGTTTGTGTCTGAGGTTATACATTTTCCCAATTGTAACTGGCTATATTTTTCTTTTAGTGCGAAAAAATTTTTTTTTTTGTATTTCCTTATTCTGCTTGTTGTAGGAAAATGACACATTTAACCCCCCCCCCCCCCCCCAAAAACCACCACCAAGCCGCGTGCTATCTGTAAAGCCAGCTGACTGGGTCAGTGACCTTACAGATAGGGAATCTTATCTGAGTCTCATTGACCCTTGCCAATGACCACACTACGGCTGTCCACGTGGTTTGGTTTGTATGTGATCGGGATGAAAACATTCGCTGCTTTGTCTTATCATGCTTAATAATGAATTAACCAATGAAATCTTTGCAAGTCTGTAACCAATGATCTGACTTATGATACCAAACTGACATCTGTAATTTTCATGAGAACGAATCATCATGATAACCAGCCAAGTCCCCCCAAGCCCTAAACAAAAGGTTTTATCCAGATTGACACATACTAATGAACCTATGTGCGTATTTTGGGCAAAGGTCATTTCAGAGCTTGTTTCTGGTTGGTTGTTAGACACAGACAAATCTAGATGATGGTCAGATTGGGAGAAAATGAGATAATATTGCAAATTCGTTGAGCAATGGTTCGCATATCGATGCTGGGAGAGCCTTTGAAAGCTTAGTCTTTGTAATTCTGACCAGTAGTTCACTGGTTAACATGTTCTTGTTGTAATGCCTTTGATTTAGAAGAGATAAAGTAAGGAATAAGATGGTAATTACATCTCAAAGATGTCAGTAACCTGGAATGTAAAAACATGCCTTCTGTGTTGCATGCTCAGCTTGGCCCACTCGTGTGTGTGCGCCCGTCGTTGTGAACATTTGGGAATTGGAAACCGTATGTATATGCCCGACATGGCATATATATATGAGTTAACACACACAAATCACACATTTACCTTTACTGTGTTAAGTTTGTAGTTTATCAGGCTTTGAAAATATTGACTGTTTCATTGGTTTTGACAGAATATTCATTTCACAGGATTACGATTTTGTTGTTTATTTTCAGGCTTTGGAAGTGATTAAACAGTTGAAGGAGACTGAAACATTAGAAATCCAGAGGGCACATATGAAATTACGAATAGTTGTACCAGGTAATATGATTAGATAGTCCAAAGTGATTTTTACTTTTTATCACAACTCACCAGTTATTGTCTAATCTGATGGAGCTTGCTTTTCTAACTAAGAATTTTGATACCAGATTTATCATTCTGGCTTAGAGACTTTGAAAGTTGTGCCATTTTCAAAAGTTAAAAAACACCTCGAATTTGCTACCTTTTGCAAATTGCACAATAGTCCACCTTTGAATGTCCATAAAATGACGGTTTATTGAGTCACGGCATTAAAAATTATAGGTTTCCGAGTCGAGGGGGTGTACATCAAGCTCAATTTTTTTCGAGGGGTACAAATATAATACAAGCATCTCATTTTCCTTTTTTTTAGTCATCAAACTTCATCAGATGTCAATTCTTTGTGAACTCTTACAAGGGAGACAAAAATAATGTTTTTTGTTTTTTTTATTAATTGAAAAGGAGGTCAACCTTGCCACCATTGACTTAGCGCTGAGTGTCGGAAAAGGTGAGGAAATTAAGCATTGGATGGGTCTGTAAAAACAGTCGGCGCTTTGCGCCCAAACATGCCTAATTCCCTGAAAGTACCAAGGCTGAGATTCATTTGCGTATAATTTTGATCAGAGTTCCTGCCAGTTTCTCGGTCAACAAACTTTTCAACAAATGATGTTTAAGGGAATTTCATCTTAAAATGGGATGACAAATACATTGAATTAAGCCTCATTTATCTGGCTTTCTGTGTGAGTTATTTTCAAACGTGTGCGCGACATCGGAGCGATGCTCCACAATCCTTTGTTATGAGAAGGTCAAATCGGTATGTGCGGGTGAAAACGGAAAGACTATGTCTTGTTCAAACAATAAAAATACACAGCTACACAGATTAAACAGAGGAAGAATTGAACTTTATTTTGATGTCGGATGCATGTTGTTTTACATAAACACACAGCAGTGGTAGCCTTGCAATGCCAGCCTAAAAATTATGCTGAAATGGGATTTTGCTCCTTCAGCGCGGCAGTTTGGACTACCTAACTTGACGTAGAGTCACTAGGGAACGGCGAACATCATTCGGAACAAAACTATTATATGGGTTAAGAGACCAAAGTGAGATAATTTCCTTGTCAGCATAACATTTTGTATGAGAATTAAATGGGCATTATATTCAAACAGGTTCATCTGGAAATTTACATTTCATCCTGAATTTAGGTTTTGTTGTAAGGACGATGACAAGTAATTCACCCAGCACTTTGCAATAAAGGGTTTAGAAAAAATAGAATATATGGATGCAGAAAAAATGGTCCTGAAGTATAATAATAATAATAATATTAATAATGGAGATCATTTATAAAGCGCCCAATCAAAAAAGAATTTGCTCTAGGCAATTTACAGAAAGTCTTGTTCTCTCCATCTGCAACTTGTGCTGTCTGTCTCACTATCTTTCTCCCTTTCTCGCTCTCTCTCTCTCATGCACAGTCTATTGCATACATTCTTTTGTCAGACATACATACACACATGTACACACATAACATAAGCACGTAAGGCAGAAGTTAAAGTATTATATGAAATACTATTATTTTGCTCATCTTCTTTCAAGAATTCTCAGTGATGCATTTTTTTTGTTTTTAGGTAAAGCTGGTAAAAAAGTGAGAGAGAACATACGCAAGCTGGCCCTTCAAGTGGATGAGGACAATTTTGATACAGATCTGGAGATGGTAGGTGTCCTGTTACTATTGAGTCTGTAAAGCAGTGACTGTAATATGGAAGTGAATTACTCAAAATGCATTTGTTTTACATTACATAATGTCCTCAGTTTTCTGTTTGAGATTTGGATATCCAGTCAAATGGATCAATCCATTTATTCGGATACAAGCGGATTACCCACTTGCGGCCCTCTTCCAACTTGCTTTTAGATTTTGGGATCACAGGCTTGTCCAAAAGCAAAGCAGTTTTGTTCCCTTGCCTTAACAAAAAAGAAAACCTGCCGACCTGCGACCCCTGGGGTACTGACGCAAAGTTGCGTTATTGAAACATACTCCTGAGAAAAATAAGAATTGAAATATGCACACATAAAAGACAAAAGAAATGGAGTTCGGTTATTGGAGACATTACATTAAGGGAGCTGATAAAGTAAAATTACCAAGACGTCTAGGATTGGTTCTCTTTAATAGGTCGAAATCGTATTTCAAGAAAATTACTTGTTATATTTTGTAGATAAACTTTTCAGAGTGTTGAGAACAACTTTTATATCCTTAAGATCGGGGTTAATTTTATGTTTGGATGGACTTTTTTCGCAGACCTTACAGACAAAGCAGTGTGCGTTGGTCCGTCATTTTGGACTAGGCTTAGCGGCGCAGTGTGCGTTGCTCCGATGTTATAAACACTTTCAGATCGGCTCCCAGATTTTGGATAACCCCATAATTTTCGTAGGAATGATAGAAGTCATGCTAAGGCCTTATAGCTCATTTAAAAAATTTTTTTGTTATAAAAAAATGGGGATAGAATAAAGCAGTACGGAGAAAATGTTATTGTCCCAAATTGATTAAAATTTATGAAAACGCATTTTTCTTTTGTGGCAAACGAAACTGATACAATTATTATGTATAACTTGTAGAACTAAATTCTTGAACTGATATATGACATTTGTTGTTTATTTTCCAAAGGTTGTACTTGTAGACCCTGGTTGTTACAGAGAGATCTTTGATCTAGTCACTGCAGAGACAAAGGGAAAAGGCCAAGTGGACATGATCAGCCTGAAAGAAGTAGAAGAAGGAGAGGAAAAATTATAGCATTAAAAAGAGAATTGCTTCTTTTTATTTTTATTGTCATTGTAATTTTTAATATTGTTCATTATTATTGCCTTGCATCTTTTCTTCCCAGGTTAACCCTTTATTTACTGAGATATGATTTTACAGAGTACAATTTGTGAATGATACTTTCCGGAATGTTAATTTTGTTGGATTTATTTGCTTAATAGGATGAGACTGACAAAAAATACTTGCAGAATAACTGTCGTAAAAGAGGCTGCAGGGTAATTTTGATCAGAGTTGATTACTGGCGACAGAATATAAAAGTCCCATTTCTAAGCAAAGGGCTAAGAGAATTTTCATATTTGTTTTTTTGTGAGTTAGGCATCTGTGAAATTAGACCAGTATTTATTATCAAGTTTCTACAAGCAGAACTCAGACTGACACTTCAGGAAAGGAATATGTGTAAAGTCTGCTGTTTTTAGAAGGCTGGAATCAACCCTGGGAAATTTGATTAGGGTTTGTTTCACACCTAGCATCAGTCAGAGACCACAAGTTGACTTCTAAGGTTGAACTTTTTATCTAGGAATAGCTGAAGATGAGGAAAAGATCAAAGTTAAAAATTTTCCATACTTAAATGGGGCAAATCTGACCCATTCGTAAAAGATGGGTGTCCCAAAAAAGCACAGACCAACAAAAAAAAAAAATCTCAAAGAGGAAGTTAAAAAAAAAGTCGAAATACTTTTCAAGGACGTTAATTTCTCCAAAAAACAATTTCAGGATTTGTTCATTCCCAAAAGTGCATGATGAGTACAGGCATGTTACGTGTGCCCCAGGGAATTTTTTTTTTATCTGCATGTTTTTACGTACTAATGCAGAAATGGTTTGAATGTTGGGAGTTTCTGTTGTTGTAGTGGTTGGCAAACCATGAGCGAATGAAGCACATTCATTATGTGAAAACAAGAATGAAGCATTCTTAGCACACATCTTGAAAAGACGTATTTTATATTGCTGTGCAGCTACCCTGTCCACCAAAGAAATATTTACCTGCTAAGCTTCAATAATTTTTTTAAAATGAGTATATGAAACAGATCTTAACCAGAGATACATCTGAAAAAAGTAAAACTCACAAGTGTGGAATTCTTCCTTCTGCATTGTACCTATTATGTACTGGTGTATGATGTAAAGGTGTACTGTAAACTATGTCCGGTTGTATCATAAAAAAGGGAAGTGGTTGTTGTTCAGCAGGCTTTTGTTAAAATAGCATCATTTGGCTAAAGCACAGTCCTGTTCTGATAATCGTTTATAGTTGTACCATAAGAAGGGGAATGACCAATTTCCACCTCGAATCTTCATTTGTAAATTTCTGTGAAGCCCAAACACATGAACTTACATATCCATTAGATAGCACGTCTTTTATTTAATGGCCAGTTTTAATTTTTGGTTAATTGAAGAAAAAAAACATTCTGCTACAAAGCATTGAAAAGAGAAATATATGCAACCCGCTTGTTCAAACATTGCCTGGTTCTTGGATTTAGTCACTAACTGTGGCAGTGTATTCCGCTTGTTTACGGTAGAGGTGAAAGAAATGAACAATTTTTTAAAGAAACTATCTGGACAAAGGATATGAGATCTGAAGAGCAAGTAAACTTTTGAAAATACTGTGGTGCATTTTGTTGCAGTTTTCGAGGGGTTAGATTAATGACAGCATGGACAACTTTTCTGCTTCTTGAAAGGCATTTACAACCGCAGTTGTAAGACATCACTCCTTTTTAACTCTTGAATATGAAGTATTTTTCATGTTCTTAATCTCTTAGTTCTTAGTTTGTGAAAATATTCAGTGAGGCATGATCATGAAAATGGTGCAACTGCTTTTGCATAAATAAATGTGTGTTATATATCATGTCTGCTTTTGTAATTGAATGTAGAGTATTTTTCATTGTGGTTTGTTTATTGTATGTATAATGTGTATGTCGTGCAAAAACAAGTAAACAACAGTTGTCTGGAGGCAAAGTGCTCACCTCTCAGGCCAAAGATACCAGGTTTGAAAAACTGAATCCTGGTTAGTGCAGGCATGTTGGAATTTTGGGATTTTTCTCATATTTTCCGGTCCCTGGTCCTTTGGTAGATAGGATCGAGCACCTAGTCTTCTCGGCTGAGGATAAAAAAAATCGGAGGGCTGGTATGCACGTTAAAGACACCGTGGCAGTTGGAAATCGGGAAGAGCAGGTTGAACAGGCTGCTGCCCGGGCAAAATTATGTAAAATTTATCCCCCCCCCCCCCCCCCCCCCCCCCATCCGGCGCTGCACTGTGACAATGATGGATGTGTCTACTCCAGTTGTAACAGGGCTGTAATGACACCAAGGCAAATTTCCCAAATGGGATTAAAGAAATATAAAAAAAAAACACCAAAAAAACGAGAGCCAGTAGAAGGGGCTGAAGATAAAAGAAAATTAACAAGTTCAAAAGCATGAAAATTTTAAACAAACCATAATTTGATGTGTTAGTGTATTTTAGGTTATATAATACTGGAATAATGACAACTGATTGGCAAAACATCTTCTATATAACTTAAAAGCAAGAGATTTAAGTTTGAGTGTAAACAGCAAATTATAAGGGTTGTGGTTGTAGTACAGCTGTGTAGGGAGTTTGACATACAATTGTGATTTGTCTGACACCCTAGACACCCCACCCGCCCGGTGCGTAAGAACTGTACAAATGGGAGTTTGATTGTTGAGAAGGGTGAAGGTTCAGGTTTGTAATGTTGCGAACCAGTCGGAGGTGTAAGCTTAGTTTACATCTACAATGACTCAGACGTTGGTGGTGACCTGTGACTTAGACACTGATGGTGACCTCTGACTTTGACACTGATGACAGGCAGCAACAGAAGTAACCTGTGTAGTACATGTATATCATCAAAATAACAGGGCACTAAATGCAGACATTTTTAGAGTACACGTAGATTAAAGGGATAACAAATACATGAAATAATCAATGCAATCCTCTAAAATTGGGATTCGTAATGTGATTGTTGTACATGTATATGACAAATCCATCAGAAACGAGGCTAATAAAAAAATGTTCGCCCTGCCAGTTCAGCTGTCTGCTAACAACACATCCCTGGAGTCACACGATACAGCATGGTCAAGCAAGTTTTTCGAGTCATATACATGTAATTATAATAAGTGTTTACAAGGGTACATATATTTGCATGGATATGAACAATTTTAGAGAAACCTGTGTAATAAAATAGGATATTTGTTAATTGCCGATGACACTGATCAAAATGTTAGGAGCCCTTTAAGCTAGTGATAAGTGTAGTGTAACCGGAGAAATTGTTCAGAAATGCGTGTCGTAGGTCTCCTGCAATTT
The DNA here is from genome assembly GCA_963931925.1 of Onchidella celtica. Taxonomy (NCBI): domain Eukaryota; kingdom Metazoa; phylum Mollusca; class Gastropoda; order Systellommatophora; family Onchidiidae; genus Onchidella; species Onchidella celtica. Next base: position 36,591,422 of record OZ007576.1, on the reverse strand, counting down.
TCTCAAAAAGAAGCAAAATACGTTTCAAAGGGCAAAATATATTTTATTAAGGCCATGAAGTACTGTAGTCCACTTTCAATACATTCAGTCAAAAGGGCTGCAAATTCATAATTATGTATTATGTATCAGCTCTGTATTTTATACCAGCTTTGGGAAGAGCGACACTGTAACAGCTGAGGTTGTTCTAGCACGTTATAGTAGGGGGGAGTTAGTTGATCTAACTACAACCCTTTAGAAAACGAAACTATTACAGCTGAAAAATAAATAAACACGAGATCCGACGATAGATTAAATAATACTAAAGTTTAATAACTGTATAGTGAACAATAAATTACTAGGAAGACACCAGCGAAACTAAATATCTACGCCACACAAAAGGAAACTCACTTACTCACCGACCAACCACTCACACAGGTCTATATATATAAACATTCCTACAGAAAGTTCCCGAAATAAACGTTACCTTTGCCCTCGCACAAACTAACCAATCACGCATCAATACGTCATCAGGTTACATCACTCAAGGCCAAATCTGGCGTAAACATTCGTATCCACAACGTTATCGAATATTCGGGAACATACTAATATTTACTGAACGAGTCAAAACACCTGACAACAAGCGAGCGAGGAAAAAAACTACTCACTAGAAAAGAAGGTCAGGTCACGGAGTACAGTACACTCTGGCGGTTGTCAACAATAAAATGAAAAAAGTAGTGGACACATGCTCAGCCACCAGCACAACAACAAAACCGGGGGAGGGCAAGGGGTAGCCCGCAGATGCTACACAACTCCCCAATTTAAGTTGAATATCTTTCAACTCCAAAAACATTATACGGCGTCTGCACTATCGTGAAATAATCTTATAGCACTCCCAATCTCACAAAGGTAGTTGCTAATTCTATTACAATTAATAACAATTTCAGCGTCTTCCCGAATGTCATCACAAACACAATACAATGCAGTGTACTTTGCATCACTAAACCATAACTAATACAATACCGTCATTGCTTCCCAATAGTAAACAGTAGGCCTACTAGTCAAAATAACACAACGCCACCACTGTGGTAAAACAATGGTCAATGATATTATTACAAATCATATAAGGTGAAACGATGGCCCATCGTTTACATAATGCTTCGTGCACGAATCATAGCATATAACTTGTTGTACATAACATGGTTATCTCCAAAATGTCTAACTCATACGTACAATGGCAAAAATACCAATACATACCGACCACTGATCAGGGTCTTTCTTCATCATATTAGGTCAAAACAAGTTACAACATTGCAATATAACACAAACACTGCTTGCTCGCAGTCCCCATTTGGGTTACATTTTCCAAAAATTACACCAAGTTCCATTGGTAACTAATATGACATAGCATAAAATCAAAATGTGACTAACACATCATGACTCTCTATCAGCCATCAATTCAATATTCAGTCACAGATGAACTATGTCCCCAATTACAGTACAATACCGCCGCCCTAGAAATTCATCTAGTAGACAAAAGTATGGGTTACAATGCATTTCACTGATAGTGTACTACTTTAAAATACCCTGCTCAGGAAATCGGCACAGACATTTTCTCTGCCTTTTACGTAGTGAATCCTGAATCGATAAGACTGTAAAAATAAACTCCATCGTAATAACTTTGGACTGTCAAACTTGGCAGAGTTCAAAAACTCTAATGACCGATGGTCAGTTTGGAGCACAAACTCCTTTCCATACAAATACAAAGTAAACTTTTTTACAGCCCAAACAATAGCTAAACATTCGCGCTCTGAGACCGAATATTTTGTCTCACGAGGCAATAGCTTACGACTAGCATATGCCACAGGGTACAACTTTCCCTCGTGTTCCTGCATAAGACTAGCGCCTAATCCGCGATCTGATGCATCAGTTGCTAAGACAAACTCTTTGGAAAAATCTGGCAAACATAACACGGGTTTGGAGATAATGACATTCTTCAAAGAGGTGTACGCTTTCCCACTGAACTATATTGGGCTGACCCTTTCTAAGTAAATCAGACAATGGTGATGCAATCGCTGAAAAGTTAGGAATAAATTCATGGTAATATCCCACTAATCCTAAGAATGCTTTCACTTCCTTCTTAGTGGTGGGTCTGGGTGCGTCTCGTACCTTACATACATTCTCTTCTAACAGGCCAATCATACCTTCTCCCACTAAGTGTCCAACAAAGTCTACTTCAGACGTTCCAATCAGACACTTCGATGGTCTTGCAGTTAATCCAGCTTGGTCCATCCTCTGCAGTAAGTCCTTGAGAGTCTTCACATGCTCGTCGAATGTCTCTGTATGAATCAGCAGGTCGTCCACATATGCTGTCACATTGTTCATTCCACGGATCAATGGCTTTACGATCCTGTTCAGCGTGGCTCCTGAGTTCATCATCCCAAAAGGCATCCGAATGAATTCATAGTGTTCGCCCATGGTGACGAACGCCGTCTTGGGAATGTCTTGCTCTCGAACTTTCATTTGCCAGTATCCCTTGCTCAGGTCAATCCGAGAGAATAATTTTCCTCTCGAGAGACTCTGAAACACTTCTAATGGCGCTGCTGTCGGATGAGGGTCGAATACTGTGATCTTGTTTAACCTCCTGTAGTCGATGCAGACTCGGTTGGATCCGTCCTTCTTCTTGACGACAACAATAGGTGAAGCATAAGCTGATGAGCTCCTTCGAATGATGCCCAGCCGTTCCATGGTGCTAAGCTCCTCCTTCAATGAGTCGCGCATAGCGTAGGGCACCGGGTATGGTCGTTGACGAACTGGTACTTCTGTCGTCAGGTCGATGCGATGTTCACCCAACTGGCAGCATCCAGGGAGATTGGTGAAGACGTGCTGGTAATTCTTCACCACATCGCAGAGTTCTTGACGTTGTTCCGATGTCAGTTGCGTTCCATACTGGACATCTCTGTAGCCTTCATTCTGGTTCCAGCTTCCTAGGTCGGCAAGGTCCTCCGTCGTTCCACCGTTGTCGCCTTCCAGGTCGCAGTCCTCGATGATTGTCATGCCAGCTGACTCCACGGGTTGACTCTTGTCCATCATGTCGTCCTCTGCCAGTACAGTCTCAGCACTATCACCGCCGCCGTCCTTTATGGCGTTGACATGTTCAGGCGTGGTATCTCTCCTACTGTTGTCCACCCCACACATCTCGGTAACAATAGGTCTCGGTTCCATTGCCACTGCTGCTGCTTTTGACGTCCTTGGAATGTATCTCTTGAGGAGGTTGGCGTGCAAGGTCTTTTCTTTTGCACCCATCTTGACTCTATAGTCGTTAACACCGACAACTGAAACTACCTTATATGGTCCCTTCCATTGGACTAGGAGCTTGTTAGTGTTCGTCGGCAGTAGCACCAACACTTCATCTCCGGGGCGGAACTTCCTCTCTCGCGCCTTCCGGTCGTAGTAGGTCTTCTGTCTACCTTGAGCCTTGGAGAGTTCTTCCGTCGCTAACTTCCATGTGTCCTCCAGCCTCTCACGTAGTTCCATGACGTACTGGTAACTGGTCTTCGTCTCCGGCTCCTCTACGTCCTTGGTCCATAGTTGTCGTAAGATGTGCATTGGTCCTCTCACAGTTCTCCCATACAGCAACTCGAATGGGGCAAACTTGGTCGACTCTTGGGGAACTTCCCGATATGCGAAGAGCAGCGGGTTGATGTATCTGTGCCACTGCTTGGGTTGCTCTGCGCACAGTCGCCTTAAGGTCTTCTTCAGTGTGCCGTTAAATCGCTCCACCAACCCGTTGCACATAGGGTGGTAGACTGTAGTGGTCGACTGTCGAATTCCCAGTAGTCTATTCGTTTCCTTCATGGCATCTGACATAAACTGGGTCCCTTGGTCCGACAAGATCTCTTCGGGCACACCCAAACGGCTGTAGATGTTCACTAAGGCTTCTGCTACCGTTTCTGCGTCGATCTTCTTCAAGGGTGTGGCTTCGGGGTAACGAGTAGCGTAGTCTATGTACACTAGGATATACCGATGTCCACCTTCACTTGGGGGGTCGATAGGTCCTACTAAGTCCACGGCCACTCGCCTAAATGGTACGTCCACTACTGGCATACTCTGCAGGTGCACCTTTGGGGTCGCTCCTTTGTTCACCGTCCTCTGGCATATGTCGCATGAGCGGCAGTATCTCGCGACGTCACCTTCAATTCCAGGCCAATAAAAATTGCTCATAACTCTGTCTTTGGTTTTCTTCACGCCGAGGTGTCCTCCGACGATCGAGTCGTGGGCTACACTCAGTACATACTCTCTCAGTTTCTCGGGTAGTACCACTTGCCTTATAACCGTCGCCTGTCTCAGGTCCTTGTAGATCCGGTACAGTACTCCTCCATGTTTCTCAAAATGAACAGATTTATTGCCTCTATTAGTTGGGATCTTCTTCTGCTCTAACTTCCTAATGACTTCGTCTTCTTCTTGGAGTCGGATAAGTTCCTCTCTATCCACTCCCGCGTGCCGTTCTGCCCTCGGCACCTTCAGCGACGTAGACCGGTCCTTCCTCTTCTCCTGGGCCCTCGTGGTCACCGCTCCTACCAACACCTCAGTATCAGGGTCGTACGGGTCCTTCGCTCCGTCCACGTTCCCGACTACTAGGTCGCAGATGGTCTCCGGGAGACACAGCGCCGTCACTTTGCCCGTCAGGTAAGGCGTCTTCACATCGATAACGGCTTCCTCCGCCGCTAGCAAGGAGTTATCGATCCTCGCGATAAGTTTCTTCCCACCGGTGAGCTGTCCGTCGTCCACCAGTGCTCGCCGCACCACTACACCTTCACAGCCGGTATCTCTTAGGACATCTACCGCTCGATTTCCAATCAAGCCCTTCATCACTGGTAACTTCAGCTTCTCCACGGTCCTTCCGTCACTGCATCCTCCGCACGTAACAGGCACCGCTAACTGTAGCTTCCCGTCCTTCATTACCGCTTGAACGTTGATGCTGGTGTCAGCCGTCGTCGCATCCTGTCTCGACGACTCGTCCGCCGCTATCACTGTCACGAGTGGAGTGAGTGCAATTAAGGGGATTGCTACAGAGCGGGTGTAGAGTAAGAAGGGCTCACGGTAGGCAGGTAAGATAAGCGTGCTGTTGTGAGTAGTGGGGGGGTCTGAATGAGGCGAAAGCGCTGTATTACTATCACTGCAAGTTAGAAGCTCCTACGGAACGGACCTGTGAATAAGAGCCCATCGGGCGGACATAAAGGGAGCAGTCGAGAAGACTAGTGAGAGAGTCTTTCCAGTGATGACTGGTATGTAGAACGTTGATTGATTATTATGATTGATGTATTATATTATATTCGTCTATTACCATGATGTAAATAAGTATATGTGAGGAATGTGGAAGTCCTTGATATTGGATATAGCAATGTGCGCCATGAGCGATAGATGAAAGTGAGTTCATGGATTTGTAGCGCGAGTGAGTAGTGTGTACTCCGATGGAGGTGTGTTACCGTAAGATGTGTGGTGAGTGAAAGGTGAACTAGTGTGTGTACGCTTCGTGGGTTGTAAGGAGAGGTGGAGTGAATAGAAATGGTAGGGTATTATACCAATGTAATGTTATTCTTGTAGGTGTCGAGGGCGGGCCGCAGAGCCACCTCGATGAGCACAGGGGATAGGCCAGCATAGGGCCGGAGGCCACACATAGGCCAGAAGTGAGGCTGTCAGTGCAGGACAGTAGAGGCACATAAAGTCGTGGCAGTCAGGCCACGGACAGGGACGTAGATATGAGCGTGAATGTGATAATGCACTATTGCCATGTTGAGGGGCTAGTGAACTAATAATGTACTGGTGAAATGATAATGTCTATTGAAATGATAATGTCTATTGAAATGATAATGTGTTATTGCCCTGCTGAGGTGCTAGGGGAGTGCTAAGGTGTATGACAATAGGAAGGTGATATTGAGAGACTGCGGTGCCAGTGAATTAGTAATGTGCTATTAAGACCCTGAGGGGAGAGGCTGAGGCCGAAGTGCCTTTAGGAGTAACTACCGGATTGTGGATCCGAGGGAGAGTGTGTGTGAGAATAAGGCCGTTGTACGGCAGTTGATTTCAATAATATAATGTATGTAATTGCGCTATTATCAGTATAATTATGTTTAATAAATGTGTGAGTCTGATGGATTGTTCTGTTAAGTGTTAACTTGTTTGTTCGTGATTGTTGTCCTGTCATAACTTATTACATCTCCCAGTCTGGGATTTGTGACATTGGGGGCTCGTCCTGTTTACCTGTGGTCATTTTGACATTGTGTATTCGTTATATCTAGTTGTTTTTCTGTTGTGCTAGGAATTCATGCTGTTGTCTTTGTTCGTGGGATGAATGGAATTTTCATGATATGATTTATGCATATTTATGAATATGTATTGATGCATGTATTTTGATGAATATGTATTAATGTGTACTTAAATTTCTGCAGAGTGTGTGTGCCAGCCTGTAGAGGTCAAGCAGCCAGAGCTCCGATTAGGTCGAGGACTTAAACTCATAAGGCTGGAAGTTAAGTGAAACTGAAATTTTGTACCCTGGATTGGGGGCTGTTCCTTTGATCTGTCTTTTTCTCTGTTTTTGCTGTTTTCGTTGTAATTGATTATACGGGCGGTGGCGCGGGTTTGCTGTGGTGAGCGTAGTTTATCCTCTTCGGGAGGTGGGCTAAATTTGGAACTTCGTTCATCACAGTGAACAGTTCTGTAGGGACCTGTATTTTTGTTTAGTTGTATCGTCGATATCTTCTCTGTTCCGCAGGAAGACGTATTCTCTTGTCCCTCTTTCTACCTATCTATAGATACGTTCTTTTTTTTCAGACTCTGTTCTTGTTCGTACCGTGTTGTGTAATCGGCGTAGTAGGTTGCATTTTTTTGGTCGTCTTATAATAGATACCATAACCATAAATCTGTGAAATGGCGGAACTCCAACAACTAATGAAGTTGGGTAAGGAACTTGGCCTGGAGGGAGAGGAGCTGCGCGGCTGGATTAAAGACCAGCAGGCGGAATTGCGCGACGAGCGTGCTAAGGATAGAGAGCGAGAAAAAGAGGCTCAGGAAAAGGAGATAAAGTTAAGGGAGATAGAAGCTAGGGATAACCAACAGGAGAGAGAGACGCGAATGAGAATCGCGGAGTTGGAAAAGAATGCGCCAATAGAAACAGTTGAGCGGCAGGTACACAATAAAGGTGGCGTTAGGATTAAGCTCCCTACGTTCGACGACCGGAAGGACGACATAGACGCCTTCCTTTACAGGTTCGAACTGAACGCACAATTGCAATGGGGGGAAAATAAGGAATTATGGGCCACGTACCTGGCGTCTCTATTGCAAGGGCGAGCGTTAACCTACTTTAAAGAGCTACAGCGCGAAGACGTGCAAGATTACGATAAGCTGAAGGCTTTGCTGCTTCGCCGATTTGCGCGTACCGAGGAATATTTCCGGGAGCAGTTTAGGCGAGCACGTGCAGATACCAGGGAGGACTTTGCTGCCTTCGTCGCGAGACTAACGGAATATTTCGCGAACTGGGTAGACTTGGCGCATGTGGGCGCGGATTTTGCTAAACTGAAAGACTTAATGATCCGTGACCAGCTGTACGCGTCGTGCCACAAAGATCTGGTGGCTTTCCTGAAAGAAAACGAACCCGCGACGGTGCAGGAGGCGTCTAAGTTGGCGGAAGCATACCGTACGGCACATCCGTCCAAACCAGTCGCCAGGGCGTACGTCCAAGATGCTGGGTACGTCGCCGTTGTCGAGGGGTCGCCGGCAGGACTTAGGGACAGGTCGCGTCAGCGTGGTGCCTATAGCGGGCAAGCCCAGGGGCAGCGTAGGGGCTATCACCAATCACCGGCATATGGATCCGGTAAGTTTGACCGAGCAGGAGGGCTAGGTCGCGGTAATGGCCGGGGGCGATTTGTGACCTTTGCCGATGACCGACGGCATAGGGACTCTAGTTCCGGTCGCGAGGGGTCACGGGGACCCAGGCCTAGTGCAGCACAGGGAGCGGAGTGTTGGACTTGCGGACGCGTGGGTCACTTTTCACGCGAGTGTAGGGCCGCGAAGTGTTGGAACTGCGGTAGAGCAGATCACATCAGCGTGAATTGCCCTGCAGGTAGGATAGCGGCGAACGTGGACAGTAGCTCCAGTCCATGTTCCCCAAATAAATTTCATCATGGGGCTGCGTGTGTTACATCGGACAACGGAGGCGGACAGTATTCTAAGTGTCCCAGTTGTGAGAAGTTATTATCTTCCGGTGTTTTACCTTGTGGGAGAAAGATCCCCGTTATAAATTCATGTCATACAGGAGGTGGTCTTAGGGTTTATCCGGGGTTTGTTGGGGACGAACCGGTCTCGGTTTTACGAGGTACAGGATCTACCGTTGTAGGAGTGCATAGGGACTGCATTCGGGATTCACAGCTTACAGGTGAGACTGTCCCGTGCATCCAATTTTCGGGGGCCATTGAGAAATTGCCCATGGCAAGAATAATGATAGATACACCTTTCCTTAGCGGGGAAGTCGAAGCAGTCGTTGGTTGTTTTCCAGTCGCCCAGCTCATCATTGGGAATGTATCACGGGTAGTTTCCCCTTCCGATGAGAACGTGCAAGCATGGTCGCAATCAAAAGGTATTGACTTTTGCGCCGCGGTCGAAACACGTCGACGGGTAGCTGATAAAGATAAGATTAGACCTTTGGCGACGCCAGCGGTCAACCTAGATATCACGCCAGAGCGCTTGGCGAGATTACAAAGGGAGGATCCATCGTTAAACCCATGTTTTGGGGAAGCGCGAACCGAGAAAACGAGGAAATATAAGAACACGTCATCTTCTTTTTTTGTCCACTGGGGCATTCTGTTCCGTATGTACGTCACAGTGGCTTCCGTTCAAAAGCAGGTCGTCGTGCCACGGTCGTTAATTGCTACAGTATTGCGTCTGGCCCATGATGTTCCATTAGCGGGTCATATGGGAAGTACTAGAACCAAGGAGAGAGTTCTGAAAGATTTTTATTGGCCGTCAGTATACAGAGATGTGCGGTTATATTGTAGGACGTGCAGTGCGTGCCAAAAGACGACGCATAGGGGTCGTACACCCCAGGCTCCTCTTCAAAAGATCCCCACGGTTTCGGAACCGTTTAAAAAGGTTTCTATAGACCTTGTTGATTTAAGAGAAAGATTATCTTCAGCGCGCACTAGGGCAGAAGAAGCTTCTGGTATCGCTTCGAAAAGAGCAAAAGACTATAAGGATAAAGGTTCCAAACTGAGAATTTTTAAGCCAGGAGACAAGGTCCTATTGTTGTTACCTACGGACCATAATAAGTTATTGATGACATGGAAAGGTCCTTATGTTATTGAGCGAATTGTTTCGAAGGTAGATTACGCTATCCACATTGATGGATCAGTAAAGGTTTTCCACGTTGATATGCTGCAGAGGTTTCATGAGAGACCAGAGTATCTGTATTCTCATACTAGTGTTGAAGGACATACCTAATGTCGTGTCATTCTTTGACGATATAGCATGCCATACGTCGACATGGTCTGATCATATTCAGACACTAACAGTAATTTTTCAACGATTACGTCATGTTGGGTTAACTGCTAAACCCGCAAAGATGGATTTGGCATGTCCAGAGATAGTATTCTTAGGACATATCGTGGGTAGAGGTGTTCAGAGACCTGAAGTAACAAAAATTGACAAGTTAGTAGGGTTGCAAATCCCTAAAACAAAGAAACAAGTCAGAAGCTTAGTGGGAATTTTAAATTATTACAGAAAGTTCATTCCAAATTTTTCCTCCTTGTCATCTTCTCTTACTGACCTTACTAAGAAGGGACAACCCGATAAGGTCCAGTGGACGTCTGAATGTCAGACAGCATTTGATAATTTGGTGACAGCATTATCATCGTCACCCATTCTGATATTACCCGATTTTCGATCTAATTTTATCCTCAGAACGGATGCGTCGGACTCTGGTGTCGGCGCTTGTCTTCTACAGGAGAAGAACGAATGTCTCCATCCTGTATGTTATGTCAGTAGGAAGTTATTGCAGAGAGAAAGAAAGTATTCTGTGATAGAGCGTGAGTGTCTTGCCATTGTGTGGTCCGTCCAGAAATTAGGACGTTATCTCATGGGACGAGAATTTTGTATCCAGACAGACCACAAGCCACTGACATTTTTGTCGAAGAATCGTTCGTCCAGCCCACGCTTGTCTAGATGGGCATTGGCTTTGCAGCCGTATACCTTCGTTATTCAACCAATTCCAGGAACCAGCAATCATATCGCCGACTACCTTAGTCGAGCCTAGGGGAAGATTTCAGGAGCTTATACATCGGAGGACAGGAACATTGACAGGATCTGTGTGAATGAGTCGACTTTAAAATATTGACATTATAAATATGATATGAAGAATGGTTGATAGGTTGAGTGGTTTTTGATTCCGTATTAAGTATTGTGATTAGTTAGCTATTCATGATGTGACACATATATGCATATTGCAGACCATATTGATCCCCATATTTTCCCCTGATTTCGGTATTCTATATACTAGGGGAACTGCTAGGTCAGTTTTTTTTAGTGTAGGTATTGCTCACGCTCACTCGTTGACAGTCATCTTGATGCGATTTGAAATTAATTGCATTAATTTTTTTCGGGTGGGGGATGATGTCACGAGTGGAGTGAGTGCAATTAAGGGGATTGCTACAGAGCGGGTGTAGAGTAAGAAGGGCTCACGGTAGGCAGGTAAGATAAGCGTGCTGTTGTGAGTAGTGGGGGGGTCTGAATGAGGCGAAAGCGCTGTATTACTATCACTGCAAGTTAGAAGCTCCTACGGAACGGACCTGTGAATAAGAGCCCATCGGGCGGACATAAAGGGAGCAGTCGAGAAGACTAGTGAGAGAGTCTTTCCAGTGATGACTGGTATGTAGAACGTTGATTGATTATTATGATTGATGTATTATATTATATTCGTCTATTACCATGATGTAAATAAGTATATGTGAGGAATGTGGAAGTCCTTGATATTGGATATAGCAATGTGCGCCATGAGCGATAGATGAAAGTGAGTTCATGGATTTGTAGCGCGAGTGAGTAGTGTGTACTCCGATGGAGGTGTGTTACCGTAAGATGTGTGGTGAGTGAAAGGTGAACTAGTGTGTGTACGCTTCGTGGGTTGTAAGGAGAGGTGGAGTGAATAGAAATGGTAGGGTATTATACCAATGTAATGTTATTCTTGTAGGTGTCGAGGACGGGCCGCAGAGCCACCTCGATGAGCACAGGGGATAGGCCAGCATAGGGCCGGAGGCCACACATAGGCCAGAAGTGAGGCTGTCAGTGCAGGACAGTAGAGGCACATAAAGTCGTGGCAGTCAGGCCACGGACAGGGACGTAGATATGAGCGTGAATGTGATAATGCACTATTGCCATGTTGAGGGGCTAGTGAACTAATAATGTACTGGTGAAATGATAATGTCTATTGAAATGATAATGTGTTATTGCCCTGCTGAGGTGCTAGGGGAGTGCTAAGGTGTATGACAATAGGAAGGTGATATTGAGAGACTGCGGTGCCAGTGAATTAGTAATGTGCTATTAAGACCCTGAGGGGAGAGGCTGAGGCCGAAGTGCCTTTAGGAGTAACTACCGGATTGTGGATCCGAGGGAGAGTGTGTGTGAGAATAAGGCCGTTGTACGGCAGTTGATTTCAATAATATAATGTATGTAATTGCGCTATTATCAGTATAATTATGTTTAATAAATGTGTGAGTCTGATGGATTGTTCTGTTAAGTGTTAACTTGTTTGTTCGTGATTGTTGTCCTGTCATAACTTATTACATCTCCCAGTCTGGGATTTGTGACAATCACTACGGCCGCCGCCGCCTTGTTCGGCTTGCCTCGTCCCATATCCTTCTGGGCTGGACACATCCTCCGAACGTGGCCTGGCTTTCCACAAAGGTAACATTTCAACTCACCTTTGTCGTTTAACTTGGTACGACACTCCGTCGCCTTGTGTCCCGGCCTCTGGCACCTATGGCAGACCTGTGGGCTTCTGTCTCCGTTGGGCCTCTGTCGCACTGGCCGGCTCTGCAGTCTGGCGCTCCCGCTGAGCGTCCGGTTCCTCGCTACCAGGTACGCCTCCGCTGAATCTGCGATGTCCTGTAGCGTCTTTGGTTTCCTCTCCCTCACATGGGTTGCAAGGTCTGGTGGGGAAACATCCATGAACTGCTCTCTAACGAACAGATCTCTCACTCCTTCGTAGGTCTACTCCGTCTTCGACAGCTTTATCCACCTCTCTAGATAGGTCTTGATCCTGGTCAAAAACATTCCAACATCTTCTCCATCTTCAGGCTTACCTTGTCTGAACATGAGTCTGTATCCGTCCTCTGACAGGTTGTACCTCTTCTGCAACGCTTCCTTGACCTTGTCGTAGTCCTTGGCTTCGTCGATCGGTAGTCTGCAGAAGCACTCCAAAGCTCTCCCGGTCAGCAGGGCAGACAGTGATGTCGTCCAGGTGGATCTGGGCCATTCAGCTGTCTCGGCAAACCTCTCAAACCGCAGCAACCAGCTATCCAGATCGTTCTTCTTGTCCTGAAATGCAGGTAGCTTGGGTCTCTTGGAACTAGCGTGGTCGTCGGTCTTCTGCGTTGAGTCGTTGCCTCCACGTTGCTGGCGCATCCTCTCTATCTCCAACTCGTAGTTCATCTTTTCCCTTTCCAGCTGTCGTTCAGCCTCCTTCTCCTGTCGTTCAGCCTCCTTCTCCCGAGCCTGTCGTTCAGCCTCCAGCTGTCTTTCTCTTTCTAGGCCTTCACGGAGGTAGTCCCGTCTCTCCTGCCCAGTGAGCTCCATAGCGTCCGCTTCCTGGCTAAGCCTTCCAATAACCTCCGACATGTTGTAGATAGCTTGTCGATGATATTCCTACAATAAACTATGTAAATAAATCTAGTAATTTTGATCTGGTCCGCTCGAATATGGTCGGATCCCGGACGAGCCCACAATATGTAACAGCTGAGGTTGTTCTAGCACGTTATAGTAAGGGGGAGTTAGTTGATCTAACTACAACCCTTTAGAAAACGAAACTATTACAGCTGAAAAATAAATAAACACGAGATCCGACGATAGATTAAATAATACTAAAGTTTAATAATTGTATAGTGAACAATAAATTACTAGGAAGACACCAGCGAAACTAAATATCTACGCCACACAAAAGGAAACTCACTTACTCACCGACCAACCACTCACACAGGTCTATATATATAAACATTCCTACAGAAAGTTCCCGAAATAAACGTTACCTTTGCCCTCGCACAAACTAACCAATCACGCATCAATACGTCATCAGGTTACATCACTCAAGGCCAAATCTGGCGTAAACATTCGTATCCACAACGTTATCGAATATTAGGGAACATACTAATATTTACTGAACGAGTCAAAACACCTGACAACAAGCGAGCGAGGAAAAAAACTACTCACTAGAAAAGAAGGTCAGGTCACGGAGTACAGTACACTCTGGCGGTTGTCAACAATAAAATGAAAAAAGTAGTGGAAACATGCTCAGCCACCAGCACAACAACAAAACCGGGGGAGGGCAAGGGGTAGCCCGCAGATGCTACAGACACAAATTTCTTAGTGAACTGGATACGTGTAATAAATGTAATACATGTAGCTATTCTTCTGTAAAAATTCAGTCACAATGTTTTATGATAATAATAATAATAATACACAGCATTTATATAGCGCTTCATCTCGTTAACAACCAGGCTCTAAGCGCTTTACAACATTTATATCATATAATCACACACACAATACACAGGTATGCGTAGGAAAAAAAAAATCGACATTCAAAGTGTAAAAAGATGACTCTTCTGCTGATGTTTAAAAGTCATAAAATCTTCAGTTTCTCTCGAAAACAGAGGCAGAGAATTCTAAATCTGAGGCCCTTGAAAAGAAAAAGATTTTTGACCAGAATCCAAAGATCATCCAGTGATAATTAGCGCAACTCACATAAGATCAATATGTCTACAAAGACGTTTTAAAAATACGTGTACGGTAGTACATAAATTGTCTATAAATTTACACATACACCAAGCTTTATGACTGCACTTTATTATAAGATGAATAATAATGATTACACTCGCTCATAACGCTCATAATACATGTATAAAATCTGTAAAAATAAATCCTGGGGTGCGAAGGGAGACATTTATTACAATAACTTAAGGCTTTGCCCGGCCAGCCTCCTTACGTCAGTCCGACGTAGATTTGTACACATATTCCGCAGGGTCAGTAGGATTACCGTGGGATGGGAGGGGGAGGGGCGGGTTCCCCACATCGGGGGCCGGGGGGGGGGGAGGGGTTCCCCAGATCAAACCTCGTCGGCTTGAGCAATTGTGGGATGGCCGTGACGATAATTTATACGACATTACGTTGTAGGGTACAAGTTGAATAAACTGATTTAAAATTTGAAATTCACGCTTTTCAAAATTATTATTTGGGGGCCTCACAGCATAGGAAATCGTAGTCCGGTCTTGCAAAGATGAGGGGGGGGGGGCGTAGGCCTACCTTGTTTCAGTTATGAATTAAAAAAATTAATTTCATTTGCTTGTTTTAAACAAAGCAAAAAAAGTTGTTGGATAAAAATTGAACATAGGTTATTTTATTGAATGAAACAACCAAACAGTCTGTGGAAAAATGCCATTCAGGGCCCTAAAACATCAAGGCCTTGTCCGTGACACAGCATACAGAGACGAACCGTTGCTTGGCAAACTTGGCGTGATTAAAGAACAAATTTAAAAAATCGAAAATGTCAATATTTACCTTAAACATCGTCATACAAACGATATAAAAAAAAGTATTTCCATTATATAACAGGGGTGGCCAAACTTGCTTAATGTTAGAGCCACATACGATAAACTTCGAATGTTCGAGAGCCACAAGATGTGCACAAAATTTACACGCATGTTTCTATTTAATGTTACATTTAGTACAAACATTTTATTTAAATAAGAAATATACTAGACAGCATTAAAAACGTACCACAATAAAACTTGTCATAAAAGTTTGCATGTTGTCTTTACCTATGTTTTTTGATCATTTATGTTGATCCGAGGATGTTGAGCTTTGTATGCCAGTGTTGTTTTGTTGACTTTACAGCAACTTTGCACTGCACGTGGGTCACGTGAAAAATAACATTTCAGTCGATTGTATCGCTATGAATTTAAAAAGGTCGCTGAAAATGAACCACAAGCAACCGCAAGTAACTTGGGAACAAAACGCCAGTGTCAGATTTTGATTCAATGTTGAATTTATAGTGATTCCACCATGCAGCTTTTCTTGCTCAAAGCGCGTAATCAAAGAATTGGCGGTGTTAGACCCTGAATGGCCACAGTAGCTGTGTTTTTGTGCTAATGATAAATGTCTGTATGCGTTGTTTGGTGTCCCATCGTCATTTCTGCAACCACATGTCTGAATTGTTGTCTGGTTATGATATGGCCGATTAGTGGACGTCGATTTAAGAGACCAGCAGCTCGTAGTCTTTGATTATTAATAGCTCCATGGTGTGTACTTATCGTATTTAATTTACACACGCGCAATTTGTGAACATAGAATGGGAAAAGGAATGGTTCTTTTCGGTATTCTGCGTCTCGGGAAACACTCTTTCTTTTTACCACTTGATGGATTTTTGACGTTTCTGTGCATAGGAAAACACATCATAATGGTAACCCCTTGTTTTCTTCGACAGTCATTTATACAGTCTAAGCCACGGTATCTGGTGTATGTCTGTGAGGGAGTCTGTGGTGGTTGGGCGGATAGACAAGAAGGTATCGTCGCTGGCTTTCTACTGGCATCACTGACAGGCCGTCAGTTTCATATTCTACATGAAAAGCCATGTTCTATCACAGGTAAAAACCTTTCTTAAAAGGCTGAAAACAAAGGGGGTTGTAACTGGCTTTCTACTGGCATCACTGACAGGTCGTCAATTTCATATCGTACACGAAAAGGCGTGTTCTATCACAGGTAAAAAACCTATTTTAAAACGCTGAAAACAGAGGGTTGTAATGTAACTGGATTTCTTCTGGCATCACTGACAGGTCATTAGTTCTATATCCTACATGAAAAGCCGCGTTCTGTTACAGATAAACCGTCTTACAAAGTGCTGAAAAAGCTTTTGTCACTGAATTTCTACCAGCATCACTGACAGGTCGTCAGTTTTATAATCCTACATGAAAATCCATGTTCTGTCACAAGTAAAACATACTTTAAAAGTAAAACAAAGGGTGGGGGGGGGGGGGTGCGGGTGTAGCTGGATTTCAATTGGCATCACTGACAGGCCACATATCCTACATGAAAAGTCATGTTCTATTATTGTACAAGTAAAAACTACATTTAATATCTATTTTTCCAAACATACATTTTTAAGGCCATTTCGTCCTCCCGTGGTGCCTTCTTTCAGCTTTCATGTTTAAATTTTTTTTATTTTAAATGGCCTTTCTATGGCGTTCAATTAGGTGCACTTTTCCCTAATACATACTAGAAACAGCGTGCGTAGAGCACTAATGCACATTGGATACTGTATTTGAGAGGGAGGATGGGAGAGAGGCGGGGTTTGAGTTTGGAGAAAACACATTGACACGACAACGGTCACATTGTGCTAGGAAGAAGCAAGACGATAGATAGAATAGAACAGACTGATAGGACAGAAAGAGGCCCTACCAGAAGTGCCGACCACCCACCCACAGGGAGGAGGGGGGGGGTAGGGAGAGAAAGAGAAAGAGAAACAGGTTTTCCCAGGGCAAGACATGGAGCTTCAGCCACTGACAGTATAATTACGACACAGTAGTCAGCTTTTTCTGCGAGTTAAGTTTGTGTATAATATTTTGACCCCGGCTGAGTGACTCTTTTGATTTAATTCTTTCATGGCAGTAAGGGTAAATCATTTCGTACATTCCACAGTCTCTGTGAGAATACATATGGTGTTAAATGATTATTTTTGTCAGTGGCATAATGTGTTGCACATTTATATCTCGCGACCTTATTTCTGGTTTGTTCTATCTCCATTTTCTTCTGAAAAACTGGAGATCTTTGAGTATGTAGAAGAAGTATAACAAATTCACATTTTGACAATTGTTTAAATTGTGTTCCGGCACTTATCAAGCTAGTTTGCAGTTCTGACTTATTTTCACTCCTTATCGTAATACTAAAGCCGCAAACGTTGAACATCGGATTTCTGGTTTCTGCAAAAAGTGGAGATGGAATAAACAAGAATTATCACACCTGTTCCGTTTGCTTCCATGTTTTCCTGGGCCACAATTTATTATTTTTTGTACACATTTTTTTTTCTTTCATAAGTTAGAGATTATTTCCCTCAACAGATGCATATGTACCCAACAAGGTAGATTGGAAGTTGACGCCCACATTGTTGCGAGCACTGAGAAGCAGCTCAACAACGAAGTTGGCAGTACTTGATCACAGAGTAAGTCACTACCATTCATTTTTTTGTTTACCAAGGGGACAAAGTACGATAAAATGAGATCATTCTTTGTGCCTCTTTAAAGGATCGTGCACGCTTCGTCAGAGGCAGTGCCAACTTTTTGGCACACTGCATTGCACAGAAAATAAGATAAAACGAGGACCAATTTCTTTTGCAGAGGCAATTTCAACGTCAGGATATGAAAATGTTTACAATATCTAATTTACAATAAGTGTCTTCACAAAACAAAGGACATGTAATTGGCAGGTCAGAGAGAGAGAGAGAGAGAGAGAGAGAGAGAGAGAGAGAGAGAGAGAGAGAGAGAGAGAGAGAGAAAGAGAGAAAGACAGAGAGAGAGACAGACAGACAGACAGACAGACAGACAGACAGACAGAGAAAGAGAGAGATTTCATCCGCCTATGTTCTATCTTATTCTAAAGATATATGTTTTTGATCTTTCTTCAGTATGATGGTAAATTAAGAAACCACATTTAAAATGGGGAAAAATGCCCAGAGGTTTGTTACGACGAATTATACAAAACTAGCTGAGGCACCCGGCATTATCCGAGTAAACCTGTGAATCCACCGTTCGATTTCTCTCTCTTCAGTCTAGAAAACTTCCCATATCCTAGAGCCTTACTACAGATTTCATGCGCACCAGCACACAACGCACTCATTTCTGGTAGGGATTTGCACTTCCGATGTCTTTCAGTTTCAACTTCAAAACAAACATAATGCGCATGCGCGGCTTCAATGAAATCTTAAAATGGCGAACCATGACTCGAAATAGATCTAAAATTGGGGAAACAATAAATTTCCAATAAAAAAAACTACACCGATTTGAGACTTCTATTAAAAACTGTGCACCCTTACATCCATTCTGATGCACCATATAAAATTTGCAGTCTGAGTGTTGAGTGGTTCATAAGCCTTTTGCAACGAAAAATCTCAAGTCCACAAATATATATAGTATAGATTACAAATGCAGCGGGTCCTATCGTCAACTACGGTTATGGCTGAACAATGAAGAAAACTCAGTATTTTCTGCTTTCGGCATTGTAAAATTAACCATTGTTGACATCTCCCATGCACTGGTCGCGAGGTGGCGATGAGAAACCCGTGTACGCAAACCGGCCCAGCCATCTCATCTCATCGTATCTACCTTGACAGCTATCTAAATGAAATCAGACGCGTAGAACGGACGTTGGGTTTGCTCATAGGAATGACATTGGTCGTATGTAGATCCACTGGTTACCACATGGTGTCAACATCGGTTTAGTGTAGGGAATCCGCACCCACGGTAATCCCACCAACTCTACAATTTTTTTATACAAATCTACGTCGGATAGACGTAGGAATGCTGGTTGGGTAGCATCTTGGGTTTTACGTACTTCAAATGTCGTCCTCGGGATACTTCTGAGAAAACATTCTGACAGTTCATAGAAATCCTGCTGCCGTTCCTTTTCCTGAACGTTATTATAGAAGTCACTTACGTTGTCTGAGTCATACGCACCTCACACACTGTTGCTTTACTTATGGGGGGGGGGGGGGGAAGATTCTCCCCGAATGCATGGCATGCATTTGCCAACTATCACTAAAACATAATTATTTTAACTGAATATGTAGACTTCGTGCACATCCGGAGAAGCCAGTATGCCTGCGGATCCATGAAAGAATTATTTTTCTGACGTGGACCAGCAGCGTATCTTGTCATTTCTGAAAGAGATCGAACTCTTCAAGTTGATTTAACAGATTTTTTAAAATCATATTTACAAAATTCATAGAGACATACTTTAGAGTATGGGCTTTTCCCCTTTAGATTTTTTAATAATTATGGGCCTTTTCCCGATAGATCTTTAACTTCACTTTTATCTAATCTTATCTATGGGCAACTAAGGGCTGAAAGCTAGCCCAACGAGAGAGAACGAAAAAACCGTGAGAGGCGCTAAGTGGCCGTTATCATGCCGACTCGCCGTTAAACTCAAACTCAAGTTGTTATAACCAAGACTGATTGCTACAACTTCTTCCATTACTGTCATTACTGCTTCTCTTACAGGCACAACTACTACTACTACAAGTACTACTACTTCCACCACTACTACTGCTACCATTACCACTACTACTACTACAACTACTTCTACTACTATTACTACAGTACCCCACCTCAGTTTCATTTTGCTTTATCTCCATTTTCTGAAAAAAGGAGATCTTTTAGTATGTGCAAGAGAGATAAGAAATGCACACTTTGACACTTGTTTAAAATGCGTTGTGGCACTTATCAAGCTATTTTACACTTCCGCTGTTTTTCTTTTCTTTTTCTTCTAAATCCTTATCAGAATACTAAGGCCGCAAACGTTTAACTTTGAATTTTCTCAGCTGTGCAAAACATGGTGTTGGAACAAACAAGAACTAAGGTCGTATACTACGACTGCTACTGCTACTACTACTACTACTATCACTACCACCAACCACCACTAATACTACCACCATCATCATTAACCTCCCCCCCCCCCTCATAATATCCATAACTAAGATACTTCTACCACCACTGTCTCGAATGCTCTATTAATGCTCTCTTTATTAGGCTTTCGACCTACGCAAAGATTTGGTCACTCAAGATCCAAATACGAGAATAAAGGGTGATGTTGTATACTTCAAAACAAACCAAGACATGTGCAACTTCTTGAAGTTGAATCCCCTGTGGAAGGTGAGTATTAAACTGTGTTTTCATGTGTACGGAAACGGAAACGGCAATAGGGACGCCAAAAACCCTTCAAGTAGTGAAAAAGAAAGAATTTTTTCATGTGTATGTAAACGCCATTTCTGTACGCAAGGAAACACTCGTTCTTTTTACTACTTGATGGATTTTTGACTTTTCCGATGCCGTTTCCGTACACATGAAAACACAGTTTTAGCCCTATCAAATTATTTCATTGCCAACCAAAACTATTCATGTATCTCCAGACTGCTCCTATTTGCATGAGACATTTCACTGTGGTGATCTTTCTGTTTTTCTTAACACATTAATACAATTAATTCATGTGCCATTAATGAACCAATTACTTCACTAATACCTCTTGTTTTTTAATCACCCCCCCCCCCCTGTCTTTTCTGGGTACTTCACAAATGCCGCAGAATCTAGTGTGGGCCAGGGGAATGAAATGTGCACATGTTTATACCGCTGTATGGGAGCACCTGTTCAAGTTATCTCCCGTGCTAGAAAGGGGCTTCCTTCACTTCACCGAGAAACTCAAAAAAAGAAACGGTGAGTTGTCAGCCTTTACTGGACATGTACTGTAGAAATTATGAGTTGATTGAGTGAATGAGTGGGTTAGGCAATGTTGCAATTATGTTTGGATTAATCATTGAGCAAAATATTAAGTATGTGATTGGGACGTCAAGGGGAAAGGGGGACATCACAGAAATGAGAAAGTGGGCACAATAATGAATGTTCTTTTCCATATGTAGGGACTGGCTTGTTTGTACGTGCATTTTTAACATTAATGGGCATAAATTACACAACTGGACTCTCATCTTCTCAGTCAAAACAAAACAAACAAAGAAAACTAAACAACAATGCGCCAAGACAGAACTGACAGCCTGTCCCTGCTTAGTAAACAAGTAGAACTGCAATGGAAGAGTTGAGGAGCACCATGTTTGGACTGTGTTCAGGGCATCAGTTGGCCTTAAGCTAGCTCTGGTTGCAATGCCTTGTTTTCTTGATGCAATGCCGAAGAAATTTGATAAAAAAAACAACAACAACAAAATATTGCGTTTCCATTTCCGTACACACGAAAAACCACCCATTCGATGCTCATATTCATTTCACTGTTTTCAGGGACGGATGAGGATCGCTATACACTGGTTTGTGCCCAGTTCAGGCTTAAGAGGAATCCATCTAATCCGAGGGATGGAGTGCTTCCCTCATGGGTAAATCATAAGCCCATGTGGGACTTCCTACAGGTGAGTAGGTTTATACGACCAAATCATATCACAGAACTATCTTAAGTTAACGTGTGGGTACACTAAGTAGTTGCCCAGGGGCCCCATGCATGCAAATTTCTGATTAGTTGCGTAGGAGGCGGGCCGCAGTCCACTGCTTTGCCCAGAAGCCCATAGTGATGTTAAGACGGCCCTGCCAAGTCATTTGATTGCAGAACAGATTCAGATTCGCCATTTGGAATGAACTTGCTGTAAACATTTGTGAATTTTGTTGCCGATGGAAATTGAAGTTGTAGCACAAGAGTCGTTTCTGCTTGTTTACCATGGACTTTTACATGAACAACACAAGATAAGTAGATAAATAATCTGTGTCCAAATCCGACTACTTTTTGTTAAGCCGATAATGATTACACTGATTAAGATAACCATGTATAATCCTAAAGTTTAAAGTCTCAGCCTCCCTCGACTAGGGATGATCATGAAATTTTGCACCCTAAAGCCGTACGGTAGTGGAATGGTAAAAAATCTATTATGTAGTAAAAAAAAAAAAGAAGAATGTTTCCATGTATACAGAAACGGCGTTTCGATACTCATGAAAAGCCAGCTTAATTGTTTGCACTGCCTGCTCTACCGGAGGTTGTGGTTGAACAGGACAATGCGGAGCGAGTCTCTATCACAATGATCGAATCTGTGGCTGGTCGTGGATCTGTTGGGGTTGTAAAGCTGTATTTTCGTGTTACGGAGTCGGAAACGTCAAAGACCCTTCAAGTAGTGAAATAGAAAGAATATTTTTATTTGCACCGGAAGGCCCTTTCTGGTCGTTTCTGCATACATGGAAACACTCTTTCTTTTTACTACATGATGGATTTTTGAAGTTTCCTTTGCCGTTCCCGTTTTCGTACACATGAAAACTCACCTTATGGCTCTTTTCTGCAGGCCCTTTAGTATTCTACTGCGACCACAATTTTCTTTCCCCTTGTCTTGGGGGTTGGTGTAATGTGTTTCTTCAATCCACTCAGTGTGGTCATCAGCAAGGCCCCTTTAAGACTGGGCATCCTTATTAAGAGCCTTCACAATATCTCTCTTGCACACGCTCCTAAAACACGGATGTGGGCCACCAGTGGTATTCCACCCAGACGCCAGCCCTTCATGGAAGATGCCTTTCGGGATGGGGCCATCATCAGTGCGGTGAACTTGGCCCAGCTGGGACAATTTACGCTGACTGAATGATGTGGGCTGGCTGGGGACAATGTCTTACCGGGATATGCTCGGAACAGGACAAATCCTTCTTATGTGGAAAGTATTGAATCTTCTCTCCTAGTTGGCTTAGGTTGTCCATGCCTCACTGCCGTACTGATGACACAGACATTTTACACTACCACCTTCGTCTTCGCAGTCAGCCTGGGATTTTCTCACACCTGAGTCATGAGGAGAGCATGGGTTCTTGCAGCCTTACCAATTCTGTTGCCAATCTCTGTGTTGAGGAAGAGGTTGTCACTGAACAGATGGTGGATCCGAGGTAGTTCAACTCATGAACGGTTTCGAGTTCCTAGTCATCGAGAGTGATGACAGGCGGTGCCTCTGTGTCCTATCCCGTGAA